>VWZT01016359.1:196164-247214 GCA_013397055.1 Pachycephala philippinensis | reverse complement strand
TTTTTTTTTTTTTTTTAACGTTTAAATAAGAGCGATATTCAGCGAGCTGCTGGGGACGGAGGAGGGAGGGCGGGCTGATTCCCAAGGATTGCAGTAATTAGGAGCCTCGTACGTCGGTGACAGGCTTGTCATTTGCCGAGCCAGCTCCTCGCCGCAGCGCCGGCTCTGGCAGCTCTCCAGCGCTTCCGAGTTAAGCAGCTTTCCAAATGCTTCGACCCAATTTGCCTTAACTGGTGGTGGGGTCTGAGCTGTGCTCACGCAGCAGCCTCCCTCCCACCCTCCCAAGCACAGACATCTGATGAGTTTTGGGAAAGCCAAACGCGAGACTTGGTCAGCTCAGAGCAAGCGGGAGGGACTGGGGAGAAATGAAGGTGTTTGGGGCTCTCCTTGGTCAGGTGTCTCTGGGAAGAGCTGAAGAGAAGCTCTTTCAGAGCCCTCTTATCCACATCCAGGTGCTCTGCCTTCCCTCCCTCTGACAGTGCATCTTTCCTCCTTCTCCAGTGCAGCCTCCCATTTTCCACTGCTCCCCAGCCCACTGGGCATCGCAGCAGCGTTCATCTTCCCCTGGGGATGCCTGGGCAAGCTCTAATTGATTTTTTAAGAAGCATCTGCAAGAGAGGTGTGGGTGTCTCAAACACCCGTTCAGATTTCGCAGGGAGAAGACCTTGGCAGCATCCCGAGAACCCCTTCACCATCCGAAACTGAGCCCAGCACCTGCTTCTCACTGTTCCTGTGGGTGCAGGGGGCTGGGTGATGCTTTGGCTCCCCAGTCCGTGTCCGACAAGCTGTTATTGAGGAGTCATAATCATCCCTGATGCCTCCGAGTGACTGTTTAAGGCAGCGATTAACTATTCACACTTTAATCTCCCTGAAACAGGCTCCAGCCCTTTGGCATCTTATTTCCATCTCTGCCTGTATATTTCTGAACATGATTAGTGCAGAAACGCTGATAGCAGAGGCTGGAGCTGCTGCCGAGTATATAAATCCAGGCATTGTGTTAAGGCAGCTAATAGAGCAGCTTCTTATTTACTATCCCTTGGTCTCTCTGTCCTGTCCCTAAAGTAATTTTATGCAAACTCATTCAAATGAAACCTCCTCTTTAAAGGCTGTTCCTTGGCAGTGTTAACAAACACGGTCTCGTCCGCTCTCCTCCGAGGACTGGCTCATTTTAAGTGTATAAACTGTGGGAAGATGGGCCTGGAGTGCTAACTAGGATGAGCTGGAGGCAGCCTTCGGCACTGAGAAGTGCTGCTGGAGTTTGGGAAATGCCTTCTCCTCTCTGTCTGGAGGAGGAAGAAGCTTGCATCTGGATTTCTGACCCTAACTCAGAGAGATATTACCTCCACCCGGGGCAGGGAGGATGCTGTGCACTCAGCAAGGGCTGTTAAACTGGGAAAAGGCTTCTTCCAAAGTGGCAAGAAGCGGGCAGACCCCAGTGCAGTCCCTGTGCTTCTCCAGCTCCTGGAATGGCTGTGGTGCTGTGAAAGGCTGTGGAAGTCCCTTTGCAAAGGGCTTTGTGAGAGAAGGGGCACCTTGCTGACCTTGCCCCATGCAGAAGCTAAAGTTAAAGGTCGCCAGGGAGCGTTGGTGCCGAGTTGGAAGCAGCACATCAGGGGCACAGGTGCCCCCCGACCGCGGCTGCAGCCTGCCTCCGTGCCTGGAGGGGCATGGCATTTCTCTGGATTTTGGCCCTGCTCTCCAGTACCCATGCAAGGGGTGGTTTTGAGCACCCACATCTGAGCTCTCCTGCATCAGGGACCCCAGCAATGGGGGCAGGGGTGTCTGCTCTGTGGGGGCACTGGGACTGGACCAGCCCCTGCCTCGGGGGAGTTTCTAACCTGGCCTGACCCGGTCCTTTGAGCATCTTGGGGCAGCAGCATGTACATTTTCAGGTGCTATCCCCACTGCCTACCTTTGTGGGGAAGGCAGCGCTAAATCAGACGTTCGGCAGAGGCAGGTGATGTTACAGCCCCAGCGAGCTGCTGATTAGGTGTTAAATTTAACACTTTAAGACAATAGATTTGTTCCCTTCCATCTGGGGCAAAGAAAGACTCCTCAGCAGCAGCTCCCTGCCGTTTTCCTGGCTCAGCCTCATGTGAGACCCCAAGTACTGCTCCCTGCCGGGAGGTTTGACCTTTCTTGTCCCAGATAACTTCTCTCTCAATCCCTGTGTCCTGCATCTGCCGGCCCTTGCCAGGTGATGACCCTCTGCCCAAAGGACTTGGCTTCCCCTCTCCTCAGCAAGGCAGGGGTGCTGCCCACCCGCAGGCAGCGGTCAGAGCTTTGGCTGGTGTGCGTCTCCTGTGTCCCAGGAGCAGGGAGATAAAGCGGAATCATGAATGAACACGTGGATTTTGTTCCAGATGAGTGTGATCTCCCTCCCCCTGCAGAGATGGAGCCTGCAGGGCTTCACCCCTGACTGGGAGTCAGGCTCGGAGCAAGGGTGTCAGCCCCGCTCCCCTGTGCAGGGCATTGCTCCCCACAGCTTTTGGGGGGTATGCACATCTGCAGGAGCCAGGAGCTTAAATCCCTCTGGGGATCCCTTCTGGCTCCCTATCCAAGCTGGAAAACTGTTGCCCAGCACCCTGAAGCAAGGCCCTGACCCCCAAAAGGACATGATGAACTGGCTGTCAGGGTGTGGGGGCCAAAAGTACCAGGGATTCAGATGGGAATTGGGCACATTTGCACTCCCCAGCAGGATCAGCCTTACAAATGATGGGGCAAAGAGCAAGAGTATCACTGAGGGCTTGCCATAAGCAGCCAAGCACCTCTGCCTGCACCGCTGCCTGACCGCAGCAGCCAGCAGAGTGTTTGTGCTCTCAGCCCTGATGGCGAGGGACAGCGCTCACCAGCAACAGGATGAAACCAAAGAGCTGGGAAGCCAAACCTCAAAAAAATGCACCCTCCTTGGCCTGTCATTATATGGATTTGTTGCAGGGGCTGTGATGGCTGTTCTGAGGCAACAAGGGAACCAGACGGCTGAGCTGTGTTTCCTAGGAGTTTGTGGATTCACTGGTGTCTAATAAGGGGTTAAGCTCATATGGCAGCTTTTCTTTTGCAATGCACTGGTGGGTTGTTATCCTGTGCTCAGGTATCTGTTGCCATGAAACTTTTCATGTTGGAGACCTCTAATCCAAGCTCAGTTGGAACTGGCCAAGGGATTTTACAGTCATTTTGGCAACACAGACTCACGCACACACATTTATACATAGGCACACAGGCACAAGACCTGCTCCTTTAGGAAAGGGGCTAAACCCAAGGATTTTCTCCGGGAAGATGGTCAACACAGAACTCAGTTTGGAGAACCCAGCACATTAAATAATCTAACACTCTTGCAAATGTGAAAGGGTCAAGGCTTGGTCTAAACCCCACCCAAATGAAAGGAGAGATGCAAGCCAGCACGTCCAGGCTTGGCACCAGGCTCTTTTTGGCCACAAGCACACAATGCATGAAGCCCACACTCACCTACAAAGTCGTAAATGAGGTCCTTGATGAGATGCCCGACGATGGCGTACGCCACTGCCACCACCACCAGGGCTGCCATGAGAAGGTAGAGGACAGCCTTGGGCAGAGGAATGGCATCTCGAGGAGGGGGTTTGTACTCCTTGTAGAGCTGATCATTGTCCGAGTATGAGTACTGGAACAAGTGGTCCAGGCCAGCTGTGAAGTTGCTGGAGTTCATGGACTGGCTATTGGACAGGTAGTTGTCCTGTTCAGGGTCCTGGAGGACACTTACCACCGAGCTGGTGGTGGCTTCCACTTGCTGTACCAAGTTCAGAGTCTTGTTAACGCTGGGGAGGATTTGGGAAAGGAAAGTGCTCCAATCTTTGATGGCACTGATGTTGCAAATAATCATAATTGCAATGAGGAAAGAGGTCTCCAAGCTCAAGAGACTTAAAAAGGACAGAAGGAGGTGAGAATTGCTGTGCTTACACCAAACCATGTACTGCAAAGCAGTCAGAGAAGGTCTGGATGGGGCAGGTTTCTCATTTGTGAATTCTTACATGATCCGGTAGGGATGCATCTCTGGTACCTCGGTCTCACTCCTGGAAATGCCCGCAGAAAACCCCTATGGGCATGAAGTTCCTTAGGAAAAAGTAGGTGCTGGAATGATTTTGACCGATATCATTTTTGTTCCTCAGCCGCCTCTGCCTTATGCTACTCACTGATGAAAACTGGAGAGACAGGATCCTGTAGATATTTTCAGTCATCTGGAAAAGAAAGATAAATTGCCCTTCTCTAGCTGGTTTTTTTTCAGAGCCGATGGTCCTTGGAGAGACAGAAATCCCCCCGTGGCTGTGCCCCGGGCTCGGTCAGGCGCAAGGTGTGCGGTGCCGTCCTGACTCCGCTGCCAGCGCTGCCCAGAGCGTTCGCGGAGGAGAAAAATGTTCAGACCCCACAAAGTTCAGCTGCTCCCGGTGTGTGACGGGGCCGGCGGCGCGCAGCTCCTGGCCATTCCTGCTTGGCTTTCAGCAACTTCTTTTATTACCGGCATCTCCCGATCGAGTCCTTTAAAAACAGAACCAAGTCAGCGACACCGAGCGCGCCGGCACAGAGCCCAGCAGCCGGCCCCCAGCCCAGCCCCGAAGCGGCCGCTCTCGGGTTTTACCTTGAAGACTTTTCCAAGCGAACAGATCCTCTCGCCTGATGCTCCAGCTTGTTTTATTCAGGGCTGGGCTCCCCGCGGAGCTCCCCGCAAGCAGCCGCCGATGCGGTGCCGCTGCCCGATGCCGTGTGCGGGGTGCTGGCGGTGCACGCGTGTGCGTGTGTGTGTGCGGACACTCCTCCCCGTCCTCTTCCCTCCCGTCCCTTCACCCTGCAGCCCTGCTGGCTCTTCCCAGCCTCCCCGGCTCCAGCAGCGAGGGGGATTAGCAGCCGGGAGGTTGTCTCCACAACTCCTGAGCGTGCTGCGAAGCAGGCGATGCGCGGCGGGAGCGTAGGCTCAGCCTCCGCCGCTGCTCCCCGCGGAGTTAATCCTTTCGATGACAAAAGATGAGCTTTGATCCGTCTGCTGGATGTTCCCGGGGAGGTGCGGGGGAAGGTGGGGAGCAGCCGGAGCGCTCGCGTGGGTGCCCGTGGGTAGCCCAGGTCCAGCCGCCCGCGGGCGCTGAGCTCAGCCTTTGTCTGGGAGCGGTGCCGCCGGCAGGGAGGAATCACATCGCGGGCGCTGCCGGGAGCCGGGAGGACATCATCCATCCCACTGCCAGCATCCCGGAGGAGTGATGCTCCCCACAGCCCCGCTCCCTCCCCGGCACCCTCCGCCCGGCAAAGTTTTGGCATCGGAGGGATGCCTGGTTTGCAGAAAGCACGGAGGGTTTGAGGCCGAGCTCCCTCAGCATCTCCCCTCCCTGGTGAGGTGTCTGTGCCAACTGGTAAGAGCCAGCCTGTCCTTGGTCACCTTGATAATGGTCTTAAACTGGTCCATGTTCCCTGCAAATACATCTCCTCTGCCCTGGTGGTGGGATCTCTGGGATCACTGGGGTGCTGGCTTGGTTCGAAGGCAGTGGGACATATTTAAAGAGGAGGAAGAGGAAATCTTAGAGAGGGGAAAATTGTTTCTCTATATTTGGAGGTGAAAATGATGAAAATAAATCACAGCTCCATTTCTTCATTTTTCACCTTTTTTTTTTTNTGCTCCCCCATGTAAGAAAGAGCTGTCACGAAGGCAAGGAAATGACCATCACATTAGGCCTGAAAGCAGCCAAATGGAGTTTCTGAGATATAATAGCAGAAGATTAACTTTGCGTGTGTGTCTGTGTCTGTGTGTGTGTGTGTTACCAGCCAGCAGCAATCCTGCCAGCTGCCTGGGGCTTGGAAGAGTATAGAATAAAATGGCAACATCTCTCCCATACAATAGTATCACCAGGGTTTGGGTTGGTGATGGACAGATTGTACAGCCCAGGAGCAAAGAAAATGTGGAGGAAAAAGCTTTTCTGCCCTCCCTGGAATGTGCATGGGCCATGTCGCAGCCACTTCTGGTGCCCAGGACCATTTAACAGCATCCTAAAATTTCTTCTCACCAATGATGGAGCTGTGACTGGTTACAGAAGGATGTCTGGGCAGCTGCATGGATACACATCCTGCAGTGGGATAGGTCCTGATGTCCCCCTGCCCCAGCATCTTGGTGCCTGGAGCTGGAGCTGCTACTCTGCCTCCAGAGCATGAAGCTGCAGAGCATTTTGAGGGCCAGGGCAGGAGTCAGGAGCTAAGGAAAATTGGCTCCTCTGTCAAACTCTCAGTCCTCCCACACCAGATTTTATCCTTCCAAGATGAAAAACATGGCAAGATTTTTTTTTTTAAAAGAACTTTTTAATGTGAAGTGAGTTTTGGTCTCTGTGCAGGGGTGGCACAGCCCAGCCTGGCTTTGCCCTGCTCAGAGGCACATCCTTTGGCTGGGGTTCTTAGGGGGAAAAGACAACCCCAGGACGTGCCCACTGGTCCTTGGGGACTGGAGCTGCTCTGAAGCTGTACTTCCACCACAGCTGTTTGGTGTTAGCAGTTGCCATGGCACCAGTGCATCAACCAGGAGAGAATCTGGTCCAGGCTGACCCATCCCTGTGCCTGGCTCTGGCTGTGACTGTCCCAGGCAGGCTCCCACCGTGCTGTGCCCATCATTCCCAGGAGGGGATGGAGCTGAGTGATTTGGGGCAAAGGGTTTGCAAAGGTGGGTGTACCTGGGGAGATAAATCAGAGCTGAGGGCAACAGGGGCAGCTCTCTGCGTGCCTGGGAACAGCTGGTGACAGCAGCCCAGACCTCGCTCCAGTGGGACACAGGGCAAACGCCCTCAGTTTCCTTGACTTCCATTGAGTACTTCTGGGAAAAGGCTGGAAAAGCACTTGGGGAAGCTCTGAGCTCTGCTGCAGACACTGACTCCATTAGAGGGGCTTAGGGCAATACCAAAAAAATACCCCCCCACCATTTGTATTTCCCTGCAGCAGAAATAAAGTTGGCTCCTTTCAGTTTCGTTAACACCCTTATCAATTCTAAGTGACTAAATAGATGCTTAACTGTTCATTATACACTCTCTGCATCTCCGGTCTGAAAGGCAGCCTTTATTTCCACAATTATGGTTTCCAACCCATTACAGAGGGAGAGAGCATGGAGAAATACACAAGTGTGGATTTTAATAACCTTATATTTCAAACTCTCTGTTATTAAAAAAAATGTTTGCATTTACTGTGATGGGGGGAAGATTAAAAGGATTGCCATGGATTCCACTTAGGGAACATTGCTAATGATTTCAATAAATCACTTTAAATAAAAATCACAATCTCCACAATTCCACCCAAATGCCATTTGGCAGAGGGGTTGATTATGGGAACAAAATGAATTTCGGAATTAGCTGCTTGTCCTAATGCAATTGGACAAATTAAATTTAGGGATACACACATATCCAATGACACACATATCTCATGCAGAAGAGTGGTGTTTTGGCCCCTGGGAAAAAGAACAAATAATGTTTTAGTGGGTCAAGACAGATCTTGTCCCTCATGATGGATGTCAAGTGTTTGTTTCTGCTATTTCCTTAGTGTTTTTATTTTATGGCTTACCCTCTATGAAGCTACAGTCAAAGCACTGGTGTTTTATTTCCACCAAGGCAGGATCCAGCTGACTACTGGGACACGACTTTGATAATGGCTGTGTCCATGCAGAGCTGAAAAACCACTCTGACACATCACTAGCAATGCCCAGAGCAGACAGTCTGGATTCCTGTCTGTGACTGGGACCAGATCCCTGGATCTCTACAGAAGGTGAAGCCCAGGTTCTGCACCATTTCTGGAGATCTGATGCTGCTCCCAGCTCCACTGCTGGCTGCACATCCTCCTTTGTGACACGTGAGGGACGAGGAGGCCACAGGCTGTGGATGTGGCAGCACCTGTCAGGTGCAGACAGAGCTGTAGGGGTGGAGAGCAGAGTTGGAGTTTGTTGCTGTGCACTGTGCTGTGGCTTGGGAAGGCTTCGTGTCTCTCCCTGGCTCAGAGCTAGGCTGAAGCTGGCCGAAAATGTAGTCAGGAGGTGCAGCTCCAGCAGCAATACCTCCATCTGTACTTTTGAGTGGGACATTCGTCTGCCCAAGGGTCATTTTTACAGCCTGAAGGGTTTTTTTGTGTATCTTTTCTGTGCTGGCTACTGACTCCAAACCCCAATCCCCACCAGAGAAACCACTGCACCTGGTCAGGAGAGGCACAACAATTTACACCCTCATATGGCACAGGGTAAAACAGCCATCACAGGAGTTCCTCAAACCACTCAAATTTTAGCTGTGCAGGGTGACATCCACATTCCTATCCAGATGCTGGCTCGTGGGGGCTGCATAGCTCCTATTCCAGTGCCTGAAGCCTTCCCCTGGATGAGGCTGACCTTCATTCACCCCTGGATGGGCCAGATGCCCTTCCCTACCTCCCTGCCTGGCTGTGCTCGGGTGCTGCACCACACCCCGGAGCAGCGACTTCATCTCTAAGCAAATTCCAGACCCGCACCAAAGTTTTGACAGCAACCTTCCTGCATGTCAAGAAGTTGTGAAATATAGGCTTATCCTGTATTCCCATTCCTGGCATTCATCTTGCCCAGCGATTTCTACTTGAGCAAAACAAACAAACAAGGAGCAGCAGCAATTTTTAGCAGATGAATCAGAGTGAGCTATCTTTATCTATCTATATATAAAAACACCTTTTAAAAAACTTTTTTTTTTTTGATGCTGTATTATTCATGTTCCCAAAGCTGAAGAAGTCCAGATTATAATAATAATAGGCATAATAAACATGCCATATTAAGTGCAGTGCCTAGGAAGACTGTTCCCTGTCTTCTGTCTCTGGTAAGCAAACTAGGGTTTTAACTCTGCGTGTGGCACCATCTCATGGACAGCCTGGCTTATTCAAAGGACTTGAGAGGCTGAATGCAAGCACAAAATTATCCAGCATGAAAAGCTGGCTTCATGAAAGAAAGGGGAACGTTTCCCAAATAAACAAAACCAGGGCAACAGGAGTAGTTGCAGTGGAACTGAGGTGGGAAGAATGAATTACATGTTTTGTTTGCATCTCTAGAAAGTGCTGCTTGGCCAGAAAATAGGTAAAAATAGCTGAAAAGCATTTGTAGGGGTTATCTGTGAGTAAATCTGACACAAGGCAGAACAGGAAGGCCTCATCTCAACAGGTGGGAAAGTACTGTTTTTCCACATCTCTTTTCACTCACTTTGCTATCCTGAAATCCAGTGAGAAGGTGATCCAGGCTGTGTGCATCCAACACCTCCCAAAGCCTCTCAAAGGGATCTGGAGGGAGAAGCTGGCAATCTCTACATTTTCTATCTTCTCTGCCATCTAAGCTGGATATGTAGATGCAAAAAAAAACCCCTCACCTGCTGTTTCTTTCAAGCAAAATGGAGAAAAAACTGTATGGATGCAAACCTGTTGGAGTTTTCAGAGAGCTTGAAAGGGCAGGACTGAGGTGCCCGTCCACCTGCTGATATCTGGGCTTTGGAAGGGAACTCTAAGTGTCAACAATGGTAGAGAAAAGGAAGAAATGAAGGAATTGAGCAAGGCAAACAGGAAAACTTACCTCCTTCCCTGAAATATCCCCCTCATTGCAGGCAGAGGTGCAGGAGCAGAGACCTCCCCAGATGCCTGTCCTCATTCCCTACAGACACACCCAGGAGGGGCTCTGCTGCCTGTCCCTCACAAAATCCTTGCTCCAGTGTTTTCTCCTCCCAGAGCAGGACCCATTTCTAACGAGGGACCTGTGAAGTTATGCTGGTGTTTCAGGTGTGGAGGGAGAGCTGGGTAGGGTTGAGGAGTGCTGCTGGGTTGCCAGGCAGGTTACAAATGCTCTCTGTGCCTCCTGATTAATCTGCCACCTCACACGAGAGGTGATGCAGTGCTCTCTTCTGCATTGCAGATTGTGCTCCCGCCGTGCCCTTTCCCCACCACCTTTCAGAACCCTCACCTGCCATTTCCCAGGTGCTCGTTCCGTGTCTCACAGCGCGTTCATTGCATGCCTGAGCCGTGTGCTGTTGCCTGCCCAGGCTGTAACTGTGTCTGCAGCCTGATCCCGACCTCACAGGTAGGAAAACAGCCCCTGGGGCCACGTCCTGGCCATCCCTGCCACAGCAGGCACGCTCACATTAAAGGAACTGATGGCAGAGGGGGACAGGGACATTTGCCTGTGTCTTGAAGGGGAGTGGATAACGCTCCC
The DNA here is from genome assembly GCA_013397055.1 of Pachycephala philippinensis. Classification (NCBI taxonomy): domain Eukaryota; kingdom Metazoa; phylum Chordata; class Aves; order Passeriformes; genus Pachycephala; species Pachycephala philippinensis. Next base: position 237,025 of record VWZT01016359.1, on the reverse strand, counting down.
TTTCCTGTGCTCCAAAGCAATGTGTGCAGATGGTGGATCCCGGGTGGGAACATCCAGCTGCTGTGGGTGCTGGAAACAGGAGAGAAGTGGGCACAGCCCTCCTGGATTGAAGGCTGACAATGGGTGAGAGCATCCCTTTTCCCCGTTCGGGTCTGGCAAGGTCAGCCAACTCCTGGTGAACTGTGGGAGCCCTGCACTGAGTGACAGGAGCACGAAACAGCTCCAGTCTGGCCTGAGCTCTGCTGCATCCCAGCAGGGGCATTGCCTCGAGCATCCCGTGGTGCTCCAGCTCCAGCGGCAACGCTTCTCTTGTCAGCAGCAGGCAGCTGTGATTGGCAGTGGCAGCAAAACGCTTGATTACTTTGGGATAGGATAAACTCAGGAGCAGAACCAGGAAAAGGAAAAGATGTTTTCAACAAGTGTGGAAACCACTTTTAACCCATGCGCAGCCAGAGGTGGGATTGCATCCCTTCCATCTTTTTATTTTGTGATGGAAGTGCTGCACGTTGTTTTTTTCACCAATCTGCCTGCCTACTGCTACCAAAGAGTAATTTAGCCAGGGAAATGTTCACCTGAAGTTTGAGTTGAAGCCCCAGGAGAAGTCAGAAATTAAGAGTGAAGGTGACATTCCTAATGAGCAGGGCAGGATTTTTTTGGCATAGGCTGTCAACCACACAGAGACAGAATCCTTTGACTCCTGCACTTTACTGCTATGAAGGTCTTAAATGTCTACTAATGCTACACTAAATTGTCCACAGCTCACCAAAGCCCTTGGTTTTTAAAATGTTGGTTGCATTGTGTGTTCTGACTCAACCTGCTGTTCCCCAGATGAAGGAGGTCTCCCGCCAGTGAGGAGCTTTGCAGTTGGTTCCTGTCCTTCAGTGTTGAGTTATGGCTTTTCCTGGTGAATCCAGCTTGAGTCTTCCTCACCGCAACTGGAATCCACATCTCTGTGCCATGAAGCACAGGGAGCTTCATATTTCCTTCTTCCTTGGAGCACTCTTTGATGCTTTTGATGGACAGAGCGATCTATAGATAAGTCTAAAAACGACTTTACATGCTTTATTTCTTTCATCAGAGAGAAGAGCAAAAAAATAAGCCACATGCACTAAGTCCATGCACATTCAGACAATTCAGGAAGAGCAGGTGAGTGATGGAACAGCAGCCTCTCTGTTCAGGGTCATGCTGAGCTCCAATGACATTGCACACAGACCTTTTCTCCAGAATGGGACTGTGCTGAAGGTGACCTTGGGATCTGAGCAGTGAGAGAGCCCAAACGCTGAGATTTCTGTCTCAAAACCAGTTCTGTCTGTGCAGTTGTGCCCCAAGGAAGGACCCCAGCAGAAAGACTATAGTTCCCATCCTAAGCCATGCCTGCTCTCAGTTACCCTGTGCAACTACTGCTTGCTCATGCCAACGAAGCAGAAGCCTCCCCTCTCCACAGCTGAATGCACTCTGCTCCTCTGCACATCTCCTCCTATTCCCTGACCTGCCTTCCCTGCCCCGAGGCATCCTGCACACCGACTTTCTGTCCTCAGATTTGTTTTGCTGTCGTGTTTTGTCTGTGCCAGCCTCTCGGCAGAGAGCAAACAAGCGGCCCTTCATCTCCACTTGCATGATTTATAACCCTGCCAGCACCTCCAGGGCTTCCAGCCACCGCACGGGTTAATGGCTGCTACCAGAAGACTTTGCAGTTTTAGGCTTTCTTTAACAAGTGTCCAACATGCACCTGAAATGTAAGTGCTTTGTTTGAGTATTCTTTGGTTCAGCTCAGTCCAAGGTCAAAGCCAAGAACAATACAGAGAAGCAATAGTAAAACACACAAAAGCCCTCTGCAAACTTCTCTGCAGGGCTCCAAAGCACGAGTGTATTTTTATTCTCCCTGTGGCTTTCAGAGGGAAGCTGGGAACAGCGTCCCTGTGTCACAGATGGGGAAGCTGAGGCTCATGGCAGCTGAGCACCAGAACCCAAACTCATTCAAAACAGGGATTAGGTTCTCCTTGGTTTCAGTTGACTTCGGTTCCCAGAAATTTAGGTGAGATGCCCAGTTTGTTCAGGATAAACAAGCTTTCCTAACCAAAGCCAAGGCTGTTTCTTTAACGCAGGAAAGTAGCAGTACTGGGAGGGAAGGAAGCATGGCAGTGGAACTGAGCTGCTGAGCCTGTGCGAGGAGGGAGGGGCAAATAGAGAGATCTCATATCTGAGACCCCAGCATTAATTCATATGTTGATGAATGCCATAAATTAGATTGCAATCAGTCTGCATTCTCCAGGGACCTATTCCATGTAACGAGGCAGAGCCAAGTCTGTTCCAAATCCAGAGAACTTCTGGAGACTCCGAGCATGGTTCCTTCCTTCCCCACCCTCGATAAATAAATGACGTTGGAAAAGAGGAAGGTATTAGCTGTGAATGGATTTTAATTGACGTAATGGTAAATTCATTTCATAATCTCTAATTAGCAGAGATGCTTGCTGGAAATGTAATTTACAGGAAGCTTGCTCCTTTGCTTGGAAATCACTGGAATGTCCTGGTGATAGTACTGAAAAGGGGCTGTGGTCTCTGTAAATAATGCAGGAAGGCCCAGGATGAAGGCGTTTGTCTCTAAAGCAGGCAGAGCAGGTGGATTCTGATCCTCACTCCAGTCAAACCTCAGTCTGGCTTCCAGATGCAGCTGAGAATCAAGCAGGAAAAAATGATTAATGTCACTTGATGGCTGGGTTTGATGGTCCGAGCCTGTGGTTATCCAACCTTCACACACACAGCCCCTCTCCAGCTCCTGACCTTATCCTGAACCTCACTGCTTCCTGCACGCTGTGTCCCCTGTCTTTTTGTTTTTCTCAGTCTCCTGGATCCTATGGATCCCCTCCTCCTGCTGTCTTCCATGAACCCTGACCCACACAGGTCCCAGAGTCCATCTCCTGGCACAGATGACTTGGTGACCAGGGCTGAGGAGTTTTCCAGAGCAGCCAAGAGAGCAGGCGGCTATTGAAACTACTCTTCTTCCTCCCACATGCTCTCTGCTGCAGGAAGCTTTCTCACCTCAGGACACATTCAAAGCTCATCACTCCGGGAACAGGACAGGTCATGAGGGAACCCAAGCAAATTCTGAGAGCAAATTATGAGTGGTTGAATGGGAGACATCCAGAGGTCCCTCGCAGCCAATGTGCCTCTGAGCCTCTGAAACCAAATTACCCTGTCTGGAGCTCCCAGTGAAAGAAATGGCTATGAGTCATGAGTGGTGATTAAGGACAGCTTTAGGTGCAGAGACTCAGAATAAAATCACAGTGCTCGCTTCTCTGCTTGTCTTCTCTCTGTTCATGCTCCACTTCTTGCCTGCTTATGCTGGGATGAAAGCAAGCTTCCTTTTATCTCAATTCCTAGCAGAGCTAGAGTTGTCCCAGCAAAGGGAATGTGAGCCGGTTCTACTCCTGAAGTCTGTTGACATGTTGCTATAAAAAACGCCAATTATTAGGAGAGGAGGAAGAGAAAGAAAAGATATTCTGCTTTTCCATGCTGAAAACTTAGTGGGGTGTAATTGAGAGATCAAAACTACCTTGGCAAATAATTGGTGCCAGCTGGGAAGAATTAGCTTGACGTGTGAATCCCATGTTGGGTTTGTTAAGCCAGTCATGAGAAACCAAGTCCTTCCCTGGTAATCTGAAGGCACTTTGCAAGGAAGCCATGGGGAGAGCATTCCCAGTACCTTTTAATCAAACATGGTCTTCACAGGTGTGTGTAACACATCCCCTGTGCCTCAACTTCTCCTTCATGGCACCGAATTTCTGCTGCAGAGCTCCAGGGGAGGTGTGGGTGTGGTTGGAGGGGGGTAAGATCCTGGTACCCCACATCCGCACCCATGGCGAGCAGCCCCTGCCTACCCGGAGTTATCCCAAATCTGGGGAGTCCAGCAGGGACTGTGCTTGTGGGTCTGTGCAGGGAGATTTTCATTTGGGGTGGCCTTGGAGCATCCCTCATGAGACCCAGGGACGAGCTGCTACGGGGATGGATAGGTCCAGCCTCTCTCATTCCCGTAAATAAAGGGAAAGAAGCAAAGCTGAAAAGAGACGGCTTTCTGGACGCAGCAGGGAGCTCCTGTTGTCTTTCCCCTCCATTAAATACTGTGTTTTCCTCTAATGAAGGGGCCATCCAGAGCAATAATGAAACTCTTCTCGCATCTCAGTGCTTCAAATGCCACTTCCTCTTCCCGCGCTGAGAAGAACCCAGGCTTCAGCAGCTCTGAGGGTGGGCTCCTTGCTGCTGCCTCGCTGTTTCTCTAGCAAAATAAAAGCAAAATTAGTTCCCCTCCAAGAACCGCAAAGCATCCGTGCAGGGGGTTGTTTCATTCATCCCTTCTCCTCCTACATCAATAATGCCTTAATCTCCTTCCCGCTGGGCTCTGCCGCGTGCTGCCTCGACGGAGAAGGGCAGCACGGTGCTCCTGCAGGGCTTCAGGGCTGCCTTCTCCACACACAGGCTTGGTTATCCAAGTCCATGTTACCCAGCAGGGAGTCACCACTGGGACACACAGAAATCTGACTGGTCTGTGCTTCACTGAAGTCTCGGTTTGGGGTGTGTTTCTATAGGGCATATCATCACTGGGGTAGGTATACCATCCCCAGGTATAGGGAAATCTTACATTTCCCTGCTTACCCGGGACCCCTGAGCAGCCCAGCTCTCCACAGCATTAACAAGTGTCCCCTCTTCATGTTAGGGGTAATTATGTCCCCTCAAAGCAAAGAGCATCCTCACTTCTGTTAGAGCTTCAGCAGCTAGTGCCTGCTTCCTGAGAGCATCTGGGAGCTGCAAAAAATATGAACAAAAGCAATGTGATGAGCCAGAGGGTGCTTCAGGAAGAAAACGTGCCAGGTATCTCATCAGCTCCAGGCATCCCATCAGCTCCAGGCGTTCGCCCCTCAGATATTCTTGATTTTGCTCAGGATGGGGCAGCCCCTCTGCTGTGAGGATGGGTAGGGATGGCAGCAGGTCCAGGAGTGACTGTGCAAACACAGCGGATGGCCTGTAAGTGTCTCCTCATCTATCATCAACACGAAGTTCAATTACAGCCTATTGGGGTTTTCTCGATTTGCCAGTTAATTAATAAAATCTGCATCGCAGATGAGTTCTATTTACATAAGAGCTGAAGGAGGCAAGTCTTCATCTTAATAGCAGTGAACATTCAGATGGCAGATTAACTCATTGGTTTCTGCTTCAAATTGTTATTTACTTGGTTGTGTTTTAAAGATACTCTGGATTTCCACTTTCTTATTGTGAAAGAGGCAGTAATGGGATGTTTGTTTCCTTGAGCCCTGGTTGTTTTATTGAAGCAACTTCCAATAAGCTGCAAAATTGGTTCTGTGTGAAGGGAGGACTCCCTGGCTAGAACAAGAGGTGCCTAAAGGGACAACGACAGAGACCTCTCATATCATGGACAGTAGGGAGCTGTGAGGGAAGGATTGCTGCCCTTTCCTCATAACTAGGTGTTTCTGAAAGCAGGAAAGCAGTAGATTTGATACAGACAGAAGCAAGTCCCTCTTGCACTCCCATGGAGTGTGATTGCATTGCCCATCCTGTTGCCACACGAGTCCACGTGGGATTTAACAAAGCATTGGTGGATGTTAAACCCCATAAGCTGAGTATGGCTTTGGACTGATGGAGACCCTTGAACCACAGACCAGCAAAGAGGGAGAAGAGTGGGCCAAGACTACTTTGTACATGCCCTGTTTCCCTTGATTTCTTTGCATCTGCTGCAGCCACTGAGCAAGCAGGGTGGGCCATTGGTCTAAACCATAAAGCCATTTCTACAGCAATTCAGCTGATAATTTGAAGAAAAGGCAATACGGGGCCCTTTGCTTCTACAGTTGCTGGGAATCAAGCAGATGTGTCTGAGGAGGCCAGTTTGTAGGAACATCCTGAGTGGTGATGGGTTTTTATCTGCCTTCAGACTTGTCATGAGCAACATTTTAAGGTGACAACGCCACTAGCCAGCCCACTACACAGAGTGACACAGCCCAGGAGAGAGCTTCCCTCTGGATGTAATCCACAGCTGACCTTTGTCTGCTACTGCCTCAGCATTGTCCTTGTCTGATGAGCTTCTTGAAGGACTGAAGAATTAAGAGGTTGTGGCAGTGCCAAAAGAAATTAGGGAATGTGATTGGGAAGGAAACCTGGGAAATGAACCTTGCTTTTTAATCAACGTACCAAGCAAAGCAGGGCTAATCAGCATTAATCAAGTAGAGCACTGTTGTTAGATGGAGGCCCTGCTTTAGAATAGGGGGCTCTACTAATGACCCAGAAAAAGCAGGAGAGCTTTTCCAGCTAGAATTCCCTTGCCCAAGACAGTGATTGATCTGCTGATCATGTATTGATCTGCTTTCCCAAGTGCACAGCAGCTCGGGCTCTGCATCATTTCTTCTTTTTGCAACAGAACTGCCTTGTGGCCTCCCCTGGAAGTGACTCACATGGCAGCAACCACCAGCCAGGCAATAAAACAGCATCCAGTGGGAGCGAGGCATTTTTGTTTTCATTATTCAGACAGCATGTGGGTGTGTGGCTCTGCCCCAGCAGCAGCTGTCATCTGATAGGCAGTACCCGCACTCTGCTGGAGCAGGAATTCCCTTGGAGAGCAGCCACCACCCCACAGAGATGCCCAGGTGGTGTGGGAGAGGCTGAACACAGCGATGCTGGAACCATTTCCCTCAGAGATGCTTTCAAAGCAGCTCTTCCTGAGCCCAAGTTGGACACCTGCAACCTGAGCTGCAGCTGAACAGCGGGGACAGAAAGGAATCTCCTTTTATCCCCAGGGTGTAGAGATTGCCCCAGAGGCGCCATGGTGGCTGAATCTACACTAGGCCTGAGAGAGCCAGGGCCCTGTCCCACAGTGGTCTGCCCTCTTTCATCATTAGCATGCTCCCAGTGAACACCTTCTGGGCAATGGCTCAGCACAGCTGTGGGGACAGGCTGGCCAGGACCTGTTCTCAGGTGACAACATGGATGAAGTCACCTGGCTCTGAGGAGAGCTTTTGGCTTGACCCTCAGATGTGGGCTGTACCATGGCCACTGGCCAGCGACCAGAACCAGGCCTGTTTTATTTGGGTAGCTACAGATCAAGGGGCTGTTGTGCTGGATACTCTCCCCCTGCATAGTGGGAGCCATTCCCAGGTGAAACTGTGGGGAAACTGAGGCACAAACCGGTTAAAGGACTTGCCTGGAGTCAGTGGCAGAGGTAGGAGCTGAGGCTTTCTAGGATGTGTCACATCCCTCTCCACACCTAACAGGAACCTCCAAGAGCAGATTTCACCTTCTGAGGTCATATTCCATGCTGCCTTTCAGCGAGTGATGTGGGTGCTATCTCTCCCACTTCCACAATTAATTGTTTACAAATGATTACTGTCAGTGCTGTTGAGCCTGGGCGTGTGGGTGATAACCTGGAGGCTGAGTGCAGTGGGGAGGCTGAGACATGCTCTGCTTTCCAGATGAGGCAGCTACAATTTTTGGAGCCCTTGTTTCACTCCATCAGGAAAATTCTCCCCCTGCCTTGCTGTCCCCGATGTTTGAAGTGCCAGGCATGAAAGCAAAGGCAAGTCAATCAGATGTGCAGAGGCCTACTGGAGATAATTGCTAGGCTCTCTCCCAGACAGCTGAGTCAGCTGCGGAGAGGAACATCATAGAAGTGATGTCACCAATTCCTCTGTGATCTCTTCTTCTTCCTGAGCAGAAATAGTCTGAAAAACAGCTTCTGAAGAAGCCATGGGAAAACCACCAAAGTTGGTCTTAAGGGAGTTGGGCAGATGGGCCCATCATCTGCCAGAGAGGAAGGGAGGGCTGTCTGGGCAGTGTGGGCAGCCATGGATGTGCTCAGGAGGCTTTTGAAAGGAATTGATGGGGAAGTCAAAGTCGGGCTCTTTGCAGTGGAACACAGCAGGAGAACGAGCAGCAGTGGACATCCTGTGGAACAGGAGAGGTTCAGGCTGGTTACATATACATCCCTCTTAGGTTATATATACATCCTCCTTATACAGCACAAACTTTTCATGTGAGGGCAGTCCAGCAGTGGGACAGATGCCCAGAAAGGCTGTGTAGCCTCGGCCTTTGGAGGATTTTAAGCCCCGAGCAGACAAAGCCCTGAACAACCTGGTCTCACCTCAGAGCTGACCTTGCTTTGGGCAGGACGTTGGACATAAAAACCTCCTGAGCTCCCTTTCCACTTGAGTTATCCCGTGGCCCTAGGAACACATCCTTCTCAGTGCCTGAGGGGACAGGGAAAGAGGAGGTTCAGAGACTGAAGCTGTACACCAAAGAAAGCCCTTCCAGAAATATGGGAAGGTAAATACAGAGATGCCTTGAAATGGAAAAGGGAGCTTATTCATCACTGGGAATTTCTAGGAACAGACAAGATGCATAAGGATCAGGACCATGCGGGCAGACTTAATGTGACCTTGTGTGCCTTCGTGTGTGAGCCTTGGTCTCTGAGGTGGCATTCCTGGTCTGCTGCCATTCCAGCAGTGAGCTGGACCTCCCTGAGGTTGAGTGCTGCTCCTCTGCCTTTCCCCTTCAGCTTTCTTGGGATCTTGGGGATACCATGCCTTTCTCAGCCTCACCTGACCCTCTGCTGCCACCCTCACCTGTTCTTCCCCTTAAAAACCAGCGCTGGCAGTGCTTTCTAGCAACATTCCCAGTGCTTGGTAGGAATCTCCATTTCCTTTCTTGACATCATCCTGGGTTCTTTCCAGGAATCTCCACATTGCTTTCTAGGAATGTCCCAGCACATCTTCCAGGAATGCCCCATGGATTTCTAGCAAATTTGAAAACAATTTTTTCTTTCTAGGAATTTCTGGTTTGGTTTTTCTGACTGTTCTGCAATGCTTTTTGGGAGCACATCGTAAGTTTTCCCTGAATTTTCTAGAGTTCTTTCTAGGAAGCTCCATGTTGCTTTCTGGAAATTTCTCAGGTTGTTTTCCAGGAATTTTCCCCTAGTCTTCTAGGACTGTCCCCAGACACTTTCCAGGAATTTCACATTTGATTTCTAGAAACTTCCCTGATGTTTTCTAGACATTTTACCACAGGAGTTACTTTCCAGAAATCTCTTCTCTGCTTTCTAGAAATGTCCCAGGATGTTTTCCAATAATTTTCCTTTTCCTGAAATTTCTCCTTTGATTTCTTTTGAATTTTATCAGGATGTTTCCAAGTAATTTTTTGGGTTCCTTGCAAGGAATATCTCCATATGATTTCTAGAAATTCTCAGATTACTTTCCAGGACTTCTTAAGTTTCTTGTCAGAAATTTCCACATCACTTGCTGGAAATCTCCCCTTTGCTTTTCCATGTCAATGTTGTTTTCAAGCCATTTCTCATGTTGCTTTCTAGAAATATCCTAGAGTGCTTCTCAGGAACTTCGCAAATTCTTTCTCAGTTTCTTCCAGGATTGTTTGCAGGGAAAAAAATCTGTTTTCTAGGAATTTCTTCTCTTTCTATGAATTTTATGTCACTTTGCAGGATTTTGCCTGAGTGCTTTCTAGGAATTCTAAAAATCCCTTTTTGTTGTTTTACTAGACCCCTTCCTCCTTCACGCATCTTTTTGAGGCTGTTTTCCCAATATTGGCAAGGGGAAGTTGCTGAGGTGGCTCCATGGAGCCATCTTTCCTTTTTTTTTTTCACTCTGCTAACTCTTGTGTGGAAGTGTGCTTGTTACAACACACTGGGAACTATTTCCTGGCTGTGTTCTTGTCATCACTGCCTTTGTGGAGCCCTCAGAGATGCACGTTTCTTTCTGCCACTGCTGCCCTTGAGCCTCCCTCCTGCTCCTAAGTGAACACAGATCTGCTGCTTGCTCAGGAATCTGACAATGCCTGGAGCCACTGGCAATAACTCAGGTGACAAAGCATCATTTTTGACGTGGTTCTTGGAGTTCCAAGCTGATGCTGTGAAGAACAACATCATCTTCTGCTCTGCCTTAGCAATAGAACCAGTGCTGAGGGGGGGGTCTCTCTTCTTGCACACGAAGCAGAGGTGGTTATTTATCACTTCAGTCATGTCCAAGCTGCCCAGGGAGAGTGGTCATAAAACATGCTGGATCAGCAGCGTGGATGATGAGGGAACCACCAGTTCCTGTGCAATATGGTCCCATTTATCTCCTGAGGAGGTAATGTGGTTTCCATGTAATGCCTGAGGATGAAAGATGGGCTGGAGATTTTAAGTCATTAGTGAAATCCTGGTGTTAGGAAAGGCAATAGCAGATGCCATTGAGGAATCCAGAACTCATTCTATGGTTGCAAACCTTTGATGGGATGGTGATTTAGTGAGTGACCTTGGTTATGACCTTGCTTTCCAACCAGGTTTGGGCCTTACCTTTCTCTCTCCTTATCTCTGTTCGTGTCAAAAAGGTAGCAGATCTATTGAAGTGGAAACTTCTTTTTTTGGGGGGTTAAAAAAAGAACAGCTTTGACATATGTCTCAGTTTAAAAAAAAGCCCTCAAATTCTTGAGAAGTCCCCCTTTGACAACCAAGATTTTTAGTTTTCTAATTTGAAACACCCTTGTTCTGCAATTTAAGCTGATTATTAACAGCATGTTCAGAAGCTACTGAAACAAAACATTTTAATTGGCCCAAACCAGGTGGCTTTATTTTTATTTAGTTTTGCAGGAGCTTGGGATTTTGATCTTCAGCTTGACCAGGAGAGGAAAAACAAATCTCCAGAAGCTTTGTGAAGTAAACCCTTTTCCCAGCGTGCTCTTAGCACTAGTACATGGAAGAAAGCCTCGTGTCTTTGCGTCTTTGCCTGTTGCTGGGCTCACTAAAGCTCCTTCTCTTCCAGCTAAGTAAGAACAGCTCTCAGCTGGCTGTTCTGCAAGCAAAGACACTCAGAGGTGACCTGAATGAAGCCTGTGCACACATCTCTTTCAGCTGCTCTGCTGGCAGGTGACATCTCCCAGTGTAGCAGGCAGGTATGCGGAAGCTGTTTTCCCCTGAAAGGTTCCTAACCTGGATTTCTAAGGCTGTTGTTGCTGTTTCCTCTGCGGGGAAAAGAGATAAAAGCCTGTCTTACCCTTCCCCCTGAAGGTGCCTGTCCAGCTCCCGGCCAGGCTCACGCATGAGGGAGTGCAGAGTCCCCGTGCAGCGGGACCAGATGACCTTTTGTCGTACTCATCCAAGTGTGAGCAGTGCAGCCCTCGGGGCCAGCGTGGCAGATGTAAACACGCAGCTCATCTCCATGCTGAGCCTTCCCTGATGAGGGAGAGCGCTCAGGCATGCTAAGGGGCAGATATTTGTTTTCCACAGCCCCCCCTGAGATTTCCAATTAGCCAGGGAGACGACGGTGGAGGGATGTTCCCTAGAAGCAGTCGCTCTAGTGCTGTCCTGCACTCCTCTGCCGTGGGGTGGTACAAGATGCAGCTCTTTCCAGGGAGGGAAGCTGCCTAATCCTCTGGAGGGAAAGCCCACCAGCCCCAGCATGTGGCCAGACACCTGACTGATGGAAGCCAGGTCTGTGGAGCAGGTCTGGTGCAGATGTCCTGTGCTGGAGTGTCAGGGGAGCTGGGTAACTGCAGCACGGAGGTTTCTGGTTCTTTGAGCAGCTGATCTGAGCTGTGCACTGGGATATTCACTGAGGAATATCAGCTGGAACCATTCCTTGAGCTGGTGGGATTCCATGTGGCACTCATGGAGGAGATTCAAATAGGACTTTGACTTGATATTGGACACAATGGGTGGTATAGCAGGTCTGTCAACGTGCCAGCTTTCTGCTAAGGTCATCCAGAATCTATTTAGCATAATTTGGCATTTCATAACTCTTAAAATTCTTTCCTATGGTTCTCTAAATGGCATGTAGAAACAAAGACTTTGGAAGGAGGAAATCATAATAATAACAATAAAAAGGGCAAGTCAACAACCTTTTAACAAAAATTATGCATGGGGCTGCATGGCAGAGGGAGATATTCGTCCCCCAACTGCTTCACTTAATATGGAAATAAAGGGCAATTGATCAGAGCCAGTCACCCCCACAGTGCCGAGCAAGGAAACGCCGGGCTGACAGTGTGGGGGAAGACACAACAGGAAGAGGCAGCTCTAAATGTTTCATTTTAATGTTCTCCCCCTGTAGCCCTTTTTGCCTTTTATGTCGTGCCTCTTCTCCTCCAGGTCTGCTCAGGGAACTGGCACCGGCCTGGGGATGTGCAGCTGGCTGGGGAGGGGCTGTGGGCAGCATGTGAGCCAGGAGCTCACAGCCACAAACCTGGCACAGGACCCCTGTGCCATTAAAAACTAGTGGTCCTCATGAATCTGCTCTTCACCTGAGACCAAACTGCCCTGACCCCAGAGGGTTTTCTCCTTGAAGCAGAGCTTTGTTTTTCATCGGTTTCTCTGTGAGGTGACAACTCAAGGTCATGTTTTCAAACCCTCATGGCCCCAGAGGGAAGCTTCCAAGCCAAGTGATTGACTCCAGCCATGCCCATGCCAGTATGAGCATCCTCTTGAGTGTGTCCGTGCTCGGGGCAGCTTTGTAGCCCAGCCAAGGGCAGAGGTGACAGTGCTTAGCAGAAGCTTGACATCAGCTTAAGTAATGGGATTATCTGGGGATGAAGAGGGAGAGGGAAGATGAATGGGAACGGTGGAGATCACAGCAGGAATGAAGGGGGAGAGGAAGGGCTGTGTGCTGTCTGAGGGGAATCTGTCCCCAGGGACTGGCTGCACCTTGGGGCAGCGAACCAGTCCTGCTGTCACTCAGCTTCCCAGTGCTGCTGCGGGTCCATCTCTCGGACTCCCTCCCTGAGAAGTGAGCTGCTGGCAGGCAAATGCTTTGTAAGAGGGCCACAGAAATATGTTATGCTCTAAGTCTGTCTCTAGAGGCTGTGAGATACAGCCAAGGTGTTAGAAGGACGCAGCCCCACGGTCCCTTCCCTCTCTGCCACTGACAGTCCCTGTGACCTCTGGAAACTCACTTTCTGTTTTCTGAGCCTTGATTTCCCTGGCCTGAATATCAGTGCTGATTATTCCACTTACCTCTGCTTTCCTGGATGATTTCTACCAGTTTTAAAGAAGGCAAATTTGACAGAGGAAATAAAGACATTTTTTGACTGCATAGCAGCAGCAGGGCAAAGTTTATCTAACTCAGGAGGCCAGGAGGAGGATGACAGGCAGACAGCTGAGGAGAAGCAGGTCAGACTATCAAACTGTAAATGACCTTGGTTTTTTTCCCCTCCCTGTTCCTTAATCCTGGCTATTAGTTCTTCTGTCTGGGGCACAGACGATTATTTCCAGAAACCCCAGTCATTTGGAAAGGAGCAAAACATTTTCACCAAACAGGGACTCACTCATGAGAAGAGAAAACAACCAACAGCACAGAAAAGAGTGGAACCAACTCGTCAGGTTCAGGCAGGTTGAGAGTATTGGGGAGTGATGAGACACAGAGTGAGTTCAGGGGACTTGCTGCTGTGCTTCATGCCTGGGTGCCCAGCTCACATCCAGCTTCAGAACCTCCCACTGCTGCTGCTGATAGCATTGCTCCGGCAACTTGTGGGGAGACCAGTGCATCAGCTCTGGGGATGAGGAGATCTTTGTGTCAGGGATGATGTTAAGTGATGGATTTTATTAAGGTGATGAATGGGGGTGGGCTTGTTTCCATTCTGCCTTGGTTGACAGCAGGCAGATGGTGAGTGAAAAGCAACTGGTTGTTGACTGTGACTGCTGTGGAAATGTTCAGCTCAGTTGTTCAAGAAGCTTCAGCTGCAGAGCCAGTGTCTGCCTTCATTTACAAACAATGCCAACATCTGCAGCCATTTGGGTCATGGGTGTGAGCAGAATTCAGTGACACCCGAACCAAGAGGAGCCTGGTGTGATCAGCAATATGAGCAAAAGAGCCATCTTTCGCACTTCAAAACAGATCAGATTGACCTGAACTCTGGTGGCACACCACAGTGTCTCTGTGAAACAGGTTTTCAAATCAGAGGCTCACTTTCATGTAATTTTTAATATGTTTTTGCAGAAGTGGCAGCTCAGGGCAGAGTAGAAATCCATCCTGACTCCATCCACAGAGCAGCTCCTGTACCCAGAGCAAATTCCCTTTGAACTCCTCACGAGACTGTGCCTGCAGGGAGACAGATACTCCAGATGCAAATACGAGGGAAAATACAAAATTACTCAGGGCCCAGCTGAGGGTGTTCTGTACCTGTTTAGTGGGAAAGATGACACACGTATGATTCCGGGAGCTGAGCCATGACAGACTAAGCTTTGACGTGGAGAGTGCTCACCTGGCAGAGGAGCCACGGTGGGCAGGGATTAAACAGTCAACAGTGCTCAAAGGGGGCTTGCAGGTCTCTGACCATGCCCAGGCTTTGCTTTATGCTCATGCTGAAGGACAGAGATTATCTCCCAGCAGTTCCTGCAAGGTCTGGTCTCAGGAAAATTTATGGGATGGTGTCAGTAAGAAAGGAAATCAACCCCTGGCTGTAACACTCATACCATGTAAAATATCCTATTTTCTTTCCTGAAAGAGGGTGAGGTAAGTGTTGATCTCTCTTTCCAAGTAATAAGTGATAGAATGAGAGGAAGTGCCTCAAGTTGTGCCAGGTACTCCCAGCATATGGGAGCCTAAGGAAGTGGGAGGTTCAGCTAGTGAAAAGTGTAGGCTGGTTCTCCAACTACCAAATAAAAGTATGGATGGAAAATGAATGCAAAAGGGGATGTTAATTTGGACCCAACCAGCCTGTGGACAGTCTTATAAGTAATCGTTTCACTTTCATCCCACTGGTTTTCTGAGGGATGGTGATGAAGAGGCTGCCTTACCCCAGAGCAAGCACAGCCAGGAATGTATGAAGCATAATCAGTATTTGCCTCCCACTGCAACCTAGTTTGGAGGGGTCATTAAGCAAAGAACTGGAGGGAGACATGACTTTTGCACAGTTCCTCATGGCCCTTTTGAGGATGGTGACTCACTCACCAGGCACAGGGATGGTTCCACACTACTTTTGATCTAGGGATCTTCTGCTCAGGTGTAAACTCAACCTAAGGCAGGGAGCAGAGACGTCTCCAGCTGGGATGGCACACCACCAGAGACTAACGCTGCCCAAATCAGCCCTTAAAGCCAAAAAGTGCATTGCCTTAATCAGAACAACACAGTGCATGTCCAAGGAAATTATGCTGCTTATTATTCATCTTATATAACGGAGGGGACAGTGGTGTTTCCTGGAAGAGGGACACCGAGTGTGTGACTGCACAGGGAGAAGAGCCCAGCCTGACCAAGAGGCATGGAAAAACCACGGACGTGGGCCATGGCTCAGGCTAAGCAGTGCCTCAGGGGAGGAACAAGGGGTGCAAAAGGCCAGCAGGGCAGCTGCTCCGAGCCAGTCTGTCCACAAAGCCATAATGCAGCTTAGTGGTGCGATCCCGAAATAGCCTGCGAGACGCCCTCTCCGAATCGGCCGGCGTGTTTATTTAAGGAGACACTAATTTCCTTCGGCCCGGCTTCCCTGGCTTCAGTGACCGAATAATCACCTGTCAAGTGGCTTACACGGTGACAGACTGGAGGAGGGAGCGCAGAGCAATGAGGAATCATCGCTCCAGGTGATTTTTAATATCCAAGAGGCGGTGGCAGACAGGAAAGTGATGGAAAAGTGTGGACACTGGCAACACATCTGTCAGGAGCTGCCTGTCCTGCAGGCAGACAGATGGGCTTTTCAGCACGTTTCATCAGGAGAGTAACCTGCAATATGGCATGAAAGGGGAGAGAAGTACCAAAGGGTGAAGACCTGTCCAAAAGGAGCAGGGCAGCACAGTGTCCCTGCAGTCACCGGGGGCTCAAAGAGGCTGTTTGATCTCTTCTTATGAAGAGATTGGCAGGAACTGGGCTGGATCGGGCCCAAATAATTATAAATTTTAGCTAGGTTTGTGGAAGGAGGGTGAGGATGTTTGGGCAGTGCTTGTGGGCTTGGATACATAGCCCCGCTGCCCTCTTTGGGGGCAGGGGTAGCAGGAGGGGATTTTCAGAGTGTGAAGAACTGCTCATGTAGATCTTAGTTTCTTGCTACTGGGACCTTCTTTACATAGCCAACAAAATGACTGGGATTAACTCACTCCCACGAGGGCTCAGTAATACCTTCCTTACCTTCGGGTGCTCCTTTGGGAGGTTTGTTCCAGTCTGCAGGTCTGGGTGGCTTTGAGGATCCTGCACCCCAAGCTCCAGTTCTGAACTGTCCCTGCAGTGCAGTGCAAGGTGCTGTTCCCAGGGTCTGTACCTGCTTCCCTAACCCATAGCCTCAGCTGTGAGGTGTAAGGCAGGAGGACTGTGAAGGCAGAGTTCCCTGGGTACTGCCAGACAGATGCTGTGTTTGCTGCTTGCACCATGCTCAGCAGATAAGCAGTGTGTTTGTGCTTTGTCTATACAGGCTGTCCAAGATGTGGCCCACGGGGAGCATCTGAACATTGGCTTCTAATGCAGCTGAGAGAAAGTGCTGTCCTGAATCCCAAAATCCCGTGTTTTTTTTCAAACAGTCGCTAAGCTACAGTGAATCTCTAGTTACTCATTGCCATGGCATGCCCTGGGCTGAATTTGCCTGGCAAATATCAGAATGACCACTTCTATTGAGATATTTTTCCAGAAACAGATCCCCTCCTTTTTTTTTTTTTTTAGTGAACACCTCAATTTCTGCCATTACTTTGGGAGACCGCAGTTATAATTTATTTCTTTTTCCCTTTCCAACCATCCAGGGAAATATGTTCACATTTCAGGGCTGAATGTACCTTGGAAAGAGATTTTCTATTTCATTACCCTACTCAGCACCTCTGAGAAGGTATGATAAGAAGTGAATTCTTCCCTCGCTCTTATTTCTGGCAGGCAATAAGATATGAAAAAAA
This sequence comes from Pachycephala philippinensis, assembly GCA_013397055.1. Taxonomy (NCBI): domain Eukaryota; kingdom Metazoa; phylum Chordata; class Aves; order Passeriformes; genus Pachycephala; species Pachycephala philippinensis. Next base: position 220,185 of record VWZT01016359.1, on the reverse strand, counting down.
AAAAATCTGGAAACACCCCTTGCTACTTTAGATTTATTTTTACTTGTCTCTCTAGGCCTGATTTATCACTTTGCCTTAACTGGGTTGTCAATGGACCTGACATCAGCACCTGCTCTGCTCCTCCTCCTCAGGTGCTGGTGTTCCCTCCATCTCTGCTCCCAGCTCACTTTCCCTCAGGAACATCTGGCCTTTCAGTGCTCTCTGCCACCCAGCCTGCTTTTGTGTCCAGCTGAATTGTGATTGGGAAATGCACAAATATAGATGTTAGCGTGACTATTTACTGAAGGGATTAAGTGTCCTTCCACCTCCTCTTTTTTTGGTTACTTCTATCGCATTACCTGATATAGCTCTAGTTAAGCCCCTTTCGCCAGTCAGATGGGTGCTATCCTGCCCCTCACCTGAGAGCAGGACCTGGACCTTGACCTCCAAAGCTGGTTTTTCTCCTTTGGGAGATGCAAGAACAAGTGTGTTTTTATCTTCCTCCTGATACAAACCTGAATTATCTTTTTCCTCAAATAAAACTTCCCAAACTGTCCCCTACGTGAAAAACAAACTGAGCTGGTCCCAGCCAAGAGATTCTGCTGGTGGTCTGGTGTCAGTATAACAGAGCTTCTTCCATCTGTGTCCTGCTGGTGCCATTAGCATTGAAAAATATCCTTAATTACAACAGGATCATGCTCCCATGGCCTGCAGATGGATGATCCTAAGGAAGGCTACAGACACCTCACCCTCTCCAAGGGCCCTGACATTGATTTCTCCTCTGGGAAAGTTGTTTTTTTCCAAATGCAGGACTTGAGAAATTGGAATGCCTTGTTCCCTGAATGTTTGGGGGCTGGATGGGTCCTCCTACCTCAGAAAGGAATTTTTCCTGAGTTTTGATGTTACTGTGCCAAACAGCTCCAGCGCTGCTCTGAATGCACGGGTGTGTAAATCAGAGAGATGTGGGTAGGAATAAAGGAGTTGAAAGATGAATGAAGGGGTAGATGCATCAATAGAAAGACGAGTGTGCTGTAGACAGACCAAAGTCTTTCAGTGTGTTCCAGGGTCTCTTGTTCCACTTAAGGGTCTGTTGGCTGGGACCTTGTCTAAGACTCCAGAAGTAATGGGGGAAAAAGCTCCTGCCTGACTACAGAAGGATTTGTTCAGTTACCATCACTGTATTTCTCTGTATTTCTCTGTGTATATCCAAACCCTGCTGCCTGTAATAGGACCTGGCCAAGGGGAGGGTGTTCTGACCCTGAGCAGAGCACACATTCCTCCCCAAAGCACCTGCCTTTCTCTCAGGTCTATTTCTGTCCTCCACTGTCCTTTCATCCCCACTTCCAGGGGATACTCTGACTCTGTTTTCTGCTCTCCTTTTTTTTTTTTTTTCCTTTTTCTTCTTGATGTTAAATAAGCATTTTACTTTAAAGTGAGAAGACAGAGGTGAGCAGAAAGGTTAAACCAGTGACTCTGGCACCTAGTGAGAAACCCATTCCCATCCACACTGGGGAGTGTATTATTCTGACAGTTGTTCCAGGTTGCTTCACTTCCTCATTCCCTTTGGGGAGCTGGCAATATTATCAGATTTGCATCTGGTTTGCAGATGATTTTGCACATCTTCCCTCTGGTGCCTGTCTCATAAGGTTGTCCATAGCTCCCAGCTCCCAGCGTGACAGGAGGGACTGTGTGCTGTGCGGTGCCACAAAACAGTCAGGGGGCTCAGGGTCACCAGCTCCAGGCCCTTTCTGCTGTTTGGAGTGTCTGACACAGGGAAAGAGAGGACTTGATCCTAAGCACCAGTCCCACACACAGGCTTAGCTCTAGGCAGTGGATCCAAAAGCTTTTGAGGAGACCTAGCTGTCTCCTGGAAGTTGTGCTTGAGTTCAGACCCCACTGCCAGCAGGTTTTTGATTTGGAGGCACAAGTTCTGCCTCTTTTTGGCAGGGTTTGGGTGAAGGCTGTTGGGGAAGGCAAATTCTGGGAAACAGTCCTGGGGAGAGGCCAATAACAAATGACAGCACACAAAAAGTGCCGGCGTGTTCATCTTAGGGGCAGCTGGTGGCACGTTGGTTTCTGTGCATCGTGGGGTCAAATTCATTCTGAAAGCATTTCCTAGAACTGACATTAGAGGTGCTCATGGGGCATGGACTGCTGACACTGCATCTGAGCCCTGTCACCCTCCAGAAAATGGGATGACCACACAGCCTGGCTGGGGACAGAGTCCTCAGGGAACATCTGTTAGCCCTACCCCGCCTACTCATGAGGGTGAGGAAATGCCACCTGCACCCCGTGCCCATGCCAAGGCTCCATCCGGCGTGTGGGAAGTGCTTCTTGGCTCTGCGGCCTTTGTGGTGTGGCTTGTAGCTGCAGAAAGATTCTCCTCCTGGTCACCAGGCTTTAACAGGGCTGGGGGTTTCCTCCCTTGGGTTCTCAGCTCTTCAGGCCACTGTGGAGATCTGACTGTGCTCTCCTGTTCCCAGCTGACCACTTCAGTACAGGCTGGTGCAGCTGTGGAGCTGCAGCTTTCTCAAGGCAGGCTCTCCCCCAGTGTCTCTTATTTGCACCCAGTGGAGTTTATTGCTCACAGGCTCTCAGGTCTGAGACTTTGCTCTGATTTTCCTCTCCACAGCCCCCCGCTGGGTGCTTTCTGGTCCCTCCCCAGCTCACTCTGTAATCAGATCAGCTCCCCGCAGGGATCCATAGAGGGACACTCATTCTCAGTGTCTCGCTGATTGGGTTTGTTTCAACACAGGCTGATTGTGAAGAGGTGTTCTCAGGGCTGTGTGGTAGCTCTGCCTTTGGGAAAGGAAACGCCCTGCTACTTCAGCAGTTAATCATGGCCCTTTGCTGATGAGCCCTGGCTCAGCTTTGCACAGAGGTTTTGCTTTGGAAGGTTTTTATTCCAGCTGGTGAGGGTTGGTTTTTTGTGTGTGTGTGGTACGTATTTTTCTGTTCCCCCTCCAATCTGAGGCTGCAGGAGGAAACAAGAAAAGGGGCAAACATCAACCTGCAGCCAAACATCTTGGCTTGACTTCCATGGTCAGATTCCTCCTTTTGGACTTACTATTTTCTTGGTTTGCAGCTTGCATTTTGAAATGGCTCTCACCTGGATCAGAGTTGGTCACCTTCTTAACCATTGTGTTGCAGGTTCTCATCTGCTCATCTGCTGTAAGAGGTTTCAATTACCCAGCTGCATCTTGACTCTGGTCCTCTGCATTTTCTGTGACCAGTCATACCCTCACCTGCCACGCAGAGGCACCACGCAGTGATGACAGCAGCGGTGAGGTATGAGCTCCAGCTCCAGCTGGGTAGAAGTTTTCTGGCAGTGATTGAGCTCACGATCCCACCTCAAGGCTGGAAAATGTCTCTAGGTGTTCCCTGTGTCAGGCACCTTCTTCTTGCACTGGAAACTTTTTGGTCTTGTAGAGGGCTGTAGAAACCCAGTTTCCTACATCCCCAAAAAGGAGGATGTGTTCATTAAAGCAGACTGTGCTCCCTGCTCAGTCTCCAGACAATTGTATTCCCCTCATGGGCTTTCCTGTTTAATTCAGTAGAGTCCAGGCCTTCTCCCAGAGAGCTCAGTCTCTTTTCTGCTGTTTCTATAGCAACGTCTTATCCTAAAGGAGCCTGAAATCCCTTTGCAAACACAGCTTGAGGATATGCCCACAAACACGCACGGGAGGGAGGATGGCAGGTGCCCCAGAGCCCAGAGGGGCACCCAAGAGGAAGTCAAGAGTCATCTTGTGACACTCAGGTTTTGCAGGCAGATTGGAGAGATTTATCTTTGCCAGCCCAGCTGGTGCTTTAATAACCCTGCTGCTGCTCTGCACTCACAGGAGAAGGGTCAGGAGGAGGCCTGTGGTGCCTGGAAGCGGCTGTGGCTCTGGGCTACCAGAGGACCTTCATGGCTCACAGCTCTTGGCCTCCTCCTGGCAGCCCTGCATCTTGATGCAGCATCCCTGGACAGCAAAGAAGAGATTCCCTTGAATTTAACAGGGATGGCTCACGTGGTACGAGCAGGGCCCAGCCTGCTTTGCCTGAGAGGTTGTGAATCCAAGCACAATGTGCCATTGGAATGCAAACAGGGTGAGCAAACTCAAATATGGCCCTACATTTGTGATGGACCATAAATCCTTGTTTCTCCCCCGGATAAATCCAGCATGGATCACAATTCCTTTGAATACAACTTCACTGGTGCTCCCCTGCTCCTCAGTGATCCTGAATCTGGCTGAGACACTGCCTGAGCAGTGTGTGCTGAATGCACTTGCTCGGAGTTAGTTTTTAATTTGTCTGTGATAGCACACAAAGGCACCGAGGCTGGTGGCAGAATGAACAGCAGATCAGACAGGTCTGCCCTCAGGGATACAGAGGTTCATCTTGCCTTTGGCCACACTGGGATCCTTGAGTTCCCCAATGGCCCTAGGGACTTTAACTCCTCAGGGACATTTTTCTACCCTTGCCTGTGGATTTTTGTCCTGAAATTTTCTAGAGGAAATCTCACACGTCTTCCTATCTCCTGCCTGGCACAGATAAAGGGGTGGCATAAATTCCACATGAATTCTTGCTCTGAAGAAAAGCTTTCTGGTTCCCCATCACCACTAGGAGCAGTGGGCAGTGGATGGACACCCACAATATGTTTCCAGAACGGGTTTCATGAGGCAGTACAGAGCACATGGATTTTCCCCAGCATGCAGGCATTCCAAGCCATCTGGAAGCTGAAATAAGTGTTTGATGATGAAAATGTCAGGGAAACACATCTATAGAGGTGTCAAATTCTGCTGTCCCCAGGCAGGCGTGGTTGACACACATGTGGGTGGGTAAGCTGATGGGGTCCTTTCAGAGCCACCCAGCCACAATCTCTTCTCAATAGCTTTGCCCTAGAAGTCCTCAAACACTGACTGTGCTTGACTTTAATGTGCCATTGGTACATCCTTCTGAGGATGTGCTTCTGCCTGTGCCCAGCTCTGTCACAACACCAGTTGTGTGAATGATTCTGAGGATGTGGAACTTGTGGTTTAGCACTTAATCAATTCCATTAAAAGGAGCAGAGGATTTGGGTAGCAGAGGAACACAGAATATCTGTGGTGTTGAAACACAAAAACAATTGCCATGAAATGATGCTGATTATTCATGTATTAATTGGAAAAAAGACAAGCTCTGGAGGTGGCTTCGATTGCTAATTCCCCTCCTGAGACAGGCACAGAAAGGTCTCTTGGAACAAAATCCACCCCCTGGGAAGCCCTCCCTCAGCCTGAGAGAGGGAACATTGATAACACAAACCCAGAGAACTCGTCCTGGGGTTAGTATGACTGTTTAGACACGGTGAGGTGGCAGTGTCTTATCACATGCTTTTTTTCCACTTCCCTTCCCAGGGATACGTCTGTGTGGAAACAAGAAGCTATCTTGTTGACACTTGGGCATCAGCCCAGACATTGTCACCATCTGTTCAGCCCTGGGATGGGGTTGGGAGCCTTCGCAGATGGGGGCTGAGAGCTGATGGTTAGACATAAACCAAGAGCTGTCACCTCTGCAGGTGAAAAGATCGTCCTCATGCTAGACTGAAGCATCAGCCCTTGCCAGGCAGCCCTCGCTGCAGGGAGCCTTGTTTGTTCCTAAGATCTCTGCCAGCTGTGAGGTGCTGGGAGGGGAGCAAGGTGGAGAAGACACGGTTGTTGCTGGGAGACAGGGAAAATGACAGCGGTAAAAGTCACTTCCCTGCTCTGTTGGTTTTGTTGTGTTTTCTCTCCCCCTTGCAGACTTGTGACTCTCTGTACCTGTGAAGAACAGACTCTGAAAGCCAAAACACAGGAGAGAGAGTGGTGTGAAAATGCTGACCTTAAAGATGCAGGGAGTGTGATTGTTTCGGTGACTTCATTTATTTCGCTGCTTTACTCCAAGGGTGTGCTGCTGTGCAGCTTAAACCCTGGCCAGAAGTTCAGCTCCGTTTTAAGCCCTTAGTGTAGACTGATCTTTAGTTCTCACTCCTTATTCTTTATAGTTGCTTATTGCCAGTCCAAACAGCCCGGTGCTGAGACCTGCTTCACCCCAGAGGTGATTTAGGCCCTTGGGGTTTCTCACCATGAGAAAGTTGGTCAAGCCTTGATCAGTGTTGTTTGTGCACAACACTCGGCAATTTGGTGTGGGTCAGGGATTAAACTGCTGGGCAGGGTGGAATTGTTCCTTCCTGCCCCCACTGAGGGGACAGGAGAACCTCAATCGTGGCAGCAACAACTGAGATTTTACTAGAGAAAGGGCAGTAATGGAGGCCTTAATCTGCCTCACACAGACTGACATCAGGGCAACCTTGCTTTCAACAAGCAGCATGTAAAGTAGCAAGAGCAATGCCCCTCTGCCTGTTAAAGCAGATTATTTGCCTCAGTAATGAAGAAAATGAGAGCAAAACTAAACTGCTCCAGACCTGCTGTTTTTAGCCTGTGCACATGTGCTGCTAGACAGAGGGAGAAGCCTGGTCACAGCTGTGTGGGAGTGGGCTCAAGTGACAGACTAAAACGTGTGAGCTCCAGGTAATGGATGGAGAGCTCTTCCTGCTCCTCAGGGAGAGTGAGGAGCGAGGATTCTTGGCTGAATTGTGCTTGGACTGACTTCAGCTTTCCATGGAAAACCCTCCCTGTCCTTGCCAGTCTGGCTGCTTGCCTGGGTCGGTGCCTGGGTGATGGATGGTGGTTTGGATGTCACCCAGGCAACGAAACCTTGGTGCTGTGCTCCTGGACACGCGGCATTGCCTGTGGTTGTGCGTGGAGACTCATATTCCCTGCTCTTCCCTGTGGCTCTTGAAGGATGTGGGCAGCTCTGACCTCCCTGGAGGAAAGTTAATGTGCTTCCCTGAGCAGCCCGTGGAAAACCAACAGTCCTAGGGACAATTACCTGAAGAATTTGGAGGGATGAAGTGGAAAGGCTTTAAGAGCCAGTGCCCAAACAGGTGTGACTGGGAAGCGTGGTGTTAGCAGCGGGGCTGTTGTGTTTTGGCGGAATGACCACAAAGAGGGATGGTTGATTGCTCAAACCAGCTCTGGGTGCCTTGAGAGGAGCCCTGTGCAGCTGCAGAGCTTGGGTTGGAGTGTCCAGTTATCCCTGTTCAGCCAGCCCAGCCTGGAGGGCCTGGGAGTCTCTCTGGGACATGGGATGTGGCAGTGCTTACATCAAACCAAGGCTTTGGGAACTGCCTGCTGGCAGTGCTGTGACATGACAGATGGGGACAAAGAGCTCAGGCCCAGCCTCCCCTGGGTCCTGTAGCTTGGTGCTGGCTCCATCCTGGACCAGAGAACCAACAAGGGCTTAAAAAAAGCCCACACCCTGTCTTCCTATGTTTCCCTGGGGTCTAAAAGGTATGAGGTGGGGACTGCGTGCTGTCCCCAGGTGCTCTCTGGTGTCTGGTAAGATGCTGATCTGTCCCCACAGGCTGTCCAGCTGGGTGTTCACTGGGGCTCTGCCTGTCCCTCTGCCTGTTTGGTGGCACATGCACGGACTGAGGCTTCTGGCAGTCTCCACCTCTCGAGCCCTGTGGGTTGAAACTGGCTGACCGATTAAGGAGTGACGAGGGAGGGCTGACCCACTGATGGGTGCACGTGGTGTTCTGTTGCCTTTCTTCAGAAAACCAGGTTAATAACAGTAATAAAGCCTTCAGCTTTGTTGCTCTGGTGAGGTATCAGCATGCTGTCAGGCTCTGATGGTAAAACACTTCAATCCAAGTGAGCAGAAGGTGATGGGCCTGTGGAGAGACATATGTTCCTGCTCTATTATTTTTATTGCTCTTAATAGCAGTGTTTTTAAAAGCCCTCCATTTCCTGATCACTCCTTTAAGTGACAAAAGCCGGTCTCCATGGAGGGGGAAGGCAGGAGGAGAGACCTGGAGGAGGCAGGCACAGGGCCAGCCTCTCAGGCAGTGACTGGTTAAGCTCCGTGACCATGGGCAGAGTGGGATGTGCTGTGGAGATCTCAGTGTTCCCAAGAAACCACTTGCTTTGTGCTTCACCCTCCCTGGCTGCTCTGAGCAGGGGGTGCTGCGGGAGCCCTGCCATGCTTGGTACCCCATCTGTGTCCAAGCTGCCTGGAAGAGCACTCAGCTCTCAGCAGGGCAGCCATGGCCCATCTGCACTGATTCACAGGCAGAAGGAGCACCTGGGCTGGTTTCTTTGCTCTCCTCCCCAGAGCCATCATTGACACCTCTCTCTCGAAGCACCAAGATCTTGGGAACCAGCTTCAGCTCAGCTGGCATCATAGATCAGGAGGGGGAGAGGGTGCATTTAACCCTGCTGCCCCCAGCTCTTAATCAAAGCAGGAATGCAGGGTGCAGCCCCCCCAGCAGTCTGATGGAGTAGGGTGCCTCTAAAATGGGATCTTTTGCTGAGAGTTGACAAATTTCCCCCTGTCAGGGGTGACCAAATGATTTAGCTGAGCCAGGGGCTGGGGTCCCTCACTGTAGTGACACTCCAACGCTGACTGAGACACAGAACACGGCCCATGTCACCTTGGTAGGGTGGAAATCTGCTCTGTGCTCAGCAATCCTCAGAAGCTGCTAAATCAGAGATACTTTGAGCGATCAGAAGGAATCTGTAATGCCAGTGCTGAGACTTTTGGCATGACAACGTCCACTTCTAAGAATTAGAAAAGAATGTCCTCCTGAGATGGCAGTGGGGAGTGCACCTGGCCCTGGGCTGGTGATGAATTGCAAATCACTGGTGTTTTGTAACAGGACAGCTTCTTGCTCTTCTCTCCACCCGCAGGAAGAGAGATCTCTCCTGCAGATCAAAACAAAATAGATTGAAGTAACAGTTCAGATGAAGGAACCTGTCCACCCAGGGAACCCTGCAAATTGCTCTGCCATCTCCCTGAGAGAACAGAGGGATACACATGTATTTGCTCTCCATTTCCAAAGAAAATGCGGCACAGTGAGGTTTGGAGGCAGAGAGATGGAGTTCAGAAGCGACCTGCCTGTGTGGGTGGAAGCGCTGACAACCAGGAAACCTCCAGTCTAATAGAAAATGCTACCTGATGGATGCATTTAATGACAAGGAAATCTGGGGTTTCAGTGCCTGACAACCAAATGTGTGTGTGTATGGATGGAGGCTGCTGAGCAGAGTCCTGAGCCAGCAGCTCCTGTGTGCAGGTAAAAGCAGGATCTGCCAGGGCGTTTAAAGATAAGCCATGCCTAAGTGATGGTTTGAGCCGAGCTAACTGTTATAAGTGGAGGAAATGGTCCAGCCTTCTCCAATAAATTCAGGATACTTCCTTTCAGATTCATTAGTAGAGGGGTCCCTGCCCATCCCAAGCCCACCCTTATTTGCAGCACAGCCCCAGGGCAGCGCTGTGTCTGGGCCAAGCTGTCTGAGCCCAAAGTGCAGCATGATCTATGTGACCTTTCCAACATTCATGGCCCACAGCCAGGGTGTTTCACGCTTTTTTTTCCTGCTGGCCAATGCAAAAATGACCGTCCTTTGCTCTGCAAAATGCTCGGAGCACCAGCAGGAAGAAAGAAACCAGTTTTGTCTGAATGGAGCGAGGAGGAAAGGGAGAAATGAAAGGACATGTCCCTGGCAGTCTGTGAGCTGGGTTGGTTTCAGTGATCAAAGGTGACATTAGAGCAGTGCTGGGAGAGGAGCTGCTTTAAATAAGTGGGTTTCATCTTAATTGCATCTTTCTAAAGCCAGTGTAGCTGTTGTGCAATGAAACCTTTGTGAGCCAGAGCCTGATTGGGAGGATGGAACAAAGGAAGAAAGAGAAGGGGAAGTGCATGGCCGTGTCCCCAGCCTTTGGTGAGGAGGGCTGGAGGAAGCTTTTTTTTGAGATTTGCCAGAGCACAGTGATGTATGTCTTTGGCACTCTGCTGTGCTGGGGTCTTGGTTTTGAGACCTCCTTGGGGACAGCTGTCAGGATGCCAGACCCAAAAAGAAGAGCAGTAGCTTCTTAAGGGTATCTCCAGACACTGCAGGTAGCCCAGGGGGATTTCTGTCCCATGTCACAGTTGTGAAGGAGGTGGGATGAGATCAATGGTGACTCTTCTGCCTGCCCAGGGCCTGACTCGTGGAGCTGCCACATCCACAGGAACATGGAAAGGAGTTTGAAGCAGCCTCTGCTGGCTCCAGCACTGAGGGTCCCTGCTACCTCCACCTGAGGGGTCAGGTCTCTCAGTGTCCAATATTCCCTGCCTGAGAGTCAGAGGCACAGCTCTGTGGTGATCAATCCACAGCCTGAAAGAGGGTCATATCTGCTGGGATGAGATTTGCTTGCCAGATCCCAGCTGTGTCCTGGAGAGCCCTTCCCCATCTGTGAGCAAAACCAAGTGGGGACACCAACAGGGCTGAGGATCTTTGACACCCCCAGATGCCAGAGTTGGCCATACACCATGGGGCTGATGTTTTATCAGCTGAAGCCAAGCAACCCTAATGAGCAGCTGATTAGTATAATCACAGCTTCACCTGTTCATCAGGAATGGAGCATTTCCTAATCAGCTACAGGAGGGGCCCTGAGAGGGGTCCAAGGTCAAGGAATTTGAAAAATAACTCAGCAGGCAGGAAGGGGACCCTGGTCTTTGCAGGTGTTGGACACAGCTCCATTTCCTTTTTTTTTGGTTGTTGTGGTTTAGGTACCCTTTAGGTTTGGTAGCAGCCTGGGAGCATTTGGTCAGAGAGCACTTCTGCTGCTCTGTAACACATTGGTTGGACGGTCACATCCAGAGGGTTTTGGTCAATGGCTCAGAGTCATGACGGACATCAGAGACAAGTGGTGTCCCCCAGGGGTCGGCGTTATTTAATATCTTCATTAATGACACAGATGAAGGGATTGAGTGCACTCTCAGCAAGTTTGCAGATGACACCAAGCTGAGTGGTGTGGTGACACACCTGAAGGATGGGATGCCATCCACAGGGACCATGGGAATCTCATGGGGTGTAACAAGACCGACTGCAAGGTGCTGCATGTGGGTTGGGGCAGCCCCTGGTATCAATCCAGGCTGGGGGATGAACAGAGCAAGAACAGTCCTGCTGAGAAAGGCTGGGGGGTGCTGATGGATGAGAACCTCATTGTGAGGAAAGGTTGAGAGAATTGGGATTGTTCAGCCTGGAGAAGGGAAGGCTTCAGGGTGACCTAATTGCAGCCTTCCAGTACCTGAAGGGAACCTAAAAATGGAGAGGGACTATTTACAAGGGCCTGTAGTGACAGGACAAGGGGGAATGGCTTCAAACTGACAGAGCAGGTTTAGATAGGATATTAAGAAGTTCTTTACTGTGAGAGTGGTGAGGCCCTGGAAGAGGTTGCCCAGAGAAGTTGTGGATTCTCCATCCCTGGAAGTGTTCAAGGCTGGGCTGGATGGGGCTTGGAGCAACCTGGTCTAGTGGAAGGTGTCCCTGTCCATGGCAGGGGAGATTGAACTGGATGTTTTTTAAGGTCCCTTCCAACCCAAACCATTCAATGATTCTATGATTTTTGCTCAATATGTGTCTGTAGTAAGAAATGGGAACTGCTTTGCCTGCTGCAGGAATGCAGCAGTCCCAGGGAGCAGCATGACATTTCCCATCACTGAGAAGTGCTCAAGAATTACCTCAGGGTTCAAGCCACAGCACAGACTGTGCAGTCTCTCTGTGCCTCAGTTTCCCCACTGGATGTGATTGCTCCTAGAAACTGCCCAGAAAGTGCCCCTTCAGTTGACACCAGCAGACCTCCCACCCCTTGTAGCTGCTGCCCTGTGGGGAGAACCCTAAACTGTGAGGCTCCTATGCTGTGCTCTGGGTCTTTCGTGCCAAAGCTCAGCTGGGAGGGAAGGGCTGAGCTTTCTTCCCTAAGAGAAGCTTCCGATGCCTTCACCCTCACACAGAGGCATCTGCTGTGCCCTCTGTTTTCACCTGCCTCTGGCTTTCAAGCCCACTTCTCCCGTGCTCTCTGGCTCCTCAGCCCCACACTGTGCCTGCTGCCAGCCCGGCTGTGCGCCGCGGGAGCACGGGGACGGTTGCATAAGCCACTCTCTGTCCTCCAGCCCGCTCCCGCATCGGCATTCATGCTGCACAGCCCCTATTATTGGGCTTGCAAATGACACTAATTTCCCTTCCCAAGCCCTCCCTATAATTTAGCAGCAATGTCCTGTACTCAGATATTATTAGCTGTGTCTTACGTGAACAGTTGCCCTCTTTCTGTTGGTGGGGGGAGATAATGAATTTGATAGGGACGGCAGACCCACACCAAGGGCCTTTGTCTTTATTTTTTAATTGACCTGGCTGGCTGGGTTGGAATGGCATTACACAGGCTCTGCCTCAGCCAGCCTCATTCCTCCTGTCACCGTCAGCTCAGAGGGGATCCCCAGACCTCTGCACTACAGGAGCAGGATGTCTCACGAAGCGGCCAGCGAAGGCAGTGGACAGAGGGCTTTCTAAGCTCCAGGTAGCTGTGATCTATTTCAAATCCCTTCACTCCTTGAGAGGCTCAAAGCCACACAGCTCTTTTGTTATACCCCGTTCCTTTAAGATTTCATTGTGCTGGGCTGAATACAAGGTGACCTTGAACCTTAGGCACACCACACATACACCTGAGCATGTTTTGTCAAGAGCAGAGAGAAGAAGGAACTGTGAAAAGATGAGCTCCAGATACACTGACCTGCCCCAAGCCAGGGCCATCCATGCTGTGAGTAGCTCAGCCCACGCTGTGCTGCCTTCCTGTCCTTTCCTGCCCATGCCTCCTCTCCAGCCAGAGCACCCTTTCCAGTCCAGTCCAGGATGCTATACAGGGAATTTCTGGTGGCTCCACAACCACGTAGTAATTCATAGCTTGGCCTCCAGTTCCTCCTGCTCCTTCAGCATAGATCAGACACATGTGAACAGATAAATGCAGTCAGTGTCCCCACTATCTAAGTGACATTTTGTCCTTGCCCCAGCAAGAAATAAGGTGGCCATGAGGGGTTTCTACTCCAGCAGAGTGGTCACTAAGATGCTTCTCTAGATCCCATCAGGGAAAATAACCTCCATCCAGCAGGCAGGAGGAAGGAGGATTGTCTCCAGCAATCACAGGATGCCCAGGTGTGGGGGTCTATGTCCCAGGCTGCTGTAGTACCCTTTCATCTGCTTCTGAGCACACTTGGAGACCATATAACCATAGAATATCCTGAGCTGAAAGGGACCCACAAAAATCACTGAAGTCCAACTGCTGGCCCTGAAATGGTTTTGCACGTCATGCCACTCCTGTGTTCTGAGGCTCCCCTGCCTTAGCTCACTGCCCATGGGCAAACTCTGCTGCTGGGTGTGGGCAAGGGCAAGACCCAAGCCCTGGGGACGCAGGGAAGGAGCAGCCTGGGAGAGAGAGGGAAGCTGTGAGGTGCTGGACAGGATTTCTTGGTAAAGATTGGACAATGCTGCTGGAAACTCAGTTTTGCTTCCCCGGACACTGGAAAGAGCACATTTTCCTTCCTCCCACGCAATTACCAGGAGTCTCACACTGGCCATAGACGAGGAATTGCTGCTCCAGCTTTGTTAATTTTCTGTGCATGCTTGTACTCAGCAGTGCCATGAGTTTGCGAAAAGGATTTGCATGTGGCTAAGTAAACATATTAGAGATTCAGTCTATAGAGGAAGACTTAGAAGATCATCTTCTGTTGACCCCTCTCCTCCTGATTACCAGCCCTCCCTCGAGCAGATGCTCAGCTCTGCAGCAGGGATCACAGATGCTGGCTTTTTCTCAGCTCAGTTTCTGCAAGAATATAATATTCCTGCCGATAATTAAAGATAAAATCCAGGGCTTTGCTACAGGGCATCTCTGCTGGTGACCCAGGAACTTAATCTGAAGCTTAGCAAAGGTTTTGCTAATTTTAAACCTGGAAGGGCTATTGGGCTGGGCTCAGTAACAGAGGGAGGGAGAAAGCCCAGACAGACTGAGTCGGATCAGCTTGTGCTGTCATTTCTTCTGGCTTTGATTCAGTTCTCCTGGGAAGACACCCAGCTGGGCCCTGCTCCTTCTCCATGTCACCTGAGGTTGCTCCACCAGCTGGCTTCAAAGCTTCAGTGCTGGCAGAGATCTCTTTGAAATATTCTGTGTTCACCTGAGAATACAAAAAATAAAAGGAAGGGGAGGAAGAAAGCGGGGAGAAGTAAAGCTCCGTGGGCTTTTGGAAATGTGTGATGGATGTGCCCCCTGCCAGCTGTGTGCTGCATCAGCTGTATAAATCCTGGGGGCTTTGAGAAGATCCACCCACCTGTTCTTGAAAGGATTCAGGTTGGGAAGGGAGAGCAGAGTGGGTGGAGAGGACAGCACTAAGCACTGGTGTCACCAGAGCCCTTCCAGGACCCGCCAGTCCTTGGGGCTGCTCCTGGCACTCCTGACAGGAAGGGACTGAGACAGTTTGGTTACAGGGGGTCGGGCAAGGACCAGGGCTGCAGGGAGGAGACACTGATGCCAGGAGCTGCTGTTGGGAGTTTCCGTGCAATATCACAGCTGTCGATCTCTAGTGTCTGGCTGAAAGGATGTGGTGGTGATGACAGCTCCTCTTTCCTGGCCAAGATCCTTCTGGGGGGTGGATTAGCAGCAGTTTCACTGCCTCTTGGCACATGAAGAAACCTCGCAAACAAACAAGTGAGTGAATGGAGGAGGTGAGCTCATGCTGGTGTTTATCACCGCTCCCATCAGAGACACTCTGTAATTGTGTGGTCTTTGTCGGAGATAATGAGGTGATCTTTATCAGTGCTGAAATCAGCTGGATCTATCCCTCGTGGAGGAGAAAAACTGGGCAAACCCTGCTGCCTCCCTCCTGTCTCTCCTGCTGGCCAGCAAAAGCAATTTACACATGGAGTGCACGGTGTCCAGAGGAGCATCTCTGCTCCTGATACCTCCCTGGTGCTGCTAGTGGCTGTCCCCCTCCCTTGGCAGCAGGGTTTTATTTTCCCTGTTAACCTGTATTTTTCCCCACTGGCCTTGTGATACTGATGCCTCGTATCTCCTAGGGAAAGAGGTGGAAATGCCTTCTCTGAAAGTTTTGGAACTTGGTTTTGATCAGCTGATCTCTCAGGATGTTTTCCCCTCCTGCATTCTTCAGTGTACTGGTAAAAGATCCTTCCCCTGTTCCCCTAATGACCAATGGTCAGCCATTAAAAACAATAATCTGAAGACATGAAATTTTTCAGCAGCTATAAATAGGTTTTAACATAGCTACAACTATTTACATCGGTCTGGCCTTTTGTGTNCAACAACAACAACAACAAAAAAAAAAACAACAAAAAACCAAAACGCCAAGACTGCAAATACCACTTTTTCTCCTTCCTTCAGTTGGAGGAGAATAACTCCTCTCAAGGCCACCAGCCCCTTTCTCTGCCAAAAGACTCACAGCTGTACACAAATCTTGCAGGTTGTCTTCTGATCCTCTGGTCCTAACATCTGACTAAATATATGGAGAGTGACCAGGAGAGGCCAGCAGCATCAGACCATAGGGATGATGTGTGTGGAAAGGAACTGTTGTGCTGATTCCCAAGCCCTGACATCCCATGAGCCTGCCAAGATTTCCTGCAGTCTGGCAGCAGATCGTGCCCAGGAATATTGCTAATGAAACAGCTTTTAGAAGTGTGGAAGGCTGGGAGTTCCTGCTCGTTCCCTGGGGGGTGTCTGGGCTTCTGGAGATTACAGAAGCTGTGGGGAGGAGGTCCTGAAATGTGAGGGTGGGATTTCTTCTGAAGCTTCCTCATGAGCTTGGAACTGGATCTCAGCCCTGCTCCATGGTCCTGGAGAGTTGCACAGGTTTGCAAAGCACTCTTGTGACCTCTCCTGTTGCTGCAAGGAGTTATTAGGAAAGGACAAAAGAGAGCAGGGAGTGTCTCTGAGCCACTGTATAAATCCACTGTATCAGTCTTGAAGATTGGGTTTCATCCCCACACCCAAAGTCCTCAACTCCAAAGGCATGGCAGGACTGGGATGCAGTGAGGATGGCCACCAGTGTGTGAGGTGTCTGTGCAAAGGACAAAGGGGACAGGACTGTTTGGTGTTGGAGCAGAAACATGCTTCAACCTGGGATCTTTTCTCTTTCCTGATGCTCATAACATGAAATCAAATGTGCCTTGATTGAGCAAAGCAAGGAGAAAATGGGAAATGCATAGCACAGGGCTGATGATAGGACACGTCTCTCTTGCTCACTCTCTGGGGACTGATTTCCCCAACCTCACCATGCACCGAGCTCCTCCAGAGAAGCAGGAGATGTTCTCTGCAGCAGTCGGACAGGGAGCTCTCGATGCCACGTACACAGCCTCGGAGGGATCTCTGAGTTTGCTCCCCTTGGGAGGTGGTGCCTGCTCCCCGAGCCTGCAGCCGGAGTGTTCCAGGCAATGGAGGCCAATTACCTTACACGTCGAGCAATTTGGGAGTGATTTCACGCTCCCTGGGCGGACCAAAGCCGTGCCTGGAGAACCCGTGCTCTTGGAGCAGGGATGCTAAACATCAAACAGGACTTGAAGTTTCCAGCATTTAATTTCCCATTTAGCCAAGGCAATTAAAAGCATCACCATGTAAAGCGGCGGATTTTCTCCTGCATTTTTATTTGCCTGTGTCCTTAAAGAGAGCGGCTCAGAAGCAATGACATCCATCCTACTGCAGCAGGAACAAGCCCATCTGCTTGCCCCTGTCAAGGACATCTGAATGCCTGCTCCATATTCACACAGCCCTGGAAGCCTGGACTCTAAGCCCTAATCCACCCGAAGAACCACTGTGCAGGCACATCTCCATATGAGATGTCTCTTCTGAATGAAGATGAAAATTAATTTTGAGAACAGAGCCACTGATGGGGGTGAGAAGGTGGAGCAAGACTCTTCTTGGAGACGCCAAGTGAAAGGAAGAGAGCAATGGATGCAATTTGTGGCCAGTGAAAGTCCAATTAGACGTTAGGAGAGAAATTCACCCTCGGGATGGTCAGACACTGGCACAGGGGCCCGGGAAGGTGGTGAGTCTCAGTCCTTAGAGATATTCAAGCCCTGACTGGACAAAGATGTCCCTGGCCAGTACCAGAGGGGGGCTGGCTGGCCACCTTTGAGCTTTGCTGTCTGGGTTACAGGTTCTGAAGGCATCAACTTCTCTCTAAAAAAAAGGGAACAGCACTGATGACAGTAAAATTGGTGAGAGGCACCTGAATGGGATGGTGAAGGTGTTCCTGAAAGCACCCCAGGAATAAGCCAGCCCTCCAGCAGTGGGAAGTGTGCTCCCAGTGCAGGTCATCCCTGCAGCTGGCCATTCCTTGGTCACTGGCTGTTCCACTGGGCACATGCAGGTATTTCCTCTCAGTGCTGGCTCTTGGAGGACTTTGAAGTGCATTTCCTTCCATTCAATTATCTCTGGGAGCTCTGAAATGTGATGGCAGAGGTGGCTGTATCAGTTCATTTGTTCCCCAGTGGCCGACAGGTTTTTAACCAAGTAATTAAGGGTTGTTTTCACTTGTACCTGAGAATCAACCAGTGAGGCAGAGATAAGGTAATGGCATCGCAGCAGGTCCTCCACTATTATTTCTGGCTATGAATTAATCACAGCCACTGAGGCCCTGTGAGTAAGTGCATTGATCATTTGCTACAACAATAAGAATTTCAACCAGTTATGCCCCTTTCCTCTCTAGAAATACTTTGGAAACTGCTGACTTAATGAGCATGAGTCCAGGCTCTTCCCAGAACACTAATAGCATCCATTAAAAAAAAAAAAAATTCAGCCCTTTATTTTGTGGCTGCTGAAAAGCCTGTCGCTGTTAACTGCCCCTGTCTGGGGTCTGCTGAGGGAGACTGCACTCTCCAATTCACAGGAGGATCCAAGCTATTCCCTCAGAGAGACTGGGAAAGATTAAAAGCAGCTGAAAGCAAACCATGCTGGCTTGATGAATGGCATTTGGATGCTGTCATGTTGTGGCTGCTGGCATTGTCTTCCTGGAGAGCTGTAGCATGAGCCTCATAAAAACCAGTGCTCAGGGTAAAGCCCTGAGGAGCCACAGGGTGAGCTGAGGCTCCCACCTTGCCTTTCTACTTGGGTTTTTAGAGCTTCACAGTGATGGGATGAAATCCCAAATCGAGAAATGTGGTCAGGTGGCCCCGAAAGGCTCAGAGGAAAAAAAAAATTGAGCAAAGCAGATTATTATGTTTTGAAGCCGTGCAAGTGCTTTTTGAACCTTTGAAATTCACTGTCTGGGGTGAAGAAAGGGGGTGAACTCAAGACTGGTCATTCCTTTAGCCAGAGCAGGACAAGCCTGTACCTTGGGGGCTTTAATACAACATGTTGTTTATTGAATCATCGTGCCACTGCCCAGAGGGATGGTCTCTGTGGAAGGAGTGCCGTGGGGCTGGGATGCCATGAATGTTTATGAAGCCAGGATTTGTCACTCCTGCTTTCTGGAAAAGCAGCACTGGTGGTGCTGAGCAAACAGCCTGATGTGCATCCCAACAGGAATGACTCCAGCATGTGCTCAGGACCCCATGGCATCCCTGCCACACTCCTGGGATGGGTGACACGGCTGTGAGTGACAACAGCGACAGTCTGGCTGGACCAGAATCGTCTCCAGATGGCTGCTGTCACATGTTTCTATCCTCACGTGGCTTCCAAGCAATAGGAGTGATTAAACACAACTGGAAAAGCCACGTTTGTTTCCCTCATCCCTAATTAGGTACTTGAGAAAAAAACTTTGTGCTGTTAAGGGATGTTTTGGGCAAGTTTTTTCCCTTGTGCAGGAAGGATGATCTACTCAAAACAAGGAACAGATTCAGAAAATCAAAGCTAAGTTCTGTGCAGACTCTCTAGCCCTTACTGGAATAATCAAATTCCAGATTTTAAGGCTCTGGCCTTTACTCTGGACTTGGTAAAGCAGGGCTAACAATCTGTGATTCGTGTATTTACACTGCAAACACTCCCACATCAAGATTACCTCCTAGCTTCTCCAGCTGGGAATTGTTGGTCTAATTTTCAGATGGAAACTGGGCACATGCCATTTTGTAGCAAACAGTGAAGAGAATTCCCATATGTCCCTAATGACTTGAATAGGCAGGATTATTCACTCAGGTTTCCCACCCAAACAAACAGAGGAAACAGCTGTCACAACTAAAATACCTTTCAAGAGCTGAAAAAACTTTCCAAGCATGGGCTGGATTGGAAAGCTGAACATTGACTTTTGTTACACTATCAAACCCTCAGCATGGGTCAAGTAATATATTTCTTTTAGATACCCTGATATATTTTATTTTCTTTTTTTGATAGTTAAACTTTATTTGAACTTTTAATTTATAAATTAAATTAATTAAATGGAAAAGATTAATAACTTTTAAAAAGCTGAAGTCTGAAACTGGATTTTTTTTTATTTCTATAACTATATAAAGAAAGAATGTGGAATGAGTCAGAGTGCTTTTTTAATTTGGTTTTGAGGGTTTTTTGGTTGGTTGATTGTGGTTTTTTTTTTGGTTGGGTGTTTTTTGTTTGCTTGTTTCGGACAAAATAGCTGCCTTCAGCATGGTTTGGCAAACATTTGATAGGGAGACCCATCTTTGGCCTATTTTTCCCACCTGTAGATGGACCCTCACTACAACAGCTCATGGAGTTAAGGAGAAAGAAGATGGGTCCAGTCACATTAGGTTCACTCACTCACTGGTAAACACTCATTGCTGACAGGAAATTATTTCCTACACTTCACCAGAACTTCAAGTGTATGCTGAATAATCTGCCTTTTTTGCCAGACAGCACAACCCAGGAAATACCTTCACATTCAAGTGGCAAATATTTAAATACTGGTTTCACCAGCAAACAGCCCCTGGGCCAGAAAGGTCTTGCTTGGTTTATTTGTTAATGGTTTTCTTTTACTGGACACAGCTGTACAGAGAAAAAAAAGGAGAAAACACAGCAATACTAAAGAGGGAGCTGCCCAGACATCCCAGGAGAATCCAGACTTAGAAACCTTCTCTTATCACCAAACAGGAGGGATTCAGATGAGAAACACAGAAATTAGTGCTTAGAAGTTCTTTTGCTTGAGCTTAGTGTCTGTTCTCCAGAGATGCACAAAGATGTTTGAGTTAGAAATAGGTCAAATTAAAATTAAAAAATAAGAATTTTCCTGGCCATTCCAAGGCAAGACCAATTCAAAATAATAGCATTTTCTCACATACTATTTGTATATACAAAATGGTGGCAGAGAAGCCTCAACAATCTTGAATAGCACAAAGAAATGGCAATTAGTAAACATATCATGCTCCTCATACCAAAAAAATAAAGGGTACCACTGAGGATCAGAGGATTTGAAACAAGCAAAAAAAAAACCAACTTTTCTCCACACTGAATTATTAAGTGATGAATGTTATTGCTCCAGGCAAAAATGTAATAGATCCAAAAACAGCCTGAAGTTTTCATGGGAGGAGCACCAGGGCCTGTTAATAGCTGTGTGTCAACGTCCACTTCAGGAGTCCATCAGTCACAAACTGCTTGAAAGAAAGAAGAAATTCCAAGGAAAAATCACTCCAGACTTGAGGTTTTTTCATTTTAAACAACCCCTTGCTAGAGTTCCCTACCGGTGCCAGAGACAGGTGCAAGATCAGATGGATTTCTGGTAATCTTTTTTGGTTTATGCTTTTCATGGGCAATGCCTTAATTCCTACTCATGGCAGCTTTTCCTTCCACTGGACTGGAATTTCTCACCAGCACGTGGCTGGTCCAGTGCCAGGAAGAACAGGCTCAGCCCACCAAGCCTTTGGAAGCCCAGGCCCCCAGGATTCAGCTTTGACTTAGAAACCATGAACACTGAGTTGAATTCTTCCTGGTGACCAAACCAGGCTTTGCCCAAAGCCTGAGCTCAAATGTTTTTCTGACAAGACCAAGGAACTTGGATTTTCTTGCAATTAGGAGACAAAGAAGTGCCAGAGCACTTTATACATGAACCCACATACCACAGGCTTCTAAATGCCACCCTGGACCCAACCCGGCTGCTCTCTGGCTTGAGCACGTTATCCAGCTCCCACTTGGAAGCACCCAGAGATCCTGAGGCCATTCTCCTTGAGTTTGCTCTTCCCGTTTATCTCCCCTCTGCTAAAGATATGCTCCCCGTGTCTTATTTGCATTTGTCTGCCTTCATCTCTCAGCCACTGGCTCTTGTTCTGGCTTTCTCTGATAGATTAAAAAGCTCTTTAGAAACTGGTGTTTTCTTCTGCTGACGGCACTTAGGCACTGTAATCAAATCACCTCTTGACCTCCTTTCTGATAAGCTAAATAGACTCTTTCAAGGTCTTGTTGAAATTTTTTCTGTTGCTCTCAGATTATTTGCAAGCCCTCTCCTGCAGCACTCAGCCTGTACGCAGCACTCCCGGCCTCCTCCTAGGGTGGGGAGGTGCAATATGGTTTTTTTTAAAGAAATGGGAAAAGTTGTGGCATAGCTGAGGCTTTGGCTTAGGGTCTGATTTGTCTACAAGGACATCTTCCTGCCCACAGCCTACCTGATACCCATGGCATGCTCCTCCTTTATCTACACATGCCCAAACTCACCCTTGATAAAAGAAATTCTCGTATGTAGGGTACAAATTTAGGGTCTCAGCACGTGTCAGCCCTGATTCCCTGGCAGGAATCCTTCTCTTCACCTGGAGCACTCAACACCCACTGAACAGACCTGCCAAAGTGTTTCTTGTGGGCTTGGGACAGAGCTGTGCCCCAACACATCTGGTGCTGCTCTCTCCAGCTGCCCCTTCCCAGAGCACATCTTCTTCCTCTCTTCTCCTCCACCCTTCACTGCTTCACCCCCTTTATGGGCCTGCAGCCCTTCTCAGGACACAAGAGCAGCATCCTCACCCTGCACGTGTCCCCTGCAGAGGTGTCTCCCTCCCTCAGTGCCCTTCCTTTGCTGCAGGATGACCAAGCATCTTCTCTGCAGTACTCTAAGAACTGCAGGATCTGGAAGATCTTGCTTTTTGCAGCCAGATGTTGTCAGCCTTTAGTTCCTAGCACTGTTTTTATTAGAGATCCTCCAGTGCTCCCACAGCCTCTGCGTTTTTTCATCGATGAAGCAATGAGCCCTGGATTTGAAGCCCTTCCTAAGTGTGTCAGACTTGGAATGACTCCACCAGCTTTTCCCACCGCTCAGAGGCATTCAAAAGATATTTAATTAAACCCACATCAGATTGCTGTTAGCAAGCTTTCTCCAATTAGCAAGGTGGAGACGACTACATGTCATGGGGGGAAATGAGCAGACATGAAATGGTTTTGTTGCCTATGCCTTCCTCAGTGTCAGATTAATTGGCACTTTCCTTCCAATTTGAGGCAGAGCTCTGGGTGCACACGGGTCACAGCATCTCAGTGCAATCCCATCCCATTTTGTAGTTTCCTCTCTCTCTCAGTATGATTGAAAATTTCCTTAGACACTTGAATCGTGTTGCGCTCTGTCTGCCAGAGGAAAAAAAAAGGAAAATTAGTGGTGCTCAGACTGGTCCTAGGTAGGGCTCTTTCAGCATCTCCACTCTCCTCTTCCTTACCCTTCCTTTTATGTGCAGGTGTGTTGGCTTTTTGTGCTGTGTCAAGACATGCCCCAAACCACAACTGGTTGAAATCAACCTCAAATGGGCTTGCAGTGGCTCAGGCCCTCTCTGCATGGAACAAGTTGAATTGGTCAGATGGTGATCTGCCCTGACTGAGAACCCGCCTCCGTGTTTGTCACTTTGAACTTGCAGGGATCAGCTGCAGGGAGATCTGCCCTTCAGAAGCAGTAACAAGAGACTTGCCTAGCAGAAGTGCTCTCCCTGTGACCCCCGAGGACCTGCTGGCTCTCAGGACGTGTGTGTGACACTCATTTAAGTCCTCCATGTGCACTGTCACAGCCTGGTGCCATGTCCCAGCTGGGGCTGGGTTTGCATCCTTGGATCTCTTTACAGGGGTGTCCCAAGAGTGTTGACAATCAGCTCCATTTTTCCTCCCACAGCCACAACCCCAACAACACAACGAATTGTCTTCTATCAAATGAGGGCACCAGGCTTTGTTTATTATTTGGAAATTGCAAACCAGACCTACCTCGATGTGTGAGCCCACGATGGGGACATGCTGCTATGACAACAACATGAGGCTGAATCATCCAGACAGACAAGACACACATAATTGTGTGATCACCTGTTCCCGCTTGTTCAAAGGAAATTTTATTAGTGCTGCTGAAGGTACATTAGTGAACAAAGCATAAAACATCCATGCATCAGTCAGGGCTCAGCCGATCGATGCAAGCACGGCCTGAGCCTGGTGCCTCACTGTTCTGCCACTCAGCATTTCCCAGGATTCAGAATACGATTTACAGAAACCTGTGTCTACATGTGAGAGATCAAGAAAAACTCAGCTTCTACTAATATGAAACATTTATACCTTTTGGGTCTTGTTGAGAACATTGGAGTTTTGACAGGGGGATATTAGTGGTCAGTGGAGGGACAGTCTGGATCCAGGATGATGGTTAGAGAATGGATGTGACTGATGGAAAACATGACTTTTTCTTAACATTAAAAATCCCAAACCAACAATAATTAAGAACGGTAGCTGGGAGAGAAAAGATGGTCTGTGGTGTTGCAGACAAACAGGAATATGCAGGATCATAATTCACTCAGGAGGACACATAAATCTAAATGTGTTTGTGCTGTGCACGTGCATCAACCACAACATCCACTTCCAGCTGCTGAGAGCACAGCTCCATTTGTTTCCTTGCTCCCTTGTTCCTCCTAACATGAGGGTGCCAAAATTGCAATCATGGGACTGCTTTGTATGTCCTTTTTTAGCCATATAACCCCCGGGCAGCACAAAAATGGCTTAATGTCAGTTCCAGAATATCCCGAAATGGGGATGTCTGGCACTCCTTTTTAATGCTCTGTCTTTTCCAGATCTGTTGGTGGTTTTTCTTCCTGTAGTCTTTCATACCTTAATCTTTTTCACCCAGAAGACTCCAGCAGGTATAAAGGGCTGCTCAAGTGGAAGAAAAAAGCCCATTGTGTTTATTAATCACACTCTTTTTGAAAAGGTGGTCAAAACATTCATAAGGAACACTTTTTTTTTCTTCTCCAGGCTTTTTGTCAAGATTTCAACACACAGTGACAAAAAAAA
>VWZT01016359.1:154936-181583 GCA_013397055.1 Pachycephala philippinensis | reverse complement strand
GATGCGGGGCGGGGCGGCGCTGCATCCAAGTCGCTCCCTGGTGCCTGAGCCTCCCCCATCCTCTGGGCAGCACCTCCTGGTTTATGCTGCCCTGAAACTTTGTGTCTCGGCATGTGGTTGGTGGAAGAACTTCGTTGTGTACAGATGGTGCGCCGTGGTTATGGGAAAACTTATCCCTGTGAGAGGTTCCGAGTGCGGTGTGAAAGGAAGGGTGACTGGGTTACTAGGAGTTATCAATGTTTAAGAAAGAATGTTACCTCTTTTTGTTACAGGATTTCACCGATTATCTGTAAGAGACAGTAAATACCTCGTTTAGCCATTCATAATGACACTTGTCCCAGCCCTAATCCTAATTTAGTTATGTTCTATGTCATACAGGTCACAGTCTCACCTAGTGTTTTCTGTGTCAAATCCATTTTTCTGTGCCAGCAAGTGGTTGAAACTGTGCCTCACACTGAAGAGGACTGTGTTAAATCAGGAAACAGATCAATGACTTATTTATTTTCATGCTTTTCTAAATGTTTGAAATGTAGGGTTCAGTGCGAGGCCTTTCACCTGCATAACACCAGGTGCTCTGGAGCCTCTGGGGACTTTGATGTAGTTTGTTCCATGCTACTGACCCTTCCTTTTCTTAATTCTGCTTTTTTTGAGTGACAGGACAGGACAAATCTTAGCGTGGACAAGCCTGCCCTTTTACAGGTTAGAAGGTGGAAGTTATTTTCTTAACTAGGAGAATGTTTTAAGCTTCACGCAAATTACACTTTAGGGTGCGATGACCTTGGTGGTGTTGCTGTGTGCGCCCTTTGGCAGTGGGGATGAGCGATGGCTGTGTGTGCCCAGAGCTGCTCGGCTGCCTGGGCGATGGTGTGTGTGCTTTGGTGCTTACTGAGTGTGACAGCAGAGCATCTCCTGCTCTCCCCAGCTGCCCCCGAGTTGTTTAGTGGTGGTTCTGTTTTCCAGAGCCGGAAGAGGCAGAAGGCAGCCAGCGAGACAGAGAGTGGAGAGTGCTACAGGTCGCCCTTCCGCAAACCCTTGGCTCCGCTGACCAACAGACCCCACTGCCTGGACAGCAGTCAGCACGTGAGTGGGGGTGGCTGCTGGCACATACACAGCTCACTCAGCAAGCAAGTCCGAGTGCCTCTATTGGCCCCATTTAATCAGAGGTGTTACGAAGTGACACACACACACAAAGTCTTTTGGAGAGGCTTTTTGCCAGCTCCAACCCTTTAATGTTGAAGGAGGTGTTGGGGGAGAACTTCCTACAGTGGAAATCCTGGATGAGGTTGTTCCATGGGGTCCTGGTGAAGGACGGTGCCCAGAGATGTGAGTTGCTTTCCACCCAGGTGGGTCAAATGCTGTGTGCCTGCCTGGTTCTCTGGGCTTCCACTGCTAGAGACCAGATGCTGGACTAGCTGGGTGCTTGCTGATCCAGCACAGATGTTCCTGCAATGGTAACCCAGCTCCTTTACAGGAAATGAGTTGCCTGACTGAATTACCAAGGCAGGGGGAAGCAATAGCTTTTAAAGAAGTGAATAAAGCCAGTGGATTTAGGAAGATGGAAGCTATGAAAAATCAATTTCATGTATTAGAAAACCCAAAGGAAATTAGTTTTGAAAAGCAGAACTGGTGGAGGAAATTGTGCTGAATTGTTACTTTCTTCCTTTTGGATAGTCTTGAAAGTAGTTGGAGTTGAAGCTTGAGTAGATTAAATAGAGGGACTCTGAGTACTTGGCAAAACTGAGTTCTCAAAAAATGTCCTGGACTTGCTTTCTTGAGCAATCTCTGATTTCAGCCTTCTGAAACGTGTTTTCTTTCTGAATTCCTAGGAGGCTTTTATCCGCAGCATTTTGTCCAAACCCTTCAAAGTCCCCATTCCAAATTATAAAGGTAAGATGAGGAGGTTTAAGGATTGTCTATGTTGGCTGACTTGGGTAAAACAGATGATGCTTAGGCCTGTCAAATATATCTCTGGGGATTATTGTCATTTTTTGCACTGATGCCTATGTTCCAGAAATCCTGACTTAATTTTGAGAGAAAAATACTGGCATATTAGCAAAGTCTTCATATTTCTTACTAGTGTTTAGTTTGGATAATCCTACATTTCAGAATTGGATTTTGTAGTCTTACTGCTATGTATTTGATGTAGTGCCAGGAGATTTTACACCGTAACACAAATACAAAAGCAAAATGAATTCCAAGCCACGAAGGTTTATCATATAAATAATGATGCTAACAGACAGAAGGCTTGAGGTGAAAAAGATTGTATGTGCCAGTTTTATTTCTACTTGGCTTGGTGTGTTGAGCCTCAAGGTGATCTTCAAAACAAGATCATTTTGAAGTTCAAAGCCTCAGCTGGTTTGAATCAGTGAAACATAAGATCTCAGAAACAAATGGGCCTGTTCATGTCCCCTGGTTCCCCTTCACCCTCCAGCTGAAAAACTCGAGTGCAGATCAACCAGTTTCACTCAACCTTTAGTTATGAAAATGTCTGTAAGCAGCCACTGAATATGGAATGACAAGCCCCAAAAGAGTTGGGCAAAGCTAGCTTCTGGAGAAGCGGATTTGTCAGGAGGCTCAAACAGAGCTGTAACTGGCAAAGCTGCTTTCTGTGGCTGTTACCTTGCTCTCTTAATTGGGAAAAGTGGCTGTTTCTTGTGCTTTCTTTCTTGTTGTGTGCATTGCTGCCTCAGCTTGTGATACACTCCTGTTTTGCAAGGAGCTTTAGCAAACAGTGGACAAATAGACTGATTGAATCTTTTTCAAGCAAAATCAATCCTGGGAGCACAGTTGCCCCAGTTTTGATGGGAAAAAGGATTTTTATGTGTATTCTTGTGTTCATCTCCATTTCAAAACTGTGACAGCAAAGTACAGTACTAGGGAAAGGGACTCATGCTTGGTTTCTGCTTTTCACAGAAATTGGCTCCAAGGCCAAACATCTACTATTGCTCAGCAGAGAGAAAATAATACCCCAGAGCAGGTAGTGACAATATGATGCTGACTGATACTGTAGAACTTCGTCGCTGTTAAAGATCAGTTCCTGACCTTGCATCAAAGATACAACTCTGGCTCAGTCTGCGTTAGGTGACCCCAAAAGAGGATTTCACCCAGCATATTCTATACGTAGGAGTGTATTCGTTAATCTGTTGAGATGTACATTCTGGAGTCCTCCTTGGCTTTCAAAAATCTAGAACAACTACCTTAGGCGAGCAGTGCCATTGCTCCATCTTTGCCTCTGTTCCCTCATTCTGTTTTCTCCTGCTGCAGAGCTTCCCACTGTGTGCTGCCAGAGTGCTGCCAAACAACGGCCCCGCTTAGGTCTGCTGTCTGCACCAGCTGTGCGTGCACCTCCACTCCAGCACCCAATTAATTCACTGTTCCTGAGTGTAATCAGACTGCTGCAAGGCTCTGCTTGCTTCCAGGAAGATGTTGTTGTTTGAGTTGTGTCTTTGTTTGCTTTCAGGGCCCCTGGGCTTGCGCTCACTGGGTGTCAAACGGGCAGGAGTGAGGAGTCCTCTCCATGACCCCTTTGAGGAAGGAGCTCTGGTTCTGTACGAGCCCCCGGTGCTGAGTGCCCATGACCAGCTGAAAATAGACAAGTGAGTCATCACCTGTCATGAATGCTGCACCTCTGACTTCCTTCTGGGTGTAGGTTTATGTGCTTCTCTCCCAAATTTGTTTGAGCTGGGGTTTGAACATCAAGGGGAGCTCGATTTCCTATATTCTGCTTGGATTGGTTCAGGTATGGTTGGAATCAAAGAAGGAATGTACCCATGCTAGATTGTGTGTGTTCTTTCACTGACTGTTCCATCTCTCATGCATCAAAAATTTAAACCTGTTGCAGGGAGTGAGCATACACGCATGGAGAAGTTGCTTAGAAAATCTTATGGCTTAGTCGTTAGTCAGGAAACATCAGCATGTAAGGACAAGCAAAGGGAGATGACTGTCAAATGTTAGGCTGCCTACTGGTTTTTATTCTGGGTAGTTTCTATTGTGCTATTGTTACAACTTGAAAAGGCTGTCAACTGGATCTTCATGGACAGAGGGAGGGGTTTCTCTCTCCAGAAGTGCAGTTACGATATTGTTATAGAAACAAGAAAAATAATACTGACTTTTTAACTGTGTCTCTGAACCACATTCTGCCCTTGTTTTAACTACAGCCCACATACATGGTTTCACTGGTGTTTTAGACTGTGGGTAGGTCTCTAACTTCACTCTCAAAGCTGAATTAATCCATTTTTCACTTTCTTGTTTGAAGTTGCTTCCCCTGTGCCACAGGGGAGTCCTCAGTGTAGCAGTGAGATTTAACAGAACCTAAACATGTGCTGAATTCGTTAATCATACTCTCTTCTTTCTTGACTGCCTCCTGCAGGGACAAGGCACCTGTCCATGTTGTGGTGGATCCTGTGCTCAGCCGTGTTTTACGACCCCATCAGAGAGAAGTAAGTTTTCCCTTGGGACCTGAGGATGTGGCTGGAGGATTTGGTCCATTTCAAAAAGCCACAGTTCCTCTGCTGGAGTTGTTACAGGTCTGCATAGACCTCCCAGACTGACAGTCTAACAGACTCCAGTCTGTTGCAAATACAAAGTGAAACATTTGTTTTGAGCACCCTCTGAGAGGCCGGAATGCTGCCCATAGTCCCTGTCCCTTTTCAAGCAAAGAGTCAGGGCTGAAAGTCCTGCTTTTAATTACCGTGAAGTCTGGACATGTAGCTCTGCTGGGTGGAATTCAGTGTGGAAGGTGATGGGATATAGTTGCAATAAACTATATTGCAGCCCAGTCTTGAATCAGGCGGGGCAAACTGTCCACCACTGTTTTGCTGCTCAGCAGAATTGATTTGATTTGCAGTCCCTGAGCCAGGAAACACTGAGGCTCCAATTTCTGGTACCATGGTTCCCAACAAAGTAGAGTAGGTTCCTGCTTCAGTGTGCTTTGTTTGGAGGCTGCCCTTGGTAAGTGTGAGGTGTGAGCTGTCCCTGACGTATGCAGACTTGAAATCTGACAGTGGAGACTGCCAAAAAACATTTTACGTTGTGAATATGTGCAACATCATAATATGGTAGCAGCAGCTACAACTCTCCAAATATCTGATGTAAGCTTCTGGACAGCTCGAAGTTCATCCCAGATGCAGTATATTATCATTTAAGCCTGGAGGTAGCACAGATGGAAGCTGTGATTGCTGATCTTGCAGGCTAAGCAGGTCAAGCTGGATGTGTCCCTGCATGGGAGATCTTCAGATGGCTCTGAGGGCATTGTAGGCTGCTCGTGGCTTGTAGTTTTATCTTGGATCTGGTACTGAACCTGTGACCCAGTGTAATGCTCATCTCTGGCTACATAGCTGGAGGCACTCTGGTTTTGGGTAAGCTACTGACTGCTGGTGCTTTTGTCAAGTAATCAAAGTTATGTTGGTGTCCTAGGCACACATTTTTTTGGCAGGTAAATATCGATGAGAAAGCAGTTTCTGCTCTAGTCTGATTAATAAGTCTCTGCCTGCTAAGTTTCCTATGCTGCTTTATTCAGCTGATGCTCCTAAGTGGTCATACAGCTCTGCTCCAGCTTTACTGTGACTTTTGCCCAGGTGCTGGTTCTGCAGCCAAATGCAGTCATGTACTCAGTAGTGAACTTCATATGTGTTCAACTGGCTTAAATAAATTCCATTAAGCTGTAACTAAAGGCCTAACAAAGAGAGAAAGAAAAGAACTTGAAAATGCAAGTCAAGGTGCTCCATCTTCAAGTGCTAAACAGTGGAGAGGAGTGAATCCTTGCAGGTGTGTTTAGCTTGTGTCCCACGCTCCCTGCTCTGTTGGCACCATGCAGGTAGCTTGTACGTTCCCAGCACAATGCCCTGGTTTTCTCTGACTCTCTTATCACCACATGGTACAGGAAGATTTTGCAGTTTGTCTCTTTTTTTTCTTTTTTTCCCTCCCCCCACACCTTTTATCTGTCTCAGCGATGTGTCAGAGCCTAATGCAGGGCTGAGCTCTTCTCCCACCATGTGACGTGGGTTATAACCTCAGCCCTGTGTCTTCTCTAAAGCTAAATCTGCTTTGGACTCTGAGCCCCCAGGTGAGTCACTGCTTCTAGGCAGAAGTGGTGAGGGCTGATGATGGTATTCTGGGGATTAATCGGGCAGCAGAAACAACTCTACTCACTCTGATTCTTTAAAATTACCTGATTGGGTGTTGTTAAGATGATAAACCTCTTTGAAATGATTGATGCATGTTAGTTCATGGCCGGGGCCTGTCTAAAGCAGCCAAGGGTAGAAATTTCTGGGAATTCATGTTAGGAAGCTGGTTATAATTGTACAAGTAAAATGTAGCAAGATTTTGTGCATGGTATGAGGTACACGTTGGCACCAGTAATTCTGTTCCGCTCCAGATGTGGCAGCATTTTAGCTGTGCCTCAGGTGGTTTCCCTCTGTCTCATTAGAACACTGCATGTCCCCAGGGACATGTGCCATACAGATCTGCTGCTTGTTGTGCTATCAGTCCTGTGCATTGTGGTAATGGAGTTGTCACTCTGCTGATGTCCCCATCCTGCTCTGAGAGAACAATTTTTTGGCAGGGGGTGAAATTCCTCTGGGACTGCGTGACGAGCCGGCGGATCCCTGGGAGCCATGGCTGTATCATGGCAGATGAAATGGGGCTGGGCAAAACTCTCCAGTGCATCACACTCATGTGGACTCTTCTCCGGCAAAGCCCGGACTGCAAGCCCGAAATCGAGAAAGCCGTGGTGGTGTCTCCCTCCAGCCTGGTGAGAAACTGGTACAATGAAGTAGAGAAATGGCTGGGGGGAAGGATCCAGCCGCTGGCCATTGATGGAGGCTCCAAAGAAGAGATTGACCGTAAACTAGGTACAGAAATGTTTGCAATCTGCGCGTTCGGCTGGTTGAGGTCAAAATCTTGCATTGGAAGAAGGCTGCAGCAGCTCATGTGAGCATCTCTGAGCAGTCACTGGATCTCTGCACACTGATGGCTGTCTCTCCACTAACATGTTTAGATCAGACCCATGTTTGGTAATAGTTGATCTTTTGGCATAATCCAAATCCAGTCGTGTTAAAGTTAGGGTAGTCCTAGTGCTCTTATTTTGCTTCAGCCAGAAGGCAGGAAAGGAGGCAGAAGAGCCATGGAAATGGGAACAGTTGTGAGGAAAGGAGAATGGGTATATATGGGTGGAAGAGTTTTCCTAGATTTTTAAGGCAGAAGTTTTGACTGTTTGACTAGTTTTCTGTTAGTTTTCCTTATCTTTCTTTTTTTTTTTTCCTTTTCCCCTTCCCATCTGCAGTTGGCTTTATGAACCAGCGTGGCCTGCGAGTGCCTTCACCCATCCTGATTATCTCCTATGAGACCTTCCGACTCCACGCCGAGGTGCTGCAGAAGGGCAGTGTTGGGCTGGTCATATGTGATGAGGTACGGGGGCACCTTTAAGGGGAATCTGTTCCTGGTAAAGTCTCAAGATCTGGGTGAAACTGGATCTGCTTTCTTAAAGGGAGGGTGGACAGTGGGAAACAAGACTTAGCTGTGGACAACACCTATTCTGGTATTTCAGAGGCTTTAAGTAATGAGATCAACCATTCTGTGTGATCCTGAACAGGAGAGATGTCTTCATGAACCAAGATATTAAGAAAATCCAGTTGGTGGTAACTGTGTCCACTTGTATGTCCCTGATGGGACCTGCTAGGGCCCTCTCGATGTGAATTATGTACCAGAAAGGAGGTCCATGCCTGTCTCTCACTCTGTTGGGATGGTAGTGCCCTGGCTTCCTGGTTTTCATTCATTGGTGTGTGTCTCTGTTAAAGTGAGAAGTACTTTCTGTTTGGTCTGGCCTCATGTTCTGCACAGTAATTTTGAATTCGGCTCTCTTTGGAGCAAGAGGTTGGACTGGAGATCCTGAGGTCTCTCCCAAACTAAATAATTCTGTGATTCAGCATGTTCTTGTGAGTAATGTTGGCTGCTGTCAGCCGTTATATCTGGCCATCTCGTTCTGTGCTTGTGGGTGAGTTTGAAGGATGGTCCCATGGCAGGACCTTCTTCTTCTTTCTGTAGTCTCATACCTGGAGCAGAGGTAGGAGAGCTGGGCAAGGAGTTACCTCATGCTGCTTGTTCAAGAGGAGACAGAGCTGGCTTGACTCACAGCTCACTGGATGAAGCTTTGCCAAGCCTTTCTTGTCAAGCTCTGCTTTCACATGGCCCAAACTGAGTTGTTTTTTCATTTGTCATTCCCTATTTGTGCTTATAGGTAGTGAGAGACAGAGATGCTTTGAAGGACAAAATAAAACAAGTGTCCTTTGCCTCCTTGAAACGATCAGGCTGGGGCCTGGCAGGGGGTTGAGGTGTCCCTTGCTGCTGGGTAGAAGGAATTTATTAAATAGCGGTGCCCCCCAGTGGTTTGGCTTTGTATTTACCAGAACAGTGCTGAGAGAGGCTTAAAAGAGCAAGTGTCCTCAGGTGTAGCTCCCATAAACCTTTTATCTAAGAGTCCATGACTTCCCACACCTCTCAGTGCCCCTGGAATGGGGCCAGCACCTAGGGAGTCCTGGAACTCACGTCCTTGGCCTTGTGGCTTCTGTACATTTTCAGTAAATACTCACGTCTGCTGCAGTCTGGCACTCGTAAAAAGCATCTTATCACTTGTGCTTTGTCCTACCCAGCACTCAGATGCCAATAAAGCTGTTTTTCCCAGGTGTGAGAAATTGCACCTGTATTCAGATTACCCCTGTAAGAAGTGATGAACCTCCTTTTTATTCGTGTGCAAAGGTCTGGCAATCTTCTACAGAGGTGGTCTGAGAGGCTTGTGATCTTGACCTTGGGTGAAGCAATTTTACTGGTCTGGAGTTCAGTGCTTGTGTTGATAACTGAAAACATTCCCATCTTTGAACAGGAAACAGCTCTTAGAGTTTTACTGTGTGATGGTTGTTACTTTCATGGTAGACTTTCTTGCCTGGGTGGAGCTCAGATTTTCCTGGTCTGGGAAGCTTGTAATGTCTTGTTTCTTCGCATAATGGCTTCAGTTTTTTCACTAGATCCTTGTCTTTGAAACAAGTCTGTTGCAAGACTTACTCCACTACCAGGAATGGGAAAAGTGATAAGATGCCTTTTATCAGTGCTTATGAGGATCTCCAAGCTGCTTCCTGACAGGGCCACTGGATTTATCAGCCTCATTCCTTTTTTCTGTTTTTTAAAGGGCCATAGACTGAAGAACTCTGAAAACCAGACTTACCAGGCTCTCAACAGCTTAAACACACCTCGACGAGTCCTTATCTCAGGCACCCCCATTCAGAATGACCTGCTGGAGTATTTCAGCCTGGTGCACTTCGTCAATTCGGGCATCTTGGGTAAGAGATCAATGTGTGCGAGACGTGAGGGAGGGGAAGGTGCTGGCCAGGCCTCCTTCAATGCCAGCAAAAGCAACAGCTGAGACATTGGTGAAAAGTCATGTCAGGGCCTTGGAACAACTAGATGATCTCCAAGGTCTTTCCCACCTCAAACAATTCTGTGATTCTGTGAGACTTAGTCTCTTCCTGTTTGTATCCAGAAAGCCTAGGTCAGGGTCCCCTGTTCTAGAGGCTATGTATATCTGAGCTGTTTCAACAAGATTGTAAAGCAAAGTACACCAGTTTAACAGGTATTTTGGGAGGGGAATCAATTAAGGTAAAATAAATATGTGAAACTGAGTACTACTGTAAATGATTTCTTTGTTGCTGTAACTAGTCAGCCATGATTGTCTCAGGTTGTTGGGCATCCAGTCCAAGAGGCTTCTCATTAATTCTAGTGCATGCACAACTCTAATTAAACACAATTCATCAGATTCTTAGTCTTGCAAGCAGAATTTGGGCTTAATCTTTTTCTGTTCAGCTGTTTTGCCCCCAGGAGTTCTCAAGAAAAGGATGGAATGTGGTGGTAGATGTTCTACATCTGCTTTTTCTGTGTGCTTCAATTTTGGGTAGTTATTACAGGGAGCTGATGGGATTTCACCTGCCCCCCTTGACCTGTACTTTGGGCAAGATTACTCTCCCTGTACTTGCAGCTCGTTCTTTCTGAGATGAGGTTAATGGTGTAACTACTGCAGGAAAGCTGCATGCACTCAGGAGGTGTTTTTCCCACTTTCAGCCTGTGGCCAGTAATAAGCAACTGATTACAGATAATTTTGGAGTAGGCACAGATAATGCCTGTGCTGTTGTTTGTAAGGACAGAATCCGGGAATCAAAGTATAACTGGAATGTGAGCAAAGGCAGTATGTGCCTGACTGTTGAAGTAAAATCCCTATGACCTTTGGCTTTGCACTGTTGTTGGAGTACAAAATGATTTTCTGTTGTACTGATTTGCCT
Organism: Pachycephala philippinensis; assembly: GCA_013397055.1. Lineage (NCBI taxonomy): Eukaryota > Metazoa > Chordata > Aves > Passeriformes > Pachycephala > Pachycephala philippinensis. Next base: position 171,258 of record VWZT01016359.1, on the reverse strand, counting down.
GCCTTGTTTGAGTCTTTCCTGGCTAGAAGGAAAAACAATCTTATGGATGGGATGAGGGTTTGTTTTATCTGCGGGGCTCTGTGCTTGAGATGTGATAACTGGGGCTGTGGGATGCTGATCAAAGGTTCTCTGGTAGTAGTTGTCACCTTTTCACTTCTGTTTTATACAGGAACTGCACAGGAATTTAAAAGACATTTTGAACTGCCCATCTTGAAAGGAAGAGATGCAGATGCAAGTGAAGCTGAGCGACACAAGGGAGAAGAGAGGCTTAAAGAGCTGATCAGTATTGTGAACAGGTGAACTTCATCCCTCTTCTCTTTGCAGAGCTTTTGCATAAGCCCTTTGCATAAGCCCTGCTATCTTTCCAAATTACAGTTGTAGCTGTAATGAATTCTCTTGCCTGTTACGTCTATTCAGCAAGTGATTGTGCAAGTATTTATTGCCTAAGAAATCCACATAGCATGGAGCTTTAGTCTGATAGATGGTACTGACATGGCACTGTCAGCTGCAGTCACCCCCAAGCAGTACTGTCAGGTACAGAATTCTTATTTGACTTCTATATTTCTGTTTTCTCCTGGGATCTGAATAATCAGGCAGCATCCTTTTATTTATGTTAAGATAAGTACAAGTGTGGGCTGGATCAAACTTGAGATCCATCCAGCTCAGATGTTGAGGAGCAGAAGGAGTATAAGGAATGTCACTCAGTTCTGCTGTTGATTGCCCAAGTCACAAAAGAGTCTGGCTCACACTTTCATAGTTGTGTTGGCTCTGTAGGGCTGATAGGACAGACTACAAGTGTCGGAGATGGGACTTCTGATCCCCAAGAAGCACGTCGCTGATGTGAAGTGCTGTCTTACTTACCTTTGGTTGATTTTTTTGTTTAAACCTGTTTTCTCTTAATGAATTCAACCAATTTATCCATGTCTGCTAGCAGTTGCTTGGCTCTCTCTAAGAACTCTTCCTAGCTCTTGAATTCTCAGCATTGCTGGTGTCTTCAGTTCTTTTCCTGATTTTTCGTTTGTGGGTTTTGTTTGGTGGTTTTTGTTTGTTTTGTTTGGTTTTGGTTTTTTTAATCTGGTATTTTGCAGCCATCACGAATACAATCCTGCAGTTCATAGTCATGATAAATTAAATTTCGCACTAAGTAGAGTCACTCCTTAGAGACAGTCCTGACCTTGACTCAGATCAGCTTGCAGAAGCCTAAGAAAAAGGAGAGGTTGGGAGGAGAAAAGCGTATTCCTTCTTGAGGTGCATTTATTTCTTTTTACAGTTGATGGAAAATGGGTGTGAAAGTGTGCTCAGGAATGCCTGTGCCTGGCTCTGTTGTTGCACAGTAAAGGAAAGGACACAGACCTCAGTCCTAATACACAAATAGGGAAGACAAAGCACAAAAGTAGTAACAGATGAGTCTGTTGAATTTGGTAGGAATTGCAAATGGAACAGTGATGCAAAGACATACAGAATCATGGTTTAAGGCTGGAAGGGCCCTGGAGGAGGCATGTAATCAGTCTGGCTGTCCTAAGTTAGAAGGTGTTAGACCTAGACCGTCTCTTAACCCCCACCCAGCACTGAAGACCTTGCAGTTTTCCTAGGACACCTTTTCCAGGGCATTGCTGTCTTTGCAGTCAGAAAATGCTCTTAATGTGTAACATAAATCTTCCTTACTGCAGTTTAAGCCTATTACTTTTCATCCTGCTGCTTATGGGTTCGGAGACCAGATTATTCCTTTATTTACCAGACTTTGACTGATTTTGGAGTTGTCATATATCCCTGCTGTCTTTCTTCTATGGGTTTTGTAACATATTTTTGATGTTTCCTGGCAGAACTGGGTTTCTGCACCTCTTACTTTGGTTGCTCAGCTCAGCACTTTTTCTAGTCCATCCCACCTTTTCTGAAGTGTGGCAAAACTGCTCCATGGGACATTTCCAGGGTGCCAAAGGATATGTCCTCTGCTAGAATCTTGGGCCAGGCAATGAGCCCATCTTGGCCAAGGATGGCTACTGAGTTATTAAATGGGGAGTTGCCTGCCTGTGCTTTGGGTTATGCCCACAGTTTGTGGTGGTTGATCCCTGTCCTTGTTCGCTGTCCATGCTGCTGGTCTGTTGTAGCTCAAATTGCAAATGCTGTTGGTAGTCTGAGGAAGAGCAGAGTTTCTCTTGTGACTGAGCTCTCTCTGTGTAGGTGGAATCATGTCTGATCCCTCCAAATCTCATGAAGCACGTTTGGAAGCCTTGCAAAGACAATGGGTTATGTGGGGCTCTGTAATACGCTTCGTGTGGGTGGTGGGTGTCTGGCCTCTGCCATGTGCTGGACTGTCACGGACCTTTGGAGAGAAGACATCAAAGGGACTGTGGAATAATAGTGATAAAACAGAGTTTTATCACTAAAAGTGATCCAAGAGTCATCCAAGCATCTGATCTTAATTTCTCTCCCTGCAGGTGTTTAATTCGGAGAACTTCAGACATCCTGTCCAAATACCTGCCAGTGAAGATTGAACAGGTGGTCTGCTGCAGGTACCAAAAAGCATCTGCTGGGTCTGGGAAATAGTAGGAGCAACAGGAAGGACTGAAAAATTGCAAAAAGCCCTTCAATGCTTGTGGTGACTGCTTCCCTCTAGGAATGATGTTGTAGCCATTGGCAATATGTTGCTTTTCCTCCTGAAGCCACAACCCACAACTGGTGGTTCTGCCAGCCAGCTGGTGTGCTCTGTGTAGAGCAGAGCCCTGGGCTGTGCAGTCTCTGCAAGCTTCTCTTCCAGCTGTGGCAGATAGCAGTGCTCTACCAGCAGCCTTGGGGGCAGTTCTAGGCTGACCGTGCTGTAGCTAGAAAAACTGAGCTGAAAGGAACACTGTCTAGATGGAGCAGGATGGGTTTTTGTTTGGCTGCAGGCTGGGACTGCAGAGCTCTTGTTATGTTGCAGACTGACACCTCTGCAGACTGAGCTGTACAAGAACTTTCTGAAGCAAGCCAAGCCAGTGGAGGAGCTGAAGGAGGGCAAAATCAGTGTTTCATCTCTCTCTTCCATTACTTCCTTGAAAAAGCTCTGTAATCGTGAGTTGTTTACTTGGGTTTGGGTTTTGCACTGTTGGTGGAGCTTTTTTGGGTCTCCCTTGTGCACTCCACAGTCCCTGAGCTCTGTTTATTCTCCAGATCCTGCTCTTATCTATGATAAGTGTGTGGAAGAGGAAGAAGGATTTATGGGAGCCCTGGACTTGTTCCCTGCTGGCTACAGCACTAAATCTGTGGAGCCCCAGCTTTCAGGTACTGTGGAACTCAGCAGTACAGATGTGTTGCCTAACACGGGCAACAATGGGACTGTATTTAGTATCTTACCAAGTGCCCCTCCAAGGTCTGGAATTTGGGAATTCTGCTCTAGCTTTTTCTTTCTTTCCTTTTTGTCCAGGCAAGATGCTGGTTTTGGATTATATCCTTGCTGTTACCAAAAGCACCAGTAGTGACAAGGTGGTTTTAGTGTCTAACTACACTCAGACACTGGATCTATTTGAAAAGCTCTGCAGGAACAGAAGGTTTGTCTTTGGGTTCACTGGTTTAATCCCGCTAGACTGTACTTGTAGCTTATACTGTAAAAGAACTGGCTATTTCTGCACTTTCTATCAGCAGGAACTTGTGATCTGTCTTTTAGCTTAGGTGTTCCTGAATTGGAACTTGTGCTTTGTCTGCTGGGGTCACTCAGCAGAAAATCTCTGGCCCTCTGCTAATGTTTCTAAAGCCCATTCCGTTGTTAGAAGGCTGATGGTGACAGATTTTTCTGTTTTAAGTAGGATGCTCTAAAGATGGCAGCAGTGTGACTGTAGTAAATGCTGTGTGTTCCAGGTATTTGTATGTCCGGCTGGATGGCACCATGTCCATTAAAAAGAGAGCAAAGATCGTGGAGAGATTCAACAGCCCCTCAGTGAGTAGAACCTGCCAGATGTGAGCAGCTCTCGTGCCAGTCCTGAGTGCTGTGAGTAAAAGCATGGCTGCCTCTGTGCTCTAATCCAAGCCTGCCTTTTTGCAGAGCCCCGAGTTCATCTTCATGTTAAGCAGTAAAGCAGGTGGCTGTGGTTTGAACCTGATCGGGGCCAACAGACTGGTGATGTTCGACCCCGACTGGAACCCGGCCAACGACGAGCAGGCCATGGCCCGCGTGTGGCGCGACGGCCAGAAGAAGATGTGCTACATCTACCGACTGCTTTCGGTGAGGCAGACTCCTCTCCCCTCCTCAGCATGGAGCTCTAGGTGCCAGCCCAGACTGCAGCTGCTCTGATTGGGGCCAGAAGGGAAAGAACTCTTCTGTGTTGGTGACCAGAATCGATTCGAACTTAATTGCTTCCTACCCTTAGATGTGTTGCCATGGAAAACCATGAAGGTTCTAGCTGGAGGGTCATTACTGCAGCCCTTGGTTTCTAGCAGTGGCTGGCTTCTGAGAAATAGAAACAACTGTGGCTTTGCAGATAAGATGTTCCTTTGAAGTCATTTAGGCATCTGACTTCTTTAATTTCATGGGGTGGCTGATGCAGAAGTTGCTGTTTTTCAGTCAGGCTGCAGTCTGTTTTAGTTGGGTGTATGTGTACTTAAGAAACAGCAAGTACATTCCTGGAATTACCAGCAGCATTTGGGATGGAGCTGCCAGTGAGCAGGTGGGATAGCTGCTCTGTAGAGGAAAACCATGAAGGAGACTAATCTTTTCAGGCTGCTCTAACACTTTGTCCAGTAGTGCCAGTAGTGATTACCGCTTAGAAGTGTCCCCTCTCTGCCCTTGTTCACCTCTCATTAGTTCAGACTGTGGGGTTTGTTTGTTTTGTTTGGGAGGGGGAAGTTGTTGGGTGGTTTTTTTTGTATGTCATTTTTGGTTTTGGGATGGGTTTTTTTGTGTAAGCTTGGGTTCCTTGGCCAATTATTATTTTTACTTTGAGAAAACAGACATTCTTTGCCCATCTTTTCTTAACGGAGTTCTTCTGTGACCTGGCTGCACTTGGAAGCAGGGAGCTCTTTTGCTTTTAGAAATAGGAAATCAGTCTGCAAATCATGACTAACCACCCCCCTCCTTGGTATTACATTTGTTTGCAAAACAGACATTTTGCTCTTAGATTTTTGCCTTAGAAATGTAACATGCTGGGCTTTTGCACATCTGCTCTGGAAGCAGACATCTGCCTCCAGACAGGATGTGATTGATCTGTGTGTGGGTGAACCAGCAAATAGTGCTGATGGTATCATCCAGGGCTAGACCTTGTTGCTGCTTCTTGGGGAGATTGTGGTTGGGATTTTTTGTCAGGCAGCAGCTGTAGCTGCTCAGCTCCTTTCCCTTCCTTCTCAGCACATCCTGGTGCAGTGTGTGAGCTTTAGCGACGAGTGGCAGTTCCACCTCTTCCTCATCCATATCTCCACTGGATCCACTCATGTAGCCACAGGGAAAGACAAGCAATAGTTGGGTTAGATCTGCAACAAGACAGACGTGGTTGGAGTGCAGCTACTAAAACTTGCCTGTCACCTGTACTGGCGAGGCACTGAGTGGTGCTGACAGCTTAGTGCCACTTATCTGTGACACTTTCCCAGTGTAGAGCTCCTTTAACACCAGTGTTCCAACTGTGCTTCATCTCTGACTCGCCTGTAGACAGGGACCATAGAGGAGAAGATATTCCAGCGCCAGACCCACAAGAAGGCCCTGAGCAGCTGCGTGGTGGATGAAGAGCAGGATGTAGAAAGGCATTTCTCACTTGGGGAGCTGAAGGAGCTCTTCACACTGAACGAGGCCACCACCAGTGACACCCATGACAAGTGAGTATTCTGAATGACTAATAGCTGGAGTAAAAAAAATTTGGTTGTGTAATTCAGGGGTTTCCCAGGTGGCAGGAGGAAGTCCAGAGAGTGAGCCTCAAGTGTTCCTGCTTCCAAAGCTGTTAACCACCTAGACATGAGCACTTCCTTGCTGTCCTTCCTTTTTGTTGTCTAGAAAAGCTGTGCTGGCTGGACAAGTGAACAAATTATCTTGTAGCTGCCTGTTTTGGAGACTGAAATACTGCAGCTAATGAAAAAACTGATCAGAGCTGTTCAAATTGGTGGAGCCTAACTTGGTCCTTCCTTGCTGCTCTCTTCCTGGTGGTCTCTCGTCTCCAACTGCTGAACTGCTTCCTACCAGGCCTTCTCCACTGGCTGAGAATTTATAAAGCCACCCCAAGTGCTGTTCTGGGAACTAAAAGAATCCTCTTCTCCACTGTCTGCCCTTCTCCCCCAGCCCAGAGACCTGTGGTATTACAGCCACCAGGAAGAGGACAGGGAGTGCAGGAAAAATGCTTCACTGTGAAAATTAAGACTCTTAGTTCAGGCAAGAAGTGAAGAGGATTAGTTTTAAGCTGACTCAAAGCTTAGCTCGGGGTAGGTATCCATTCTGCATGGCAACAGCCCTTGCTGGCAGGGCTGCTGCTGCTCTTTGTCTCCTGAAGTGACAGCTCAGTAGGGCATCTCCAGAACGGCCTCAGCACAACCTGATGGCTGTGGTGGGAGCCAGGATGGAGAGTTTAGGAGCATGGTGTGCTCTTTGAATTCAGGAGTCCTGATGCAATACTAATAAGGTGTTCTCAGCAGTCACTCAAGATCTGCCTTAAGCAGCATCCCACACCTTTCAAGAGAAACTCTTCCTGAACTTCCTCTGGGTCCTGCTGGACCATTCCCACATGGTTAAACATGAACTGCCATTAGAAACAGAACCCCCAGGTTTTCAAAATGTGAGTCACTCCTTACCTGTCACACACACCAGAAGGTAGTTGTGTGTTTGAATGAAATGCAGTAGTAATTCAGAAACTGAAAATGCAGCTGCAGTGGAGTTAACCCAAATGTTACTGGGCTGCAGTTGCAAACAGCCTGCATGCTGAAGCAGCAGAGGAGCCTTGCACTGAGCTTGCACTGACCTCGTTGCAGGATCAAGTGTCGCCGCTGTGTGAACGGGCACCAGGTCCGGCCCCCTCCGGATGGCTCCGACTGCACCTCGGACCTGTCCCAGTGGCAGCACTGCGCAGACAAGCGCGGGCTGCAGGACAACGTGCTGAAGGCTGCGTGGGATGCTGCTGTCACCTTCACTTTCCATCATCACTCCCATGAGGAGCAGCGAGGGATTCCCTAAGAGCTTACTGTCCCCTGTGGGGGCAAGGGACACTTCAATCCCTTTCAAGGAAAGGGGCAGTGGGTAGCTGTGCATGCTGGACTTTGTGTGGCTGTGGCATAACAGAACAGCGTGGCTTTGGAGTGGCTAGAAGGCCCTTGGCAGTGTTCAGTCTACTGCAGCAGCAAGGAGTCCGTGGCTTTTTCTCTGCTGTTGTATTTTGTGCCTGAAAAACACCCCCTTGGGAACTGGGAATAATGGGACCTTGCATGCTTGATGAGATTTAGCACTGGTTCTCTTGCCTTTGGTGTCTGTGCCTTCTACTCAGCCAGGTTTTGTCTTCAGGTTTAAATTGAGCCAGGGGTTTTATAGCACTTGATGTGCAGTTGGGTTTTTTTTCTTTGACAGCTCTGGCTTACAGCTGCTGATCAAAACTGGCAGGATCCATTTTTGCTGTGAAATGTGAACCTTGCTGATTACTTGGGAACAAGAGGATTTTGTACAAGGGAAAAAAATTTTTAGCTTGTATGTTGAACATCTGGCCTGAAAGATCATGCAAGCAGTGGGAAATCAGACTCTACTCCAGTAACTCTAGTTCTAAAACCACTTGCTTTGTTATGGGCAGGATCCCCTGATCTAGCAGTGTTTTACTGACATCACATTACATGACAGTAATAAAATTCACACTTTGGTACATTATGGGTCTTAATTATAATTTTATTATAAAAATGTTATAAAATAACAAACTATTCAAAACCTCTGTAAAATGACTGCAGACACTGGAAAAGGGCAGTGTGATTGCAAATAAACAGCAAGCTACTTGGTACATAAAGAATTTTTTTGGTATGAAGTACACCTTTCCAAATGGAAAAGATCAAGGTTGGGGGCTTTGTTAGCTTGTTTTCTACTCCCTTTAAGTAGAGGAAGGAGTTCTTACTTCACAGATCACAGAATGATGAAGGTGGAAGGGATGTCAGGTGATACTGTCCAATACCCCTCCTCAAAAACAAGATCACCTAGACCTGGTTGCCAAGGACCACAACCTGATGGCTTTTGAGTCCCTCCCACGCTGGAGCTGGTTATTGGTGAAACAACATGAAATTTGTCACAACACTCAGTGACATAGACACCTGTTTGTTCAGAAGCTCATTTGATGAATGTCCCACTAAAAATACTCAAAAAGACAGTAGAGTTAGATCACCTGGAAATACAGCTGTTGGCCCACAGCTGTGGTCTGGTGTGGCATGTCAGTGTCACCCCTTCTTCAAATGAACAGCAAAGTAAAAAGAACTCTACTGCTTGAACTGGGGAAGAATCCCCCACCTGTGCTGTGAAATCAGAATTGCTTCGTTCAAGCTGATGGGATTTCTCTGCTCCTGTGTCCCTCACATGACGCTGATGTAGTCAGCGAAGGCCTGGGAGGAGTCCCACGAGTCGCTGACTACACTGCACACGGCTCTGAGACGCCGCAGCGCCTCTTGGGCTGTTTCTGCATCCTGGTCCAGCCAATTTTGGAAGAGGCGGAGGTGTGTGAATGGAATCTGTCCCCCTCTCTGCTGGATGTGGCCTTCCAGCTTCTTTGTGAACTCCAGGAGCCCATCGGGTTTGATGCAATTTGAGCTTTCCAGGGAAAGAAGAAGAAAAAGCCATTAAGAGCAAGCTATAATTTAAGCAGTTTAAATTACTGTTCCTTCTAGTAACTACCTGTGCAGGTACCTGAGGATGTTTGAAGGCAAAGTGCACCTTTCTTCAGCAATGCAAAATGTTGAGTGTTTCTCATGAAAAACAAAACTGAGTATGAAGGGCTGGAAACTTTTTTAAACCAATGTGGTAACAACTGAAAAGTTAAACTCATTATCCAGACCTCTTACTATTGATTTAAGTAGACCTAGCTGTGGCCTTAAAGTATTGCAGCTGTCAACTGCCTGGACCAAGGGGCCTGGTCCAACCTACAGGTCCCAGTGCAAGACTCAGCAGTAAGTGATGATTTATCTCTTCCTGCTGAGAAAATCTGAAGGGCATGTGTCAGGTCCTGGTATTTCTAGGAGATTAAAAGGTCAGTTGCCATGCAGAGATGTGTAAATAAATATCAAGTTGCATGCTGGACTTAAATCTTGTCAGAGGCACAGTAACAATCAGGCTTCAAGCCTGCTGAAGCAGTGTGGCCATGGTTAAATAAATTGTCAAGCCTGTGTGCTCTGAGTAACCTGAGGGGCAGAATCAAGCAAAGTTGTTAGTACTGCAGAAATGCCACCCCCATGTGCTTCATGAAGGTTACTGCCTATCTGTAAGGCCTTTCAGGGTCAAGAGGGCAGCAGTTCTGACTGAAGAGCAAAGCTGAGGAAAGGAATGCAGAGACATTCTCAGGATCTGCCAGCAACAGTGACAGCATTCCCTTGCTATGAAGGGGCAGTGGGAACAGAGCTGTTCACACTGATGCCCAAGAATAAAAGTATGTAGGGATGTTAGACCTAACTACAGCTCAGGGAGGGCCTGCAGGAGAATCCCAAGGAAGCAGCAACCCAAAGCTGCTTTAAAGATGGAGCCTGATTCCTTACAAAGGTGAAATGTCTCAGAGATCCTGGAGGTCCCTGAGGTTGTATGTGCCCATTGCAGCATTCTCTGAGCTTTTCTTGGGCACACAAGGAAGGAACAAACCCATGCTCAGGTTCTCCTGCTGTCAGGGCCCAGTTCAGCTCTCTCCCTCCCAAAACAAATTCAGTGTTTACAGCAGCAGAATACCTGACATCCAGCTGGCAGAGAGAAGAGGAGGAATCTTCAGAGAAAATGTCTGCAAGGGCAATGAGCCTGTGATTCCCTGAAAGGGGAGAAATACACCTATTAGATGCAAATAGGAAACTGTCTAAGTGGCCATAGAGCTGGGATAGTATTGCAAAAAAAGGAGTCTGTAAACCTGTGACTGCAACACAAAGGGCCCACCTGTGCACCCTCAGTTTGTCCCCCTCAGTGGCAGCAAGTGAGTTCATCCCCCTGAGCAGTGTTCAAGGCAATGAAAGCATTTGCTGATAGGGCAGTTTGTGTCCCTAGAAAAATCCTGGTTTTGTTTGAGAAGTCCAGATGCAGCTTTGTTTTAGAAATTACGTGTATTCAGGTTATCCCAAGCTTCCCTGTTTTACTTTGTTAGAAGAACAGGAAAGAATACTCTGGATTTATCCAAAATTAATTTCTCAAACATTTCTACTTGGCCTGTGATCCAGAAAGCCCATCGTTTCTGTAAATTCAGTTCCACTTCTTTGACACAAACTCCTTTTTTACTCGTTCTCATCCCTCCAGTGGCTGCCAACAGCTGTTAAGACACAAATTGCCCAAACTTGAGCAAACTGTGCTTCTGAATCAGAAGCAGTGCATCTGCTGCTGGATCTGTTCCTGTTAAAGTCTGAAGCAGATCAATGTTCAGTCAGATCTGGAGACCTGCTGGAACTTGCATTTGCTGCAGAAAAAAGCAGCTGTAATTCCTGCACAGTACCTGGGTCCTTGGTACATTCCTGAACGCAACTGAAATTCTGCCTTTAAAACAAGGATCCAGTGCTCCTCATTTTGTGAACTAAATCTGCTCTGTTCCTGCATGTGCTAAGTTCAGTGCTGTGGTCAGCAGGTCTCAATGGTCCTGATTCCAGCCCCAAAGTTCCCTCCAGAGAGCTGCTCTGAGGCCCCCCAGCAACACTCCCAGTACGCACCAAGGCGGTTCCCAGGCAGTTTGAGGCTCTTCAGCGATGAATTTCTTTTCACTGTGCTGATGATTTCGGACAAGAACTCAGCAGTGGAGCTTTCAAACAGACGGCAGAAGGAAAACGTGATTTCTATGAAGAAATGGATTTACAGTACATATGAGTACTCCTTGTGCTTCATTATTCCGTAATTACATTCTGCAGAGAGCTCCAGCCCCTAATCCACATGCAAGAACAAAGCTCCCCCAGCAGTGGATTGCGTATTACAGCACTTCTGCTGTGTCAGGAAGAGAGCAGAGATCACACCCAGGCAAGCGGCTCTGCCAGCTCACCCAGTTAAAGGCTGGTGTGCTCACAGGTTAAAAATCTTTGTTTTATAGCTGAGACTACAGACTCTTCCCTGCAGCATTTGCCAGCCGCCCAGCAGCTCCTCTGCTCCACTGGCACAAAGAACCAGGCATATTCCCACTCTGACAACACCTGCAGATCTGCTCCAGGGACTGTGACATTTGGCTAAACCTTACACGTCCAAAGATCCCCCCCTTAAAGTCAGCCAGCCAAAAGCAGCCACCTGCAGCACTTTTCCAAGCAACAGCACCCAGGAGTTGGCTGTACCTTGCAGGCTGGGATCCTGAAGCAAAAGCAGAACTTCTTTCTGGTGCTCAGCCAGGTTCACATCGTGAAAGCTCAGTTTCTTCAAATTTGGAGTATACTCTAAAACAAAACAAATTCTCAGGTAAAGCACTGCACATCCTTGGGATAAAAAGACCCTGACCCAGCTACCAGCTAACACCCAGAAACTGCCTTAGACTGGGGGTAATTTGTGCTGGATTGTGGATAATTAAAAAGGAACCATTGTGCTGTGCAGGATCATCCACGTGGCACAGCACGTGGGACGGCTGACACCCATTTCCTTTTCCCGGGAGACTTCAAGGACGTGCACGCTGAAGAAATGGGCCCACCTAAGCTGGCTTCATGCTAGAGGATGGAAGACCATAGCATGGAAGCTACACTGTGTGTGCCCCAGTGATGCTGCCCACGGGTTAGCAGAGTACCTTTGAGCACCTCCAAAAGGAGCCTGAGCTCCTGGGGGCAGGGCAGTGTGGCACTGTCGAGGGACAGCTGCTGGAGGGACTTGGACGCCTTGAGCACCGGCAGCAGGAACATGGTGTGCAGAGGTTCCCTGGGGAATCGGATCTCCAGCACCTCCAGGCAGCTCTCTAAGGGAAGAAGAACAATGTAAGAGTTTGCTCTGGAGTGCCTATCTTCAGTGTAGCTGGTCCTGCAGCAAGCCTGTGTGCCCAACACCACCACCCTTTAGGCTGGGAGAAATTGCCTGTGCAATGTGCCCTGCTCTGAGGAGCTCTGGCAACTCAGACCTGGGGCAATGACAGCCACTTACAGCTCATTCAGGATTCTTGCCAGACCACCGGGCCACCAATTTCTGCTGTGTTCAACAGTGCTTGAGAAAAGGTCACCCTTTAATGCACAAACCAGTCAGTGTCTTCCCAGAGCACAGGTCTTTCCTGACCCCACTCCAAACTCGCTCAGGCTTTGCTCACTGCTTTTCTGGCAATTCAAGGGCTAATAAGGGTGATGGGAGATCTGTGAGCTGAGCACACACTGCTGTAGCTCCCAGGCTGTAATCCAAAGGCTTGGGCAGTGCTTTGCCATCTCCTGTGGTACTGTGATGATCAAAGGTTGCTTTCCCTCTGCTTAAGGGTGTGTCTAAGGCTCACAGCCTCACAGTCAATGGGATGGACAAAGTGGAAGCTCCCAATCAATTTACAGATCTGGTGGGAGAGGCTCCCCACGGACAGTCACAGGTAGCAGGTTATGACTGGCCCTATATAAAGCTGATGTTGCAGCAGGTTGGGATACAGCAATGAAACATTTTCTCCAAGATTCAGGCTCCACAGAACACCTCAGACTGGAACTGACAAGCTGCAACAACATCTAAATCAGAAAGGTGATACAGTAATTGCCTAATAACAAACCACCGTAACAGTGTAGAGTGAAGCATGTGCCAAGCCTTTACAGCTCTATCTGCCTGCCAAGTCCTGGCCATCACTCAGAATGATGATTCCTACCTGGGATTTCTGCCTCGCTGCAGCTTGGATTCTCCTCTGGCCTGCTGCCCTCCATATGGTTTTTGAGGTCGAAGCTGACCGAGAGCGTGTGGAGCTGGGGAAGGGCGCTCAGGACGCAGCGAACGAGCTCTATGCAAGGCATGTGGGAGAACATGTCACTCACACGCAGCACGCGGAAGCGGCACTCCGGGTGGCAGGACAGGGCCCGGAGCCCGGAGAGGATGCAGGAGATGTTGGCGTGCAGGCCTGGAACAGCATTTGTACAGAAAAGTGTCAGCTGTGTGTGTATAGACACCGACACGCAGAGCTGGAGCTGCAGCGGTGGCAGCCCGAGTTAAAGGATAAACTCACAGACAGCTTTATCCCCGCATCCTTAAGCTACACTGTGTGCGTGGGAGATGGAGATCTGGCTCTTCCCTCTGCCCATTCTGCAGGGTGTTTAAGCACAAAACCAGGGGCTGTTCTGGGGCAGAGGGATCCCATTCTCTCCCTCAAGTCCTCACACTCATTAAACATCTCGCCCAACACCTTTCTCAAGATGGGGCACCAATACTCATACAATGCCCCTTCTGGTGAAAATTAACCCAGGGTAAACCTGAGCAGTAAGCCAGACCACTAGAGCAGGGCTGGAAGGAAGCGCCCTATTCACAGCACTAACCATTATAGGACAGAACAAGGTTTTCTAAAGACACCCAGGAGCTCAGCAGGTTACTCAGAGCCCGACATGTCTCCCCAGTCAAAGGAATGGAGAACAATTCCAGTGTGGAGACACTTCGGAAGCGGTGAGCAGCTTTCAGAGAAAAGATTCCAGCATGTCCTCCTCTTTTCTTACAGCCAGCATGGCCAGTGCATGGAGATCCTGGGGAGGAACTAGTCCAGTTCTCAGTGTTCTCTCCCGCTGTGTTCCTGGTTTTGTCCAGTAACCCTGAATTATCCTCTCTAGCAACAGTAAAAACAAAATCATACAGATCTTCTGGGTCAGCATAGTGTCCCCTGCTCCGTCTGAGGCAGCGACGTTTCCTCCCCACTGCAGGTTTCAGCCGCCTGCGTGTCTTTCGAGGAACAGGGTGACAGGACAGCTGCTCTGAGCTGGAACGAAGGGAAGATCCCCCCTGAATGCTGGTGTGGTCACAGGGCACCTCGCTGCTTGTCTCCTCGCATGCTGGGTTTCGCAGGGGAGGACTTCTGGGGCCAGAGAGGACAGAGTTCATGCGAGCTTCAGCCTCTTCTAGGGATCCCTTCTGGTTCTCAGCACCGCTGCCCTCCCGCTCAGCATTACAGCCCCTCTCTGCTCCCTCCTGCGCTGACTCCTGGCTTTGGGCTTTGTCCTCCTCTCTGCAAAGGCCACACGGGCTGCCGTAATAGGCAAGGGCACTTCCCGAGCGCCAAAACCCAGCGCTCATGCTCAGGATGAGAACGAGAAGAACCGTGTCGGGAACAGGCCAGGAACACATGGACACCTGGCTGACGGAGCCGTGGTGGATCAGCCGGTGAAGGAGCAAAACCAGCGAGCGCTTGACAGACTGGTCGCAGGAGAGGAGGTGCTGGAATTTCAGGATCCGCAGGGAGCCAGCCAGGTTTTCAAGCACTTTGTGGTTGTGCTCGGCAGTGAGTTCCACAGCCCCCCGGAGCATGTTGCAGAGGGTGAGCTGGGAAACGTGCGGGGAGCTGTGGAGCAGCGGCGAGAAGTGACGGTCGTTGAGGCGCCAGTCAGAGGAAACGTCCAAGACACCATGGAGGACGTTGCAGAAGAACGTTTCAAGGAATTTCTTCCTCCAGCAGGTTATGCTCTGCAATTGAACAACAGGGCGTAGAACAAAAAATCAGCATCCATTTGTCTTGTTTTCTTAATGTAAAATTACTCCTGTATGCTAACCTGGTGTCCAAAAAACCTCTCCTGCTAGCTCCACTGAGACCACCTCTCTGGTTCTCAGCATCCTTCCTCAGTGTATTCCTTGAAAACCTGAGTGAATCCCATTGCTCTCTTCATCCTTCTTCTGGCCTAATTTAAACACTCACTGGTTTGAAGCTGGGCCATTTTTATGCCTATTAAAAACCACGTCACCAGCAATTTTCTTCCAGAGCATCTATTTATTTACAGGCTGTCATTAAGTTGTGTGTTAATGATTCTTTTATGATGATGAAGCAATGAAGCTGCTTCAGTTTTTCTACATAAAACCATTCTCCAAAGTCAGTCTTCTCTATTTTTCTCGTGCTTCCTAAGATATCAGCATATTTTTTTTTTGCCAGTGTAGGTGTAAACATGATATAAGATACTGTTTTTATTCTCTGTTTCACTGAGAATCTCTCTGAAGACAGATATTTGCTCTTTTGGCAAACTCACTTTTGGGAGATGAAGGGTGTGGCTGTGTACTACACTTCCTTTATGAACCCTGTTTCCCAAAATATTTGTATTACCAGGATCACACCTCGGTCCAGAGCTCTACGAACACTTATAAACAGGTGCCAGGAATTGCTTGGAGGCAGCCAGAAAGAAAACTTCACGGAAAACAGCAGAAACAGGGCACCTGTGTCGAACCCCTTCTCCCACCAGAGCGTTTCCTCA
This sequence comes from Pachycephala philippinensis, assembly GCA_013397055.1. Classification (NCBI taxonomy): domain Eukaryota; kingdom Metazoa; phylum Chordata; class Aves; order Passeriformes; genus Pachycephala; species Pachycephala philippinensis. Next base: position 155,814 of record VWZT01016359.1, on the reverse strand, counting down.
CCTCCGAGTTGGGCGGCCTGGTTTTCATCACATCGTCCCACAGCTTGCGCCAGATGGGCTGTGTCGAGACGCCTGGGGGAAAGAATCATCAGCCGGGCGCTTTCACCCCTCTCCCAGTGTCCTGCTCCGGGTGTGGGACGCAGGGGGGTGTCCCTGGGACCCCTCTGGGTCGGGGCTCCCATTTCCAGCCTAGAGGAGCTCCTCTCTCCAGCTGAGGCTCCCTGCGGTGTGGGCTCCTCCCGCCAGGTTTGGGGGCATCCCCCCACCCAGCCTCTCACCCCATCAGTTTGAGGGGCCGTCCCTCCCGCCCGGGGGGGTCCCCACGGGTTCGTCGCCGCCCCCGCCGGTGTCACCTGCTCTCCGCGCGGCGTCCTCGGCCCGCTCGAGATGGAAGACGGTGAGGAGCGGCAGGAGCCCCCGCAGGAGGTGCCCGGGCAGCGCTGCGGAGAGCCAGAGGGAGAGAGCGGCAGGGTGCGGGCAGGCCCGGGCCCCGCGCCCCGCCACCCCGCGCCGCCCGCGCCTTACCCCAGACGTCCCGCTCCAGGGCGGCCATGCTGCGGCTCACCGCCGCCCCCCCCNGGCTCCCATTTCCAGCCTAGAGGAGCTCCTCTCTCCAGCTGAGGCCCCCTGCGGTGTGGGCTCCTCCCGCCAGGTTTGGGGGCATCCCCCCACCCAGCCTCTCACCCCATCAGTTTGAGGGGCCGTCCCTCCCGCCCGGGGGGGTCCCCACGGGTTCGTCGCCGTCCCCGCCGGTGTCACCTGCTCTCCGCGCGGCGTCCTCGGCCCGCTCGAGATGGAAGACGGTGAGGAGCGGCAGGAGCCCCCGTAGGAGGTGCCCGGGCAGCGCTGCGGAGAGCCAGAGGGAGAGAGCGGCAGGG
>VWZT01016359.1:110018-151785 GCA_013397055.1 Pachycephala philippinensis | reverse complement strand
CCCAGCAATCCCACCCTGTGCCTGAGAGCATTGTCCAAATGCTTCTTGAACTCAGGCTTGGTGCTGTGACCACTCCTCTGGGGAGCCTCTTTCAGTGCCCAGCCACCCCGTGGGTGAAAAGCCTTTTCCTGTTACCCAACTTAAGCTCCCCTGTCACAGCTTCACGCCATTCCCTTGGGTCTTGTCACACTCACACTCGGGAAAGGCCCCATGAACTTCGGGCAGCACAGAACCCAGTGCTGGACTCTCCCAGAAAAAGGCTGGGTGGGGGGGCTGGGTACTGGGATATCGAGGTATTTTGTCTTTTAACACCTCTCGTTTTTCCCCCCCAGGCTGCCACGGCCCCACGCATCCCATCCACGCGGCTGGCCCTGCACCACTTCGACAGCAGCTACAGCCTGCACCTGGGGGCCCTGTGGCCCTCGGTCCGTGCTGCACTGCTCTGCGAGCAGAAGTACGGGGCCCTCCTCAACAACTTCGCTGCTGCTGACCACGTTCCCGAAGAACTGGAGCTGCTCAATGCCACCGATTTCGTTTCCGAGGCTGCCCAAAAGGCACAGCAATGGCAGCAGGGTGCAGCTGTGGGGGAAGCAGCCAGAAGGTGCCAGGAGGGCTCTGGTGAGGGCAGGACTATGACACAGGCAGAGACATCGCCACTGCTTTGTGCCTCCATCAGCTCCAAAATCAAGTGTTACACCTTCCCCAGGGGCGACATCACGCGCTTTCGGCCTGCACGGTGAGACATCCCTGGACAGACCGTCCCTGCCTTTGCCAGCCTCAGGGGCTGCTTCCATGTGTCCCCATCTTCACTTCCAAATGCTCTTTTCTTTTCTTTTCCCCTCCAACGTTTGCTTTTGTTGCGCAAACTGATGATTTCCAGGCTGGATGCTCTGGGGCTCCTCGACTATTACCTCATGGATGCAGCATCTCTCCTGCCTGTCCTGGCGCTCAACGTGCAGCCAGATGACTTTGTCCTCGACCTCTGTGCTGCTCCGGGTGGGAAGACTCTGGCTCTGCTGCAGACTGGGTTTTGTGGTGAGTGGGGATGGGTGTTCCCTTGTTCCCGTGTGTAAAACAGGGCTGGAGGAGTGTGCTGTGCCCATTCATGTCTGACCATTAATGCTTTCTGGGTGCAAGAGTTGGGAATCGGGTGTGTTTTTGCAAAAGTGACACTCCCAGTGTGCCTGTTCTGTCCTGTCAGGGCACCTGGCAGCCAACGACGTCTCCATTTCCCGGACAAAGAGGCTGTACCAGATCCTCCATAGCTATGTCCCCAGAGAAGTCAGGGATACTGTGAGTGTCACGTCCTGCGATGGAAGGGACTGGGACCAGGTGAAAGGTGGCACTTTCCATAAGGTAGGTGTTTGGGAACTAGTGAAGATAAACCCGTCAAGTTCAGTTCCCCCCTCTTTTTGAGGAAGACAGCACTTACCCTACCATATAATTGTGTAGTTTTCCATAATCTTAAATGCAGAGAAAGAGAGAAGACCAAGCCACAGAAGGAGTAATATTTCCTCCTGCTATCCCTTTCTGCAGGACCTGGTGCATATGTGTATCTAGAGTTGTACCTTTATTTGCCTCTGTAGTACCCCATAGAAATCCTGTTCTTGCCCATCACCTGGAAGGTGTTAAATGTGCAGATTAGATAATTCTGGCTTCTCAGCCATGTCCAGCCACAGGGTTTGGTGTTCCAGGGGCTGGGTTGGGTGCTCCTGGGGCTGGGTTGGGTACTCCGGGAGGCGTCACTGCAGCAGCACTGGCCATGTGTGCTGCAGGAACATTGCCAGGGACACACACAGAGCAGGGACATTAAATGAGGACACGAGTTAGTGCAGGATGTTTTCCACCATTTTTGCACGTTCCCAAAATGCCAAAGCAGCCAGATGATTACAGTTCAGTGTGGTGCACACCTCTGCCTGGGCACTGAGAGCTGTGGGCAGGGGTGGAGGAGGTGGGCACAGGGCTGGCTGCACGAGGGGCCTTGCTGAGCTTGACCTGGGCAGGGCTCTGAGGTGGGACCTCTGCTGCTGCAGGTGCTGGTGGATGTGCCCTGCACGACAGACAGACACTCTGCCATGGAGGAGGAGAACAACATCTTCCACAGGAGGCGAACCAAGGAGCGCCAGATGCTGCCCATGCTGCAGCTGCAGCTGCTGATGTGAGTGAGCTCGGTTGTGTTGTGTTGTGTTGTGTTGTGTTGTGTTGTGTTGTGTTGTGTTGTGTTGTGTTGTGTTGTGTTGTGTTGTGTTGTGTTGTGTTCCCCGGGTGCTGGGAGCAGCTCTGCAGCACTGAAACCTCTTCTTCCTCTGTCTGTCCCCAACTGGGTAATGTGGAAACCATGTGTAGTTTTGTGGCAGTAGCTGGAACACATCAGATCACAGTAAGTGTAAGAAAGTGCAAATGTTCTTGGTCAGATCACGTGTCCTTCTGTCCCCAGCAGTAGCTGTAGGATATAGGGAGAAGGCTCTAAGGAACAGGATGGGTACAGTTGTTTTGGGTGGTGATCTCCTGGGTCCTGGCAGTCCACCCTGGAGCATTCCTGAGTGCCCTCTGCCAGCACATGGGAGGACATGGGCTGCTGGGAAGTGCCACAGCTTGTCACTGTGTGCTGTGGCAATAAGGAAACAGATGAGGGTCCCATGGCAGCAGCTGAACTGCAAGAATCTCTTCCCCTGTACGTGTATCCCATTCCTTTGGATGTGACTGCAGGATTACCCATTCCAGCTGCTCTCCAGCAGCATCTCTCCCACGCTAAATTCTTTATCAATTTAAGTATCTGTTTGATTCATTGCCCTGGCCCAAAACACTCCTCATGTTGCAGTGCTGAGCCTGTGGAGTTTAAAGGGATTTGTCTGTCACTTCCAATGAGTTCCCTGCCACATCCCAATTTCGGTGGGTGAGAATGCCTGTGTCCCACAGAGTCCCCCTCATCCCGTGACCATGTGTGTGTTTCCCTTGCCTGCAGGGCTGGGATCCTCGCCGCGAAGCCGGGAGGAGAGGTGGTGTACTCCACGTGCTCCCTGTCCCCGCTGCAGAACGAGAGTGTGGTGGAGAGGGCGCTGGACATTGCAGAGGCCCAGTTCAACATCAGCATCCATGTTGAGGACTTGAGCCACTTCCGGACGCTCTTCCAGGACACGTTTTCCTTCTTCTCGGACTGCCGGCTCGGGGAGCTCGTCCTGCCTCACCTCACAGCCAACTTTGGGCCCATGTATTTCTGCAAATTGCGTCGGATGTAGGACAGGCAACAGACTCTGTCCATCTGCTGTTGGGAAATACCCCAAAATTTAAGGGAAAGCAGAACTGCTTTATATTTATTTTTCTTTCTAAAATGTCCCAAAGGAAGTCTGCTTTTTTACTGCAGACATGGGGAATAAATGCAAAAGACCTGCTGTGGTGTTTCCTGAATATTTATCTGTTTGAGACTGAGGTGTTTAATCTAGGGAAGAGAGAGAGCTCTTATCAGAGGGAGCGATTTATCCGTCTGTGTGGGACAGGATAAATGGCCCTGCTCTCTCCCTCCTGTCTGATTGCTTTGATCCTACATGAGCAGGTTTGGGTTAACAAACGCCATCTGGGGATCTCAGCCTTTCTGTCCCAGATCTCACCAGCTGCCTAAATGAGTTGCATCTGTCTCTGCTTATCTCCTGCTTTCAGACAGAGCAGCCTGAGGTCCTGAAATCAGAGGTTCCTGAGAGTGCCCCTCCTGTGGGGTTGGAAATGTGCTTGGGATGCTGGAGATCTGGTGCTGTGGAGAGGCTGGTGACTGTTGCCATCCCTCACGCATAGGAAGGCTGTGGATAAGTGTGAGTGTTCCCATGCTAGATGCCATTTAATGTCCAGTGGGCAGGTGTTTGTATGAATTTGAGTAGTGGCTTTGTTTATGGAATCATCACCACCAGTGAAGGATTACTGGAGTTTATGATAAGAGTTGCTTAATAGTTACATTTTTATTTTTTTTTGAGCAAAATACAGTGATGGGAAGTGATGGACATGGCTGTATTCCTCATGGGCAACCCACAGTTACATCCATGTGAAATTACTCCAGTGCCAGCAAGAAAATACTATTGAACTTCTGTAATCCTTCCCTCTCAGCACCGCCCTGCTCCTGCAGGAGGCAGCACTGATGGAAATGGGGGTGAAGGGCTGAACCCACATCCATGGCCATCCTTGCAGGAAGTGCAGTTCCTAGATTTATCACTGTTTGAACCTATCTTAAGCCAGTGCTGCAGGGCACCTTGGTTCCTTGCAGGGTCTGTGCTTATTGGCAAGGAGAGGGGTCAGGAGGTGGCGTTTCCTTCCTCCTCCCCTCCTCAGTGTAGGCTCTGGTGGCAGTCCTGCAGCGCTGTCCCTTCTCTTTGGGCACCACGGTGACTATGCCACTCTCTTGGCACGGCTCAGGGTCTCCACCTCCTTCATGAAGCGCAGGCACAGCTCCTCCTGCCACGGCAAGGCCACGCACTGCACGGCCACGGGCAGCCCCACGGCTCCTGACACAGCCTGCAGCGGGTGCACAGGTAGTGAGGGGTCATCTGGGGGGCTCAGACCTCCAGCAGGTTTTGGGGACTTGGTGTAGGCCTGTGGCTCATCCCGCAGAGTGGGGAGGTTGGGGTTTGAGCCCTGTTAGTGTGCTGGGCAGAGGGAAGGCTCTTGCTCTTCTGTGATAGAAATGGTTGCCAAATCTTGGGTAACATCTTTGAGACACCTTCCCACACACACAGCCCAGCCAGCTCTGCTTTGAGCTGTCTTGTAGGCAGATCCCTTTTCCTTCAGCATCCTCATTCCTGATCCATGCTCCACTGACAGCCTGGGCCTGTTTGAAGGTGTCGTGGAGCAGGAGGAAAGTGCAGTGCAGGGCTGAGGGCTGTGGCTGTTGCAAGGACCTGCTCCCAGAAGCTTTGCTGCGTGGCTTCTTGCTGGCTTCAGCCTATAACCCATCCTGGGGGAGGTCCTTTAGTCCCCCCAAAGCTTAGTGACTTGCCTTTTTGGGGTTTAAGAGAAAAGCAAGGGGTGTGTTCAAGGTGGATTTGGAGATTAGCAAGAGGTAATATAAAAAAGATAAGAGTTTTTTTGCACTGTGCCCATGCCAATGGAGATATTTAGGAGCCCTTGATCTCATTGAAACTGTTACCTGAACACCCATCAGCAGTCTCTGCTCCGCCACTTCCCATACCTGTTTCAGCATCCGGTCCCAGGGGTCGTCACAGCATCCTTGGTAAAGCTTCAGCTCCTCCTCATCAGCCTCTGTGACGGTGCTGACGGGAACAACCCCGGCGGGGAAGTTCAAGAGGTTGTACAGCATCGTGGAGGAGATGGCAGCTGAGAGAAGCAGGAGAGGATGCAGGCAGTCACAGCCTCCTGCCTTACTTCAAACTTACACATTCCATATTCACTCAAGCCCCTGAGAACTGTGTCTGTCTCCACCTGCTCAGAGAGCTCTGTGTAGTTACTTTTCCTTCCTAATTCCCATAAAATGCTTAGGTGGGCAGTGAAGCTCCATGGTGGTGGATGTTTCCCTCCAGCCTCCGCCACTGCGGTTCCCTGCCCTCCTGGGAAGGCCCCAGACTCACTTACTGAGGAGTTTCCCGGGGTATCCCGTGGTGAAGGCTGGCCCCAGGACAGGGCACAGCACAACGTCCAGCTGGAGTTCCTTCCACTCGGTGATGAACTGGGAGCGATACACCTGGGGGAGGAGAGGGGGATGCTATGGAGCCATATCCGTGCCTGGAGCATCTCAGCCTCCCCAGGCACAACTGAGGAGGCGGCAGCAGGCAGCAGCGCTTGAGGGATGAGGCGGAGGAGCGTGTGTTTGCCTCCCCAGCATGTGGCCAGACCGTGGCCAGGAATTTGAAAGATCCCGCTTCGGCCATCCCCACTCCCAGGACAGCCTTCACTGTGCCTGGGCATGAGCACTGCAGGCAGCCAATGGAGTCCTGTCTGGGCTGACTTGAAGCCCATCTACCCCATTCCTATCCTCCTTTGTGCCTTTCCCTCCATCCTGTCTCCTCCCCAGCAATCCCTCCCCTGCACAATCCCTTTCCAAAGCGATGATTCTCCGACCTGGTGCTTGCCACAAAGCCTCAACTTGTGCAACTTTCCCCTTGTGGCATGATGCTAGAGAGGAAAGTCCTCAAAACTCACCTGTATTTCATGGTGATGATTCCACATCTCCTTCACTGACCTGCAAGTGGAAATCACAGCAAGATCTTTAAGCTTTAAGAGGAGGAGGAATTGCTTAAATAGTCCTCTGGGTTGAAAAGCCCTGGTGATTTTAGCAATTGCTTAAAACAATACAGGTTTCACAATCTTCCTGAAGTTTCCTTTGGCATCTGTCCAAGCAATTTAGCAGCAAATGTCTGGAAGTGCTGGAGAGAAGGTTTCCCTGATGGGCCTGGATTTATATAATACTCCTCTCTTCCACAGGCTTCCTGTAATGACCTTATCCATTCAAGTGCCTCATTCCTGTCAGGACATCACTAGGGGCAGTGAAGCCATGTCCAGGAATGAAGGACAACTGCAGAGAGCTGATCACAGCCTGCTGTGAATCCAGTCCCTCCCCCAGCCATGGACACCTGGAGGAGAAGGTACCACCCATTTCCATGGACATCCCTGGGGACAATGCCATCTTACCTCATTCCAGCCAGGGCACTCAGGTAGGCAGCCAGGCGGGGAAACTGCAAAGGCAGGAGGTTCCTTAGGGACATGATGTGGGGGTGCAGCAACTTGTGTCACCCTGGGAAGCCCCTGTTCCTGTCCTGAGGGACAGGCACTCACCAGAGGTTTAAGAAGCAGAGCCAGCAGCTTCTTCACCAGCCTCGGCATCCTGCAGGTATTCACCTGTTGTTTCAAGCCTGGATCTACAATATCTCCTGTGCTGAGAGCCGACAAGAGGATGGGGTCAGTGCCCTTTCTCAGAGACCTGAGTGTTGCTGTTTGGGGTGGGAGAGCTGGGCTTGTTGTGCCTGTGGGGCTGGAGGTGTTGGCAGCACTGCTGCCAGAGGGCTCCTACTTACAACACATCCAGCCAGGCACGGCCTCCATCAGCAAAAAACGTCTTCATAAACAGTTCAGTCATGGCATGGGGGACCCGAGGAGGAGAGAAGGGCACCAGCTGCACCAAAACACAAGATTATGTGGTGGCATGGGGATGTGAATAGTTTCCAAGACCCAAATGTGGCTATTCCTCAAAGGCAGAGAAGCACCTCCCTGGGCTCCACGTGCCAACAGAAGCCCTGGTTCAACCCTTTTCCATGCAGCCACCTCCCCATGAGATTATTCCTGCTGATTGCCCATGAGATGTACTGCTCCCCCAGGCAATCTCTGACTGGTGTTACGTGGCTGGAGTAGCTTAATCCCATTCCTCTGCCAGGTCATTTTTCCCACAGCTGGGCTCGGGAGCTGTGTCTGGTTTCTGAAGGGTGAAGAACGAGGCTGGAGACACCCTGGGGAGAAGATCAGGGGGTGGTGGTGCTCACCTGGTGCCCGGCTGCCTGCAGAGCTCGCCTGGTTTCCTTCACTGCCCTCCTCATGCAGGGCGGCAGCGGGAAGTAGCCGTCGGTGTCGTAGTACCCGACCCGCAGGGGAGTGGAGCTGGAGTACACCTGGGGCACAGAGACACCAGTTTGGCATTCCTGTCCCTAATGGGATTGCTGTGAAAATCCTTTAGACATAACCATGGACCAGGCCTGGGACTAAGACTGGATCCAGCCACACCCACGCTCCATCAAGAAAGCAAAGGGGGGGCCTCTCAGAACCTTGTGATGCAGCAGAAGGGTCTCCCCTACTCCTTGTATTTCCCTGTTAAACTCTTAGATATAGACTGTTGGCCAGTCTGGGACTAGGATTGGACTCTGTCAGGAGTTTAGAAAGCAAGGGGGTCCTTTCTGAACCTCGTGGTTCAATGGGAGGGTCTTCCCTGCCCTTTGCACCCTTGTCCTTTGCATCCCCAGGCTCCATGCAAATCATTCCAAAGTTGATTTTCCTTGTATGCTCCACCTTCATAATAAGTAACAGAGTGAACCCTGTCATCGAACTTGGTCACCCTTCTGCAAATTTATGTTAAAACCTGATTGTTTCAGGGCCTTTGTCAGTGATTCTTTAGGTGGCCTAAATCACTCATCTGTGACACCCACCCTGCTGGGGGTACCTCTGCTCCCACGCTGACACCCACTGCAGAAGGGTGTCACTCCTAAGGTTAAGAAGTATCTAATTTTCTGGTTTGCTGTTTATAGTTACCCTTTCCAAATGTCTACCCCTGCCTTTTTTTCCAGACCCTGCTTCATCCCACCCTTTGGAAAGGGCCCGGCTACTACAAATCAGTGGGTTCAACCACTGCTGCAAAGGATGGAGATGGAAAAACCTCCATCCAGGGAAAGTAAATGCCCTCAGTTAAGAGATTTTCTGCAGCAGTTTCTGATCCTGTCTCATCTTCCCCTAAAACTCTCCAGCTATTTGCTCCCAGTGTTGCCTTCTTCCCCACTCTTTTCTGGGTTCTCTCAATTCAATAAGCTGCATTCCAGCTGAGAAGACAGACAGGATAGCTACTGCTTTACCTATTTTTTTTTTCACGCGAATGATGAATTGTGCCATCCAAGAGAGCTATTTTACTGAAAACCAGTACTGTAAAGATAACTGGGCCCTTCAGGAAGGTGTACAGCACCCTGGAAGGAGCCAGGGCTCGCTCTCTGAAGGCCTCACCTCCTCGTTGAAGGGGATGGGGGGCACGGAGGGGTCCAGCTGGAACATCTCCTGGCAGAGCAGCGCCTTCATGCACAGGGCCAGGCTGTCCACGTCCCTCGCCATGGGCCCCACTGCACAAGGGACTGCATGGGACAAGAGCAAACACCCACACTGAGCAGGTGGATGTGCCAAACACCAGCCCAGCCCCCTGCACAGCCACGTTGGGGTGAGCAGGCAGTGAGGGAAGTTTCAGATGCACTCCAGACAGGCCTTTGTTGTCTCAGGTTTTCTTCTGGCCTGCAGGAGAACATCAGGCTCTCCACAGGATATAGGGAAAATTAATTTAAAATTCGTGTACCTGCCAGGATGCCATGGACAGGGCCAGTCACACCAGACAGGCTGTGGGAAAAGAGAAAGAAGTATATTGTCATTTCAGTAATGGGGAGATATTCCCAATATGTTTGAATAGCATAGTGGGGTCTCCAGCTCAGGACCAGAACCAGAAGGAAATTATTTCAAAAATTTGAATTGAGTAGTGTGAAACAGGAAATTTTGGCCGAAATAAAACAAACAAACAAACAAACCTAAACCCCAACAAATCTTAGTTTCGGTTAAACCAAAACTGTTCCATTTTGGCATTATTTAACCACTTTAACCCCCTTTTACTTTTAACTCCAGGCTAGATTGACAATGAAAATATGCCCATTTCCCACAAAATCTAACCACGCTGTCTCCTGGGAGAGGTTTTGAGCACAGCAAGCCACCCTTTAAGAGCCACCCTTTCTCCTCCCTCTAAGCACTCGCCCCGTACCTTGCCCCTTTGGCCAAGCTTGACCACGAGCAGGGTTGGAGGGGCAGCCCCAGCACCCACCTGAGCCTCTCAGCCGTGGGTTTGAGGCCACAGAGCCCGCAGAAGCTGGAGGGCAGGCGGATGGAGCCGCCCATGTCGGAGCCGATGCCCAGGATGGAGCCTCCCCCTGCGATCAGAGCTCCCTCCCCTCCCGAGGAGCCCCCGGGGCTCTTCTTGGGGTTGAAGGGGTTCAAGGTCCGGCCAAAGATGGGGTTGCTGCACTCGTAGCTGGGGAGAAGAAAGCCAGCAAAGGGGCTGTGAGGGACAGCCGAATGCCTTGGGTTTGTTTGCTTTGCCTTGCAGAGAGCCTGTGTGGCAGAGCCAACCCCGTCCTTCCATCCCGTAAATCCCTCAGAACACGGCTCATTCCCACGAGCCTCTGCTCTCCCTCCCATGCACAAGTGCACTTGATTTCTCTTAACCCGTGGTAGGTTTTTTCCCCTCTTGATCTTATCTGACATCTCTCTCAGTTGAGATTGTTGCCGGATAATGGGAGAGGGACTCTCCAGGCCGCGTCTCAGGAGCCAGGGAGGAGCCTGTCCAGGGACCTGCAGGCTGGGTTTTTCCTTCAGAAGCACAGCCAAAGGGAAGATTTTTAATGATGTGTGTCACCTGAAGAGGGATTGTGGCACGTTGGTCATTGCAAATGGGATGGCCCCTTGTCTCTTCAGGACCTTGACCAGGACGCTGTCCTCCTCCATCAGAGTGCCCAGGCACTGCACGAGCCCACATGTCGCCAGCTGCCCCTGCAGGGAGGAGAAGGGACAAGGGACATGGTCGGTGCAGTTCCCTTGCTCTTTGGGAAGGCTCATCTGGTGTTCCTTCAGGGGTTGTGTGCTTGGTACCAACCCACTCCCTTGCAAGCCCTTGCTCAAAGTGATGCCTTAGGTTTTAACTTTTATATTTTTCAAATTCTGTATTCCTAGTGTGTAACTCTGCAGTGTCCTGCAGCCTCAGAGCTGCTGCTCTCTCATGCTGAGACAGACAGAACAAAGCCTCTCCAGGCTGCTCTCCAAGGACACCCAGCCCGGCCTAGGCCCAAAATGTGTAACCCAGCATCTTGAGAAGGGGGGCAAGCTGAGGGGAAATTACATCATTAGCTAAAGTTTAATTGGTGAAATTGGGTTGATATGCAAATGGACCAAACCTATAAAAGTGTGAAGAACTTGTGACTCGGGGTCCATCTTGGGTGTAGCCTTTGGCCTGCCCAGGGTGTGCCTCTGAAGGCCTTTCAAATAAATATCCACCTTTATTCCCTTACTCCTGTCTAGTCTGAGTTCCTAGGCTGGCCTCTTTAGGCATCAAAGGGCCAAGGACTCCCTCTCCTTCCATCCTTGGCAGAGGGCTGCCAAGCACTCGCTGGGTTAAAGCTTCTCCTGAAGCTGTCTTTGCTCTTTTCCATGCTTCTTTTCTCTCCTGACCCAAATGCAACTCCATACTCCATAGGTGCACTAGCTCAGGATCAAACCCAGCCTCCTGCTGTCCAAGTGAATCCACCAGTGGATGCTTAGGGAAGGAATAATCCCAGGTAAATGGTGTGTGAGCCTTTTTCAATTAGCCTTGGTATTTGGGGCTTGCTTTGGGCTTAGAGTCCTCAACCTTAGTGCAGCCTGTACTGTGTCACATATCAGAGGAGAAATAATTTGTGTCTATAACTATTCACCCCTGGTTTTTTTCTGCTGCTGGAGGTTTGTGCTGCTTTTGGCCGGGATAGAGTTTATTTCCTTCACAGTAGCTACTACAGGGCTGTGTTTTGGATTTTGTGCTGTAAACAGTGTTGATAACACAGGGATGTTGTTGTTATCACTGAGCAGGGCTTGCACAGAGCTTTTTGTACTGCCTCACAGTAGGCAGGCTGGGGTGCACAGCTGGGAAGGGACAGTCAGGACAGCTGACCCCAGGTGACCAGAGGGACATTCCATATCACATAGAGTCATGCTCAGCATATAAAGCTGGGGGAAGAGGAAGGAAGGGGAGATTTTGTGGAGATGTTTGGGGTGATGGCATTTGCCTTTCCCAGCTACTGTCACACATGATAGAGCCCTGCTCTCCTGGGGGTGGCTGAACACCTGCCTGCCCGTGGGATGCAGCAAATTAATTCCTTGTTTTGTTTTGCTTGTGTGTGCAGTTTACCTGATAAACTGTCTTTATCTCAACCCACAAGTTTTCTCACTTTTATGCTTTTTATTCTCTCTTCCCCCCATCTCACTGGGTCTGGGGGGAGTGAGTGAGTGAGTGAGTTCCCCCTGGGTTGCAGCTGCCTCAGACACAGCCAGGTTTCCTGTGGTGCAGGCAGGGAGGGATTGTGCCCCTTCCCCATTCCCTGTGTCCCACCACTTCACCACCCAGCCCAGCCCACGATGGGACACTCCACAAGCACAAAGGGAAGAACCTTGTGGCCGATGTGATCCTTGATGCTGACGGGGACGCCGTAGAGCAGCCCTTTCTCCTTTCGCTGTTCTATCTCCTGGAGCTGCTGCTCACACTCTGGGATAAAGTGTCGCAAGCAGTTTGTCTGCTGGGTCACTTCCAGGGCCTTTGTTGGACATGTGGATGAGCAGGTGTTAGGTCAGAACAGCATCATTACACAGCTGCATTCAGCAGCTACCTTGATCTGCAAAACGTGGCATAAATAACCCCCTCCCCAGATCATCCCAGCTCAAGCCATCTCAAAGGACTGTCCAGTGATGGGTCTGACCCAGGAGACAGAGCATGTTTTTCTCTTAATATCTGCTGTATTAAAGGTTGTCATAATCCAGCTCCAAAGAGCCTTTTCAGCCATCAGCACACACACCATGGCACGGAGAAAATGTAAAAGATTTGCTTTGTCCATGTCACTGTGGATGGACACTCACCTTCTCTAAGTAGGTGTAGAGGACAGTCCTGGGGGACAGAGACCCTTCCCGGAGTTTTCCAGTGAGTTCCAGCAGGGGCAGGGACAGGATGGAATCCGTCTGGGCACTGGGGACCTGCAGAGAGAGGGAAGATGAGGGGAATCCAGGGCAGCAGCTCCAGTTACCCTTTGGCTCAGGGGATAAGGCTCTTAAGTTTTGTCAACATTATCAACATTATCAACAGAGCTTGCTGGAAAGGCAGATCCTGCATGTGGGGGTTTAGACCTTGAGCTGCCAAGTGTTTTATCCTGAGTTTGGATATCACAAACAGGATGCAAACACAGGGACCCAGCTGTCTCTCAAGGTGTAGAAGGGCTTTGTCCATCCACTGCAGCAGAGGACATGGCAATGCCTTCCTCCTGGCACGGTGGGACTTACCCACTGACCAAGACATAACCTCAGCTGAACAAACACTGCCCAGGGCAGGAGGTACCAAAGTCCTTGCACACAAGTCTCAGGCTGTCCTTTCATCTCTCAGAACAGGTACAAGCAGCGCAGGACAGCCTGGGCTGAGAACAAACATTTAATAGCTCAAGCCCATCAAACTGCAAGGAAGTCAGCAGGGACTCACAGGTGGGCAAGGTTTGCTCAGGTAAAGAAGACTGGCAGTTCTCAGTGCCACTAGGTTTTTGGAGGTTTTATATCATATATTTATATTTATATAGATATACATTTAAGAAAAAAGGTTGTAGAGATATGTATCACTTGCAGGCTTTATCTCCAGGTATGTTACCTGTGCAAACATGAGCTGGTTTACCCAGTGTGTATTCAGAAGTGAATGGAGCAGAAAGGAAAGGTGGTTAGCAATGAATGTTGCAGTAGGAATTCAGGGATGTGCTGGTTGGATGCCCGACTCAGTCACCCCCATGTCACGTCCTGGGGACACTGAAAACCCTGTGCTTCGTTAGTGTTGAGTTAAACCAGGCACCTTCTGGGCAGCTTGATGGGAGGTGCCACTGACTTGGGAACACTGCAAAAGTTCTTTTGGAGACACCCCAAGAGCCATCCAGAAGCCAGGTTTTAAAGACAGAGGTATAGGGCTGTGAACAGGTGTGCAAACTTCGAGTTAAATAGAGGAAAAAGATTTCTTGCTTCTACCCATTATCGGCAAGAGACATTTCCAGATCGTGAAAGAATTGGAGTTTAGATCAATGAAGATCTGGTGCATCATCACATATGTTGTTCAAAAACCTCTTCTCAGTGAGTAATTCACATTCCCCAAGCTGTAGACTCCCACCACATCTCATCAAGCTTGAGGAGGGCAGTGATCTCCCTTTCTCCCAAGGCAGCCTTTCCTCTTGTCGAGGAAACAAGAGGACACATTTCCTCCTTATAAAAGCTATGGGGCCGTGAGCTGGAAGGAGGAGCTGAAGGACAGCATCAGCAGACACCCCAGTGGGACTCAGACCCCCCAGGAGGATGGGTTACCTGCTCCCTGAACTGCTGCACAGCCTTTGCCATTTTCTTCAGACCCTCATCCCGGGTCCTCCGAGCCTCTTCCATTTTCTTCTGGATCATCTTTCTGCCCAGCCATTTCCAGACCACCAGGGCTGCTGCCGAGCCGCTGAGCAGGGCGAGGGCAGCAGAAGTGTCCACCTTCCTCTCTGGCAGGAGCTGTCCCAGCTGCTGCTGGATCATTGTGTGTGTTTCTGGTCTCCAGGGATGGAGTGAGAAAGAAAAGCAAGGCAAGTGCAGGAGACCTTCCCTGACTCCCCAGGCCCATCCGTCCCCCCAGCACCACTTCCTGGGTCAGCAAATAGTTCAGATAGTTCAGTCCAAAGCTACTGTAGCTGGAGCGTGCAGCAATAATGATTAACCACGGAATGGAGAACGTAAAGTTTGGCCAATGAACCTTGTGTTCATCGGGGTGTTGGGTTTATAGGGGCTTTATCTCAAGTGGGAAGTTCTCCTCTGGGGAGGACCATGGGATCAACTGAACAAATGAAGCAAGGGAATAGCTGCTCTCCTATTTCCTGTGTAGCCTGAGAGGACAAGGGGAGAAGAGGAAAACCAGCTTGAAATAACAAGGCTTCCCAGCACAGGGCTGGGGAGTGGAATGCTGAGGGGATGCATAGCTATGGGGTACCCTGGGCTCACCAAATCCCTTCTGCTGCTGCCTCAGTGGCCAGAGGCTGTTTCGGCACCTCTGTGGTGTCCTCATGCACCAGAAGGAGGGGCTGTTCCACCCTGTGATAAAGCACACTGGTATTGCCTTAGGAGTGGAAAATCCCACAGGCTTGCAGGCCAGAAGCAAACTGTTTCCCCGAGACGTTGGAATGGCTGGTGTCTGACATCTTTCCAGCACAGATACCTCTCCCTACAAGCACCCAGAACCACACACTGAGCGGAAGGCAACAACCCAGCCAACATCAGCCGTGGTCTGTCTGCAATCTCCTCTGTTGCTTTTGGATGGTGGGTCCTCCCTACGGGTCCCTTCCTTGGGAAAAGTGTTTGGGCAGCTATGCATTGTGCATTGCAAAACTTTGCAAGCTTCCAGCAGAGTGTAGGACTGGATATGGAAAGGAGGCTGAGGAGCCCTCTCCCTTCAGCGCTAAGTGGTTCTCTACTGCTCAGTTTTCCATTCTCACGTCCGTTCTTAGCAGTTGTAAGAGTTCACTGCTGTTTTCTGTCACAATTTGTGTCAGCTGGGAATGTTCTTATCTTAGTTCTTAACTAGAGAAATGTATGGGCTCTGAACAAAATTGGCTGTGGTGCCCTCGAGGAAATGTTCTGGAGCTGGCAGCAACGTGGTGACAAATTGAGCTGGCCTTTTCCTGTGTCCCTTCCTTGGGGAATGCCTCCTCAGCTATGGCACTGCTGGTGTGACAGAGCCGCAGCCTGGGGACACATCTGCAGCTCATCCAGCTCCTGCTCCATGGTGCTGGCTGCAGCAGGAGCTTCCAGAAGGTGCATGTGAGCAGAGCCAGCATGTAACAATGCCCAGCCCTCTCCCAATCCTCATCCAGCCTCCAGGAATCCATGCGAGCACTTCCTGAGGCACAGGTGGGTTCTCTGCCTGTGTGACAGTGGCACAGCCTCTGTGATGGGCTGAGCAGATGTGGGAGGGTTTCCTCCCTGTGCTGGGAAGTGTCAGGGCACTGGCCTCCCACACGTGCCCGTGCACTGGGATCTGTGCCCTGATCCTGCCCTTTAGACACTTGGTAAATGTTTAACAGACACAGACACGGCTGTGTCCGGACTGGCTTGGCATTTCAAAGGGCAGCTTTTGCAGCAGGCACAGCTGCATTTCCAGATGGCCGGATGCTGCTGGGGAAAACCCTTTTCCCATCAATGTGCCAGAATCTCCACATCCGTCATGAATCCGAGGTATGGCTCCTCCTGCCACCACAAGGTCACAAATCCAAGGGAACGTAAAGGAGGGAAGTAGAGGGGTGTCCCAAGTGAAATCTCATGTCCGTAGCAGAGGAGACAGACCTGCCTGACTCACAGGTTGATATTCACTCCTCCGTGTTGATTTTGTCACCTGAATTGATCCAGGTCCAAGGGCAAACCCACTAGTGGGGTTCAGGTGACAACCATGACCCTTTTCACAGGGAGAGTCAGCCTGTGGGATTTCTGATCTGGGATTTCATTGTGGCACCCACAACATGTTGTTCCCTTTGGACCATCCCAGAAAAAGGCAGCTAAACCAAGACAGACAGTCCCCTCCTGTCCCCAGAAAGAGCTGCACCATCCTTGCTTGCAAGAGCAAAACTGCACTGATTCACTGTCAGCAGGTTCAGCTCTCAAGCAGGCTGGGTCTTGTCAGAAATTTTTATAACTGAACTGTTTTCTCTCTGAATTGGTAAGAAATATTTTTAAGTCAGCTTTTATTAAAATGACAAAAAATAAGTCCTGACAGCTGTGTCCTGTGTTCATTTGTAACCAAATACTCTGATGCTCTTTTTAAAATGATTTACAAAACGAGTCATGTTAACTATGCTGCTCTAAAAGAATGCTAAAGACATTTTACAAAATACCAAAATCATAGTGAAATGGGCTGGACCCCTCTGGGGAACTTGTTCAAGTTGGCTCAGAGGGCTGAATAAGTGTTTTCTGGGAACTCTCCAGTTTCTGACTCATTTCAGCCTGGAATAGCCATTGGAAGCATAACACTTTCCTCAGTTCCAGCCCAACTCCAGCAGCACTCACAGAACAGCTGCTAAGGAACTTGCCACTGCCTAAGCTGCACCTTTCCAAACACCCAGAACATCAGTTGAGAGGTGAGGGTCTGTCTCTATCAGCTCTTTTTTGCCTTGCTCAGCCAGGACCCTGTTGGCTTTTCCTGAATAAACTGTTATAGGACAGGAAGAGAGAACTCCTTAGCAACCCTCAGACCTCTGACAGCAGGGGCTGCTTTCTCTCCTGACCATCCCCACATTTTCCCCACTTTGTGGGTATTGCACTGTTTTCCTTCAGCCTTTCCATAGCTGAGTGGGTTGTATGAATCCTACTTGGAACTTGTCCGGCAAGGCAGAGACATGATCAGAAAGGGTGCTGCAAAATGCTGTTAGGTCTTCACCAGAAGTCCAGGAGCATTCTTGCTTTTTCCATCATGTCTGGTGTTTTGCACAGAGTGTCCCCACTGAGTGACAGCTGAGACTCCAGTGCCCTGATGGTGAGGGACTGGGATGTTTCCAGCTGCTCCGTGGCTGGGCACAAAGCTCACAGCAGCAAGCTGGGCTTTCACTGATCTCCCGTGGGCAGGCAGGGAATGTAGGAAGATGGAGAACAGTAACAGGAAAGAAAAAAAAAAGAAAGAGCAGATTGAGACCATGCTTGGAGGGGTGAGAATTTGTGCAGCAAACAGCTGTTTCAGAGTGAAAGATGTACCAACCCTAATTCTTGCTTTTTTTTGGGTTTCAAGGGTGAGCTTTGTTATGTTCAAGTGTTTCATTTCACCCACTTATTAAACATTTGCTTTAAGCTTCTTCAACTACCACCTTCCTTGAAACTTGTTTGAACTGAATGTCTGGGATCCTGGGAATGTTTGTGTCCCTAATTTTCTCTGCCACTGCCTGCTACATAGAGAGCTGTGTGTGCTTTGGATAGTGTGAGGGGACAACTGACCCATTCTAACCACTCCTGTTCTGCTGGTGTAAGTCCTTCTAGAGAGTTTTATTTGCTCCTGGTGTTGTGACTATGCAGCAATGTGAACTGCAGACTAAAGAAAAAGTCCTGCAAAATGAAGTATAAACAAATAAAACCCTGGATTTTCTGACACTTCAGTCTCTCAGCCTTGCTTGGTTATTTATCTGGCCACAGAATGAAAGGTGGATTAAACAGATTAAAACTAATAACATCAGGAGGGAGGAGGAAAAATGACCAAAGACCACAGCCAGGATATGGTGCTGAAGATGAAAGAAACTAGTAAAAACAAAGCCCTTTTAGCCCAAGCAGCGTTTGTAAATAATTCTCCGAGACAGAGCAAAGCCTGGACTTTGGTCGGTGCCAGGCAGCTGGACAGGCACTCTGCAAACACGCGGAGCAGCTCTGCAAGGGCTGCACAGCCCGAGCCAACAGCTCTCGGCAAAGGAGCTGCAGCAGGGCTGGGAACAGCAGCTGGAGGAAGGGGCTGACATTCCTTCTCCCACCTGGAGGAGGTCTGGAGAAAGAACTCTCCTGAAAACTTAAGGTTATGCCCTGCTGAAGGCCTTGCTCTGCTAGTGTTTCAGCCTCTGAGCTCACCGGACTGCTCTCAGCATCCCCCTCCCCACTTTCCCCTACAATTATGCAGCAATGACAACCGATGTCATCAGCAACCCGGCTGGAGAAGGGCCCTGAGTTTTACCCAGGAAGGTGCTTTGCTCTCTGGCCAGCTGAGACGTTTACCTGATCTGTAAATTCCCCTGAATCAGGTCCAAACTTGTATCTTGTTTCCCCCACACCCTGTCCACCTTCTTCTGGACATGTCTTCTCCACCTCACCCACTTCACTGCCAGGAGAGCTTTATCCCAGCATCCATGCACTCTACTTCAGCATCTGCCAGATTACAGGGAGAAATTCCCTTTGGTTGCTGGGTCTGGGAGTGAGTACTGCAGGGTCCTGAGATCTAGTGACTGGCTGGAGGCAGGAGAGTGGAGAGTGGGTGGAACAGCAAATCCCTGCTAGAACCATCCACAAGGAGCGGCTGGAATGCAGAGCACAAGTGTGCCTGGGGAAATTCCTTTTAGAAACAGGACTTTTTCACTTGGTTCAGCCTGGCAAAGACATGGAGGGATACAGGAGTGAAGGACACAGGCCTTTCCTTGCAAAATGAAGTCTGTGCATGCTCAGATCTAGCCAGGGATGCTACCCGGGCAGACTACCTGTGTAATGGAGAGCTTCCATCTTCCCTTTGAGAGTTCAGCTAAAAACCCTCTGCTCCTGGCCTGAGAGGGTCACGGTCATTCCAGGGGCTCCCCCCAGGCAGGGGCTCCGTGGCTGGTGCCCCCAGCAGCAATCCTGCCGAGGCAGGGCATCTCCTGGGAGCAGGGTGTGCCATGGAGCATCTCCCGGCCCCGGGCGGGTCAGGGGGGTGAGTCAGGCTGTGTGACTGTGACTGTCACGCTCCCTGTGTGACTCAGAGATGCTGGTGGCCACGGGAGGCGGCTGGATGACTGCAGCATCCCTGCGCAGCTCCGGGCAGGCAGATGAATACCAAGGGCAGTGTCACCTCTTGCCTCTCTCCCTTTGCCCGCAGGCTTGGAGAAAGAATCACCCTAATGATCATCGTTAATGATCGTGCCTTGTTTCAACACACACTCGCTTATTCAGAGCATTTCCTTCATCATTCCCCCTTTCTCCTCCAGCCTCTTCCTCCACTTTGAGAGTGATGGATGGGCCAGGAAACAGCACACAATTGTCACAGTGTTGTTGGAAGCACCAAACAGTGGAATGTCCTAAATGAAGCCACACAAATTTTTCCTCAGTTTTCCGTAAGTATTTACAGGCAATAAACCCCCATCTTTTCCCATTGCTTGACTGGAAGAAATAAGGAACAGGAGTGGTGACAGACCAGTTAATGTTTCTCATAGCTTATGGTTAAACAGAGAATATTAAGCTTTGCACTACTCCCTGCACAGCTAAACTGCTGGATGGTGTGGAGATCTAGACAGCAAATGAGTTCAGAAAGGGGACAAGTTTGTGGAAGAGAGCTCTCTTGGCAGCTATTTTAACCCATGGGCTGACTGCAAGTCTTAGCCAAAAAGTCTCTTGGCCAAACAATGGCACAGCCAGAAGGGGAATCCTGCACTTACCAGGTTATACTCTCCCACAAATACCTGCTCCTGCCCACTCTTGGAAGTAAAATATTGCAATAAACAGCTCTTTGGTCTCACAGATATCATTAAACTGTTGTTATTGGATGCCTTTGGTCCAGCATTAACTCTCGGTCCTTTCTTTTGTTTTTTTGACTCAGTTTAACTCTAACAATGAAGGACAATTTAGAGAGAGACAAGATTTTTGCTATTTTTAAGTTGAATTTAGTGCCACTTCATTGAAACATGCGTTCAGAGTTTTCAGCTCACTGTCTACTTTGCTTCACATCAGGTAGAAGGTGGCTGGAGTGAAGGGCAGGGGATGAAAAGCTGTCAGAAGTCACACATTTCTCTTCTGTCCGTGGGCAAGGGTCTCCACCTCCTTCATGAAGCGCAGGCACAGCTCCTCCTGCCACGGCAAGGCCACGCACTGCACGGCCACGGGCAGCCCCACGGCTCCTTCCACAGCCTGCAAAAGTTAAGGACAGTGCTGAGTCAGGGCACTCGAGCAGGCACGGGACAGCGCAGGAAGGGAGGGCAGAGGAAGAGAGGCGAGGGCACAGCTGCCAGGCTGACAAAAACCAGCCCTGCTGCACCGCAGGGTGCTGGAACTGGATGCAAACTGTGCTGCTGAACAAGCTCCCACTCTCATTACGAGATGTGGAGACATGTAGACAATGTCCCAGAGGTGTCACTCTGCCAGTCATAATCTGCTAAGGCTCAAGCTCTTTTCCTGCTGACCTCCTTCAGCCTCCTGTCCCAAGGGTCTCCGTAGTGCCCTCTGTAATGCTTCAGTTCTTCTTCGTCGGCTCTCGTGACCGTGCTGACCGGCACCACCCCGGCAGGGAAGTTTAACACGTTGTACAAATTGGTGTAGGAGGTCGCAGCTGGAACACAGAGCATGCAAAAATGGCAAAATTTCATGTGCTGGGCCAGCAATGACTTTCAGATGATAGCTTGAGTTGCAGGAATTGCAGGCTGGGGTTGCTGGTCCTGAGGAGGCCCTGAAAATGTGCAGCCTCAAAGGGACTTTTGACAGAGAGGTTTGAGTGCCAGGGAGCAGAGAGTGAGCTGTGCCTTCACCTGTCACTCGTGTGGAGATTAGATGTGCTCTGGGAGGGACCAATTCAGCGCCTGCATCTATCCCTGGAGAAAAATCCCAGCTATCTCTTCAAGGTATTCCTGATGGCCAGTTATGTAACACCACCGTGGGGACTTTGGATCCCAAAAGGTCATTGCTAGAGAGATGCGGGACCCTGACTGTTTGCTGGAAGCTACGAAAATCCACCTTTTTCTGCAAGTCACACACAATGAGCCTTCCTGCTGTTTGCAGACTCTTGGGAAATGTGGGAGAGCTGCACCCACAAGAGCCTGGTCCTCTACCAAAGCCTACCACAGCCGTCCTCACTGCCACTCTCTGCTGCAGGAGCAACTCTGGGGCTTTCTGCAGCAGGAAAACAGGGAAAACTCACCAATGAACAACCGGGACACGTGGACCACTAATTGCTGCCCCATAATAACCCAAACATCTGCAGCTCAGATGAGGCAGGGGTGTGAGAAGACCCACCCAGAGGCCTCTCCTTTGCTTTCTTCCACAGAGGGAAGAGCGAGCACCGTGCGTGGTTTGGGGGATGTCCAAGGGACCCAAGCATCCTGCTGCAGCTCAGCCCACAAATCCCACTGTGGGTGAGTGCAGGGGCTCCTCAGGGGACGTTACCAAAGAGCTTCCCAGCGTAGCCGTGGTTGAAGGCTGGCCCCAGAGCAGGACACAGGATCACATCCAGCCTCAGCTCCCTCCATTTGGCAATGAACTCGGTGCGGTAAGCCTGGGGGGAAAGGCAGAGGAGATGGCAGACGTGTCTGTGGGACAGCAGTGGCAGATCAATGCTGACACAGAGGAAGAGGAGGGAGAAAGCCTTCCTGGATACAACAACAAAAATTAAGATAAAGTCTGAGCTGTGCTTTGAAAGGGTCAAGGGGAGTTTGTTCTTCCACTTTTAGGTTTCCTGTCGGAATACCATGTGCTGCCCAGACCTAGACATTAATGCTAGGTGTACATTTCAGAACTGATTTCTTTGAGCATTAACCCAATCCTTTCCATGAACAGCTTTGTTTTAGAATTAGGAGATCAACAGCAGTTTGTTTAGATTACTAAATAGTCACATTTCCTAAAAGCTTTGGTTATTCTGGTAGAAGCATCAGAAGACATGAATCCAAAACCCTTCCACAAAACCTTCTTTCACTCTGCATGAGGACACAGGTAAGGAAAGGAAGCAGCAAGAGACATTTGGGCAAGCCCCAGGACATCCCCCACAATGCAGGAGGCACAGCTTCAGGATCGTACTGCAGCTCCAAGAGAGACACAGATTTGTAGTCTGGTTTAGCACAGCTGTGCTGAACATCAGGCAATGAATGAAGAGAGATGTCCCACTTTGTCTCAGCAAACAGACATGGATATATATATATATAGATATATAGATATACAAATACACTGGAACCACAGTACAGTTGTTTCTGCAGCCATTTTCTGGCTACAGGGACACATCTGTCCCATGGCCCAGCCCCTGTCCTGCACAACCCTTTCACAGCAAGTTTTCTGTATGAGAATCTTCCAGCTCTCTCACAAAAGACCTGGCCTTGGGGCTATTCTTTAGTCTGACCTCATTTTCCACCTGCAGTCTGAGATCCTTCCTGCTGAAAGTGCAACAAATGAGATGTGTTTCCAGGAAATACAGTCACTGCAGCTAACCTGATTATTTGTGTTTTTTTCCTGAGAGAAAAGCTGGTCACTAGCCAAAAGTTTTGAACCAGCTCTTGTTTGCAGTAGATGAAAACGTGTGAATATGGTTTCACTGAACTACAATGATTTAAAATATCTTTGAACCCATCAAACCTTCTAAAGTGTTTTCTTTTTGGCTTTTTTTGGGTGGGGTTTTTTGGGGGGGTTTTGGTTGTTTTTTTTGGTGGCTCTTTTTGTGTGTTTTTTTGTTGGTTTGTCTGTCTTGGGTTTTTTTATGTTTATTTGTTGGGTTTGGTTTTCTGTGGGGTTTTTTTTTTGGGAGTGGGAGAGGAATCTGTTTTCACCTTAAAAAAAATCCATGCCCATTTCATTTCAAACACTCCCACCAGTGACCAGGCAGCTGTTTAGGAGTTTTTCCTCTGCCCTATAATTTGTCAGACCAGAGTGTACATCCATGGAGTGACTGGCACTGATAGAGGCTGGTGGTGCAGGCTGGGGTGTGTTTCTCCTCAGGGAGGGTTGTGAGGGTGTCCCAGGGAACACAGATCCTGCCTTGTGGGAGGACACGAGAACAGCCTCTTCAGCATTGCAAAACACCAGCTGAAAGAGGATACTCCCTATAAATAGACGGAGGCAGTGGAAAATACCAGAGAGGAGAGGTGCTATTTAAACTCAAGGACAAAAATAAAATGAGGACAAACTGGAAGAGAATAAAGAGCACAGGAAACATGAAGGTTTCCAACCATCAGAGCAGGGAGGAGAGGAGCCAGTCAATAAAACCAAATGCAAGCATAAAGCTCAACCGGTTTAAAAGAGGAACCTGGTCAGTTTGTGGCAGCACTGGATGCAGTTGTCCAGGAAAAAGCTTCCTGTCTGAGGTTCCTGAACTCAAATGAGTTCATTAGAAAACCATCTAAGTCACAGAGTTCAAAACCACAATTTTGGACTCCTAATATCTCTGCTTGATAGTTCAAGCATGGCCTTAGCTCACAACAATACCACCTAATACCTGAAATGAAGAATTTGCAACTAGAGACAGAAAAGACAAAATGAAGCCTCATCTTTAGTGGCTGTTCCTATGCTATTTTTGCTTAGACAATGCAGGGCAAAGGACGGTGAATAATTTCCAACCCCAAGTCCATCACAGAGTGCAAAACAATTGTTTAGAAAATTTGGGGAGCTCTCACTATAGCAAGGAAAATAAAATAAAAGTCGCATTACCGCCACTGCTCCATGCTGATCCCAGAGGTTTTTGGCAGATCTGGAAAGGTGGCAGAATTAATCAGCTTTGTGACTGTGGCAACAGAAAACAATCAAGAAAATGCACAGACAGCCCATTTTTATGGTGACTGCACGACCCTTCTGGGAACAAGCAGTGGTAGCACCCAGCTGGTTCCCCTGGTGCACACGTGCTTACGGGTACATCAAAAGAGCTTTTCTTAAAGCATGCCAGAACACCTGGAAAAAAATCAGCCTTCTGAATTAATTTGCTGGCAGTTTGGCGTGTCTGTGCCTCTTTTGGAGGTGCAGGTACCTCACTCCACACTGCACGTGCAGGCAGAGAGCTCTGCATTAACTTGGCACTTGATGCTGTGGGTACCACCTGATGGGGAAAACAGCCTGTATCTCCCTGTGCTGATCTCCATGGAGCCATCCCAGCTCTGCCACTCTGAGCATCCTTAAGCTCTTGAAATAACCCCTGGTAAGCTAGTGCTGAGCCCAGGGGGTGCAGAGGCAGCACACACTCACCTGGCACAGCCTGTGCCACGCAGCCCCGTGGCAGGGCTTTGCACAGCCAGCTGGCATCTACCTGTGTGCCCGGGTGGGCACAGCCAGGCACATCCCCTTTCTCCAGAGCTACCTCAGAGTGCCTTACCCCACTCCACAGAGAGCGCTGAGATCCCGGGCGATTCGTGGGTACTTTCGGAGGGAAGAGAAAAAACTTGGGATTAGTCAACAGCAATGCAGCTGGAATAGCTGGTACCCTGCCACTGCATTTTGGGCACACATCTCATCCTGGCAGAACTGGCTCTGAAGAACAGGCCACTTCCAGTGAAGGAGGTTTACTCCCACAATAATTTACACATTTTATCACAACAACCCATACAAATAAGGGTCTAGATCACACTACGAGTCCTGGAGAGCATCTTCTGGGTGTGGGAAAGCTGATTAGATCCTTGCTAGTGATATCCATTCTCTGGGAGCTCATTGCTGGATGAGCTGTATGCTCACAGGTTTCCTGAGAAAGGATCATATTCCAACCTCCCCAGGCAAAACTCCCACAAAAGGCTGTCAGACTCACTTGGTAAGTTCAGCCTGGGTTTAGGAATTAAATGGATTTCCCTATGGAGCCCATCAGGCACTTAACATGAAGCAGCCAAGCATTCCTGGGTGGTACAATTTACCTCCCTGCACAAGGAAATCTCCCCACCTTGCAGATTTCCTATAACACAGGTCAGACACGCCCACACACTTACTATGGGTTTCAAAATGATAGCCAGGATCCTTTTCACCAGAGCAGGAAGCCTGTACGTATTGAACTGGGATTTCAGGTTGGGATCCACAATGTCTCCTTTGCTGGAAGGGCAGAGAGAAAAAAAGTCAGGAGAAGTCACCTGTACCAGAGCAACAGCAACAGCAGTGCTGCTCCCAAGGCAGGGTTTGTCTTGGAGGGGAGTTTCTAGAAGACAAAATCTGCCTGTTTCAAAGGGAAACACTGAGCAATAGATGCTGAGATGTAAATGCTTATTGAAAAATTTACGGATAAATCAGTACTTTACTGTCTGTGTCATCAGGGCCATAAAAGTTCTGGAGAGCTTTGCAATGGTGCAAAGCACAGCCCTGGGCATGCTGAGGTGAGAGAGTGGCTGGGTGGGCACCCACCACGTTACCTGTGCATGAGAACTACTCGTGCTAAAGTCATCCTGCCGGAAACTGCCCCTCTGCTGCTCATCATTCAGTGTGCAGCCACGATATAAACGCTCTGGATGCAGCCACTGGCCTCACAGTTTCACAGCCCACATTGCAGTGGGGTTTTACTCACAAGCAGTCCACCAGGTGGGCGGCCCCATCCGAGAAAATCCCTCTGGTGAACAGCTCATCCACCACGTAGTCAATCTTTGGCGGGGCAAAGGGAACAAGCTGCAAGAGAACCATCCCTGTCCAAGAGGCAGCAAAGGTGAATGACTCACAGAGCCCTCTGTGAGCCTCCCTGCCTCACCAGTGGTCACCAGAGGTCAGTGGGAACTGGTGGGAAATTTACACCCTCCTTTGCTGCTCTAGGACAGCAAGACCTCATTTTCATCTGCCTGCTGTCCTTTCCCATCTGCCCCATCCAAGGCATTAACACATATTGGGACCTGGCACAGGCTCCACTCCTCCACGTTAGAGAAGAATTCTTAGAAACTTCAAACCACCAATTTTTAAAATTATTTTTAAAATTAATTTGCATCATTGGAACAGCTCCCATGTAGAAATCTCCACTGGTGGAACCACAGAAAAATGTAGGCTAAAAGAAGTCCCTGAGGGGCCAACTGCTCCAACCTCCTTCCCACTTACCCACTAAGAAATCTGTTGGCTGTGTTTAACAGCTGAGGGATCACGGAAACTGTTGTAAGTTTGATATTTATGGGAACACCAAACACGATGGAAAAAACGGTGCTTGGGGTGACTTGGAGATAATCTGAACATAATTATCACATCTGCTAGGCCAGAAATATGAGCAAGATCTCTCCAGTTTGGAAAACAAGCTGTTGCATTTGCCTTTCTCTTTTACAGAGATGAAAAATGATTCATCCAGACTTTGTGAGGAGCAGGGTAACAGCTCCAGGCAACCACAGGCATGGGAACCCACCGTGTGCCCTGCGTCCTGGAGGAGCTTCCTCGTGTGCTGGACAGCCCGTTTCATGCTGGGCGAGGGCTGGAAGTAACCATCTCCTTCGTAATACCCGATGCGAAGAGGCTTGGAGCTGGTGTAAACCTGCGAGGAGAGGAGCCGTCACTTGCACCCAGGAGAAGAGCAAGACTGGAATGTTCCCAGGGCTCAGGGAGGCACCAGCTGAGCTCTCCTGGGCTGGGGGAAGGATGAGAGCAGCAGGGCTGGTGAAAAGCAGCACTGTCCAGAACACAGTGGTCCTTGGCATGGTCTTTCTGACACCACCTCCTGCCTGCCAGCCCTGCTGTGTGGCTGCTCCTTGGGGTCACACATGCTGGGTGTCCCCTATCCACAAGGATGTGTGTTTCCCTGGATCCTTTGCTATCCCGGGACGTGACACTGGATGGGAATCTCCCGAGACTGGGCTGATGGAGACATGGGAGCACCTCTGAGCCTTACCTCCTCGTTGAAGGGGACGGGGGGCACGGTGGGGTCCAGCTGGAACATCTCCTGGCAGAGCAGCGCCTTCATGCACAGGGCCAGGCTGTCCACGTCCCTCGCCATGGGGCCCAGCATCGCCATCACTGCGAGCACAAAGGGGCTGTCACTGCAGCCAGGTGGGCTGCTGCTGTCTCTGAGTTACTGGTAGGGCTCCAGCATGGGGGAGTTTCAGTCAGGGAAGAGGAATGGGGAGGAGTGTAATGAGCAAGGAGTTCCAGCAGGGAGGATCTGTCAGAGCAGAGGCTGCCTGATGAGCCTAATGACCTCCTGGACCAGCCTAATGACCTCCTGGGCCAGGCTTCTGCAGGCACAGGGAGGGAGGGCTGCAGCCTTCCTGCCAATGCTGCCCAGAGTCTCCTGGCAGCATGTCCAGTGAGACATCCCAGGCCTTTGGGATGCACATCTCACACCTCTCCTGCCGTGCACTGCACTGCCTGATTCCATTCCATCACTGCACTGATTTCATCCTGCTGAGGTTCAGCCAACACGGGCCACCACCCAGAACAGAGAAAATGGTGCAAAATGTCATAACATGAGGCTGTTTCAATAGGTCACAGCTGTGGCTGGCCAGGAGGCACAGAGCAGAGCAGGCACCCTTGCTGTAATTTTGGTAGTAGGGGATGTAAGAGGCAGAGGTTTGATGTAGTAAGATGTCATCGTGGACTTACCTGATTGCATTCCTATGAGAGGAGAAACGACTCCCTGTTTGCTGGGAACATAATGGGAGAAGCAGGTTAGTAGCAGGCTGTAAGGCAGGTCACCATGCTGAGCTGCAAATTTCCCATTTGCCCTCAGTCAAATCTAGAAGGGCAAAAGTTCCTGCAAAGACTTGACAATTCCTAGGCTAGGAAGAAGACTTCTTACATGGAAGTCTGGAAGCTGCTAGGGACAGTATTTATAATCTCTTTTCCCTGCTGCAACTAATTCCTTATCTATGGGCAAACCACCTCTGATAAGCAGAAAACTCTTACAAGCAAAGCAAGGGCTGGAAAACATCTGAGAAGGAGATCATCCTGTAGCGTTTGCTTTCAGCTTCTTGGCCAGGGCTATTAAAAACTGAATAATGTGACAACAGATTGAAGTCATCTTGTGTCATTAACAGAGCAAGTTCAATGCTAACTTAACTCTGGAGGAAACTATGGGCATTACTACGAAGTTTGATGCACTGTGGGGGACACCTTGCAGCCTCCACAGAGGGTGGAAGAAGAGGACAGAAGCTGGGATGTACCTGATCCTGTTGCCCGTGGGTTTGAGGCCACAGAGCCCGCAGAAGCTGGAGGGCAGGCGGATGCTGCCAGCCACATCCGAGCCGATGCCCAGGATGGAGCCTCCCCCTGCAATCAGAGCTCCCTCCCCTCCCGAGGAGCCCCCGGGGCTCTTCTGGTGGTTGAGAGGGTTCAGGGTCTGGCCAAAGATGAGGTTGCTGCAGTCGTAGCTGGGGAGAGGAAGATCAGCAGGTGAGTGAGGTACTTGTGCCTCTGCAAACCATAAATACAGGGCATAGAGCACCCGTGCAGGGATGGGTGTGGAATTAATCCCTGCAGGTAGAATCAGCATGAAGTAGATTTGAGATTGAGTTTGAGAAGAAAGAGGCATCAAATACAAGAGAAATCATTTTAGAACGAAGTAAGGAGGCAATTAACGTGTGTGATTAGCTTGGATGGCAAGAGGCACGTGTCACAGTGTTTCCACAAAGGCAAACATGCCATTACTTTATCATGGTCTGTGGGATGTTGGTTTTCACAAAGGGGATTCCCCCCTGGTGCTTTAGAACCTGGACAATGACGCTGTCTTCTTTCTTCACTTGGCCCAGAAATTTCACCATCCCTCCAGAGGAGATGTGGCCCTTGGGGATGGGAAACAAATCTCTTTAGGAGCAGGAGAGATGCTGTTTGGAGCTGTGACAAAAAACAGAGCTAAGTCGTGATGCCTCCTGTGGCAAAGTTCCCACCTAACTTTTCTCAGAGACAGAACAGGACCTGACTATCCCAGGGAAAATCAGATCAGAACAGGTTAGAAATTTCTGCAGAAAACAAAATTTTCATCATAAGAAAGGCAGGTTTGCTGGTCCCACAATACTGGATCCAGAATATCCTGGTCTGAGGGAACTCTTAGCCAGTCCTAAGGAGGATGGGACATCCTGGCCTGCTCCCAGCCCCAAGGCAAAAGGCAGAGGAACTGGGGATGTACCTTGCAGTTAATGTGGTCCTTGATGCTAATGGGAATGCCATAAAGCAGCCCCTTCTCCTTCTGCTTCTTCAGTTTCTGGAGCTGATCCTCACATCCATGAATGAAGTCTGTCACGCAGTTCACCTCCCGATTCACCTCCAAAGCCTCTCCAGAACAGAGAAGAGCAGCAAGACAGATGAATGAGTGGAAGGAGACATTACATATTGAGCTTTCAAGCTGAATTTTCAACCTCCTCAAAACTTCAGCACTTATTATCCAGATCTTACCTATAAACTTCAGATGTTTCTTTCTGAGATATTTTTCTGCCCTGGATCTCTGTACTGCTTATTTGCCTGTAAGCCACCCTTCAGACATCACAGTACTGACAAATTGTAACCCTCAGCATTGCTGGTCCTCTCAGCAAATGAGCTGATTTTTAATTTGAAAATTAAAAATCTGTAGGAGAGCCCTGCAGCATCTCTGCCACGCTGGAGGTATCACTCACTTTGTCCATGTAGGAGTAGAGGACACTTTCTGGGGACAGGGACCCCTCCTTCAGCTTCTCTGCCAGCTCCACCATGGTCAGTGAGAGGATGTGTGAGGTCTGGGTGCCTGGGTTCTGCACAGGGTGGAAAATCGGGTACAGAGGGAAGAAAAGGACAGAAAAGGTTGGTTAAGGCTGCAAATACCCAAATCGAACATCTGCCCAGCCATCACCTGAGTGGGAAATTTTAGGAGCTATGCCCTGTAGACACGCAGACCTCCCACAGAGCACTGTGTGCGCTGGAGTGGGGAATTTGCTGACGGGGAATTTGCTGAGTCTTAGTTCATGAAACCAGAACCAAAACAGGCAGAAAGCTGAACCTTGACTGGAGAGTTGCATGAACCTGTAAGAGTGGTTTGACCTGTCTCTGTTTACTCTCCCACAGGCCTTCACTCCCCTTCTAACTCCAACTCACTGAATGGCAGTTCAGCCAGCTAAAGTTTTACAAAATTTATCATTAACATGGGAAAAAAAAAACAAACGTGTGGGCTGTTTGCAATGTCCCCTCCAAGAAAAGAATAGCAGGAGGTATTTCTTACGGGTTGAAGACAATTCCAAGGGCCTGACCTCCTAAAATCCAGGTGCTTCTTTACCTGGGCATGGGCAGGAGGAAATGGCTTTTGGTCACTGATGTGCAGATGTTGGAGGGACGTGAAGCCCCCTCGTACTTTGAGGATGGTGGGGCAGGCAGATCCCCATGGACAGGCAGAGGAAAGAGGATGGGAGAGGAAAGGTTTGGCAGCAGGGATGGATGAGGAGAAAGAACACAGGGAGGTTTGGGGTGGTGATCTGATTGAGAAGGTCCCAAACTCCAATTTTTCTTTCATCCTCAGGATTTCCTCAATGGGTCTGTATTGACAAATACTTAATTTACACTAATTTATCTTTTATGGAAGGGCCTTTTGGGACAATGGGGGGTGATGACCCTCACAAAACACTGGGTTGGTGATGCTCCAAAACGTGCCTGTGCCCCAGCCATCATTCACAGAGGGACTGATCAGAGCTCCCCCATTCCTTTGGTTATCCAAAATAGAATCCCTTCCTCGCATGTACCCCAAACTCACCTCTTGCTTCAGCCTGCGAGCTGCCTTCTCCATCCTCTCCAGGGCCAGATCCCGAGACCTCCTTGCCTCATCCATCTTCTGTTGGACCTGCCTCCGTCGCAGCCATCTCAGAAGCACCACAGCTGCAGCTGAGCTGCAGAGCAGAGCTGAGAGGGCGCGAGGGTCTCCCCAGGATGGATCCAGGACCTGCCACAGCCGCTCTTGGGTCATAATTTCTCTCTCAGGTCCAGCTGCAGACACCTGGCTCTCCCACCTTCTCCTCGGAGCTGATGAATGCAGCCCCTGCTCTCGCCTGCTGTGCAGGATCAGCTCTGAAGCAGAGTTGCTTTAACAAAGTCCAGGAATGGACTTTCCAGACTGTGGACTTTGAAAGGGTCTGGCTGCTGGAGCAGCATTGTGGGTCAGGCTGCAGAGCAGCGTGCTCAGCTTGCTCAGTCCGGGGGGTGTCCCCAAGGCGGGGGTGTCCCCAAGGCGGGGGTGTCCCCCAGGCTGTGTCTCCCCCAGCCAGAGGCTGAGGCTGTACCTGGCTACACAGAGCTGAATGCCAGCAAAGCCCAGCTCTGGGCTAGCCCTGCTATACCCACATGTAATAATTAATGAACACTTCAGCCCATTAGCTGGAGGTGCTCAGCCATCATCCCTGTCCCTCAGGCAGCATCACCTGCAGCCCCGTGAGCCTGGGAAATGTAGTTCTGCTTGTCCTGGGGAGCCTCATGCAGGGAGTGAAACTGTTCCTACGGAGAGGTGGGAGCTCAGGAGAACCAAGAGAATGAAGGTGCAGCAGCGACTCTGGAAATGCAGTGTGGAACGGACTATCTGAAGATGCCATCAAGGAGTATGACTGCGCTGTATCGTTTTCAAGTCCAGCCCCTTTGAAAAGCATTTTGGCAACCTGAATCAGAGGATGAGCACTTTTGGGAAATCCCCTCTGATGGATCCAGAGTCTGCTCTCCTGTTTCTAACCCATCCTCCAGCCAGCAGAATGCAAAGGAGCTGCACCATGTAGTCTCACCAGCTGCCCCTTGCCACGGGTGCTCCCCCTGCCCAGGACTGTCCCGTGGCTTAATGAGAAAAGGAGAGGCTGAAAAAATTAAGCTTCTCTCAGTTCTCAAGCACCTGCAAGCCCACAGGGAGGGGACAGGAGATGCCTCTGAGAGCTCATTGCCAAGAGGCAAGGCCACCCCCTGTATCTGGAGAGATGCTGGCTCTGCTCCAGGCTGCAGGGTAGCACAGCTTGTAAGGGGAGAGTGTCCAGGGTAACCACTGCTCTCTGAGGGACAGGTCGTGCTTGGGGACCACAGCCAGTGGTCGTGCTGGTGTATCATGTTACCTTCTTGCCTGTTACAGACATGTCCTGTGGAATATTCTTGTGGCAGCAGGGAGCAAGCTTGGAGAAGACATGAGACCTTGCAGAGAAACTGCTGACTGGAAAACTGAGGAGGGTCCTCCCTATTTGGACAGGGCAGGCAGCAAAATGAGCCAAACAACTCAGTGTGGAGGTCACCAACCTCTCCCTGCTGACTGGTGTTCATTGCCCATCCCAGCCTTGAGTGCTTCAGTGCTGCCATTCACACCAACCTCCTGCAGCCCGGGCTGGGCTGGGAGCAGCCTGCAGCTGGCCCTTGTGGCAGCCTCGAGTCCCCAAAGCCACCCAGCAGCTCCGGCACTGCCTGGAGCCCTGTCCCATGGTTGTGAGCTTCCTGGAGATCTTTGCTCAGGGCTTCCAGTGAGGAAGAGTTACAGGTTCAGGTTCACTGCATGGTTTGGGCTCCTGCACCCTGCCCACCTCTGTGCCAGGGAGAGAGTGGTTGAGCCAACAGTGATGTGGTGCTTGGCTCTGGGAGCAGAGGTGCAGGTGGCACTGCCTTTCCCGGGACAAGTCCTCCAGGCTTGAATTTTAAAGCAAACATATAACCCCATCCAGCATTTTCTGTGTGGGCAGAAAGCACCTGTAACCCCACCCAGGCTCTTCTGGGCTGGGCTGTACATAGCATTCAGTCATGGGATGCCTGGGGCTCCCTCCCTCCTGTTTTCAAAGCCTGCTGATAAAGAATGGGGATCCTTGGGGGCTACTTTCTCCTTGGCTCTGATAAACACTATCCCAGCCCTTGAAAACGCTCCATACTTTTGACTGGCTCTGGTTTAAACTACAACAATACATTAAAAACCCAACCATTAATCCTGCCAGAGCTTTGTTACAATCTGCTTTTGACATTCCCGCATTGGGAAAGCACTTTAGCATTGTGGTATTCCTTTCTGGAACACCCTTGGAAACCTGCCGGGAGCAGCCAGTGCTGCCAGTCCCAGCAACAGTGGCTGCAAGTGGCTGGAAAATCCTGCTGGAAAACCCGGCATGGGCCAAATGGGAGAAGGTGTGCAGGGCAGGCTGGCTGCTGTCCATCTGACCCTGGCACGCTGCTCAATACAGGCTTCACAGTGAAAGGGGGTGGATTTAGATATCAGAAATTCTTTCCTTGGGGGTGGTGAGGCCCTGGCACAGGTTGCCCAGAGCACCTGTGGATGCCTCACTCCTGGCAGTGTTCAACACCAGGCTGGGTGGGGCTCTGAGCAGCGTGAGCTAGTGGAAGGTGTCCCTGCTCATGGGATGAAATGATCTCTAAGGGCCCTTCCAACCCAAGCTGTTCTGTGATTCCATGATCTCTCCTTCATGCTGCGCAGGGTGCCAGCAGCCCTGTGCTGTGGGAAGTGGGCCATCTCCCTCCCTGCTTGCCAGAGTCTGCATGCAGGCTCAGCTTTCCCTTCTGACTGCTGGTCTGTGCTAGGGAAAACGCCAGATTTCATCCTCAGAGAGCTGAGAACAGAGGGGAAAATCCCTGTTTCTACAGCACTCCAAGTAGTAGTCTGAGCATCTCAGACAGAACCAGTCCCCGTGCCCCAGTTTCCCCATCTGTAAGAGAAAGATCACGTTCTTGTATTTCCCTGGGGTGATTAAAATCCACCCCAACCCCACACACAGACACAGACTTGAAATAACAGACTCAGATAATAAAAAGTACTGTATTAGGACAATGATTGGAAGAGCTCCACCACATCAGAGCTCGCCTCGCTCTTCCCTTGCTCCCAAAGCCAGCAGCCAGCTCAGCCATCACTGCATCCTCACTGAGGGGAACCAGAGTCCTGTGGGTCACACCGAAGGATGGCCCACGCTGCTGTTAGCTGGGATCCTGCTCCAGCTGAGCGCCTGGGGCTCAGAAGAAACTGTTCTTCTTCAGGCTGAGGGTCTCCACCTCCTTCATGAAGCGCAGGCACAGCTCCTCCTGCCACGGCAAGGCCACGCACTGCACGGCCACGGGCATCCCCACGCTGCCGCGGAAAGCCTGTGGCACAGAGAGAGGGACAGGGCTTGGCGATGTCCAGGGGAAGGGATGGGGGAGCTCGTGTCCCTGGAGAACCTGGCACCACTCACCTTCGCCAGGGTCCGGTCCCACCAGTCCTGATAGTATCCCTTGTAGCCCTTCAGCTCCTCCTCGTCCTCATCTGTCGCCAGCGTGACAGGGACAACACCAGCAGGGAAGTCCAGGGCGTTGTAGAGCATGGTGTAGCTGACTGCCACTGCGGGAGAGGGGGAGCTTGCAGTGCCAGGGAAAGCCTTCACCCCGCTCTGTGTATGTGAGATTCCAGCTAATGGGACACTTGTACTGGGAACTCGGGGGCTGAGGGATGGAAATGGGCACCCCTTTGGCTCCCACTACACCAGGAGTGTGTTCTGGGTGCTCCCCACGGGCTGGGCCACAGCTGTCCCAAAAGCTGAGCTCTTCCTGCTGCTGGCAGCACCCTGGGGGTGTGAGGGGAGGAGGAAGGCTGCTCATAGACACTGGCACAGTGCCACAGCAAAGGTCCCCTGTCAGTGTCCTACCTGAGAGCTTGGCAGGGTAGCCGATGCCCAGAGCCGGGCCCAGCATGGGGCACAGCATGACATCCAGGTTCAGCTTTTTCCACTGGGCAATGAACTGGTGGCAAAAGTCCTGAGGAGGAAATGCACTGGTGGTCAGTGGGGTGGATGTTCCGTCCCACAGCTGCCGGCTGAGGCTCTCCTCAGGCATCCAGCTGGGCTCTTGGCCCTTCCCTGGGAGCAGCCAGCAGGCTACATCAGGCCTGATCCTGCTAAAATCCAGCAATGCTTTGCTGCCGGGACAATATTCCTCCCAGCTTGCAAAGCACCCTCTCCCTGGTAAACTGGAGGTGGGCAAAGACTGAGCGCACGGGCACATGGTGACTTGGGACATGGGTATGGGTCTTTGGAAAACCAGAAGGGAAATAAAGGCGAGTCTGATGACCTACATTTTTATATGCAGGTGTCAAAAATTCAGGTCTGATTTAGCATCATGAACTTGCCTATGTGCTGAGAACTTGCACATCCTAACGAGATCTGTTGAGGAGTGGTGTGTTCCCACCTTACATCACCAGGGACCTGATCATCTCCTGAGCTTGGTGAGTGCTGAATCTGCCCCTTCCCAAAGAGAAATCAAACAAAAACTATGAAACCCCAAACTGCAATACTCTACCTCGATTTCATGATGAAGACTCCAGACTTCATCCACTGTGCTGTAAAAGGAAACAAACCCAATGAAAGGCATCCTTCCCTGTGCACACACCTTCTTTCTGCCTCATGGGGTCCCTACCTCTTGGCAGGATGGATGCATAAACCAGTGCTGAAGCCAACATCATATTTCATTCCCACAGGTTTCATCCTCTTCCTAAGCAAAAGGCTGTGACCCCTGCTCTCATTCCCACCCTCGATTTCCAAACAGTTTTCCAAACCCAGCAGGGTTATGGTGTTGACCCAAACTGCTCTCAGTTTGCTCCCACCCTTGCATTTTCTGCCTCAGACACGTGCAGCTGCTGCAGTATCAATAATGCAGCAAACACTGCTGCAAAACAAATCTTCACACATTTGCTCAGGCTCAGATTTACTCACTTTTCTTTCATGCTTCCTATGATACTTGAAAATCGAGGCACCTGAGCAGGAGAAAGTAAAAAAAAAAAGGGAAAATAATTCATATGAATCCCAGCTCTGTCCTCTGAGACAGCTCAGTGACAAATACAAGCTGTTTACTCAGTGTTCAGGCAGGACTTGTGGGTTTTCCCCAAACAGGGGAGAGAAGGAACAGAAATAGCATCACTCCAGTTTGGAGATGTGTCTGAGCACAGCCAGGCAGCAATGCCTGGAGACTTCTCTGAGAGAAAGCCTTACTGCAATGGGAGACAAGTTATTCACATATAGCTTAACTCTGTCTACACTAGAAAGAAATGGACCTTACGAAAGGTTTGGTAGTCCAGGAGAGCAGAGTTTTCAGCCAGTGTGGTGCCTTTGCCAGCCAGAAGAATATCCCTGTGCCACCTTTCTCCATCTCCCCGTTGCTGAAAGGAAGAGGGGGGTTTAGCTGAGCAGCGGTGGGGAGCAATCACAGCAGATCAGCTTTTCCCAGGCCAACCCCTCTGAACAGCCTATCTAGGTGACAAAAAGAGGTTTGCTCCATTCTGCTGGGCAGCACTTGATTCTCACAGCATTTATGGGATATCAGCTCCCAGCCTCCTTCCAAGGCTGGTAACAATCCCAAAGAGAACCAAGGTACAGCTGAATCACTTAATGTTAACTCACCCCACCCAGTGCCTACCAGTCACTACCTACATCCACTAGATCTGCTGCCTGTATCCAGATTCCAGCCAGGCCCTAGGGAGCATTTTTATAGACAGGCACCAATCCCACCAAACCATTCCAGGCCACACTTACAATTTCTTGACAAAGGAGCTGCCTCCATCTGCAAACATTCCCCTGACGCAGTAGTTAAAGATCACATAGTCCACATTTGTGAGTTCAAAGGGCACCAGCTGGAAGGACAACAGAGGAAGGTATCAGTAGCACAGGCACTGTGTGGGAGAAGCCATTGAGAGCTTGAAACGGCCGAGCTGAGCTGAGGATTTCCTGACAAGCCCACAGGAAAACCTCCATTCTCCCCTGGAAACAATGTTTTCCCTTTGAGCAACAACTGCTGAGTCAAAAGACACAGGATGGGCCTGCCCCCTCTCAAAGCAGCCCCAAGGCCCCTACCGTGTGGCCGGCCTCCTCCAAGAGCTGCTTGGTCTCGCGGACGGCGCGTCTCATGGCCGGGCTGGGCATGGTGAAGAAATCGGTTTCATAGTAGCCTATGCGGAGGGGTTTTGTGCTGGAATACACCTGCAGGGAGAGGGAGATGCTGGCTGGAAGGGTGCCAGCGGAGCCAGCAGCACACCCACACCACGGGGCAGGTCTGGAAAGCAGCACTTGCTTTGCCCAGGTGCCCACCCACGGGTCAGGCATTCCAGCCTGAGGCTCTCCCCAGAGACCTCCGGCCCCTTGGAGGTCCTGTACCTCTTCATTGAAGGGGAGGGGTGGCACTGTGCTGTCCAGGCTGAACATGTCCTTGCTCAGGAGCGCCCGCAGGCACAGCGCCAGGCTCTCCACGTCTTTTGCCAGCGGTCCCACTGCTGCAGCCACTGGAAGAGACCACAAGAGAGCATTCATGGCTGAGGGTCTTCCAAGGGTATGTTCTGCAAAACCAGGACCTCTTGGCATTGTTTTGTCTTAATCCAGTGTTGGCAACAGTTCCTCTTTAAGGATTGGGCAGGGGATGCCCTCAAGTGTCTTCCCACCCGCAGGTCCATCATTATGGACCCAGAGCTGTTATCCATTAATATGTGCCCTGGCGTCCCCATTTCATGATTAAAAAAAATAAATAAACAAAAAGCTTTGCAATCACGACACAAGGACAACATCAGACACTCCCTTTGACTGCTAATCCCACTCTGTGAAGCAGTGACAGACAAGGCCACACCCTGTGGGTAACAGGTTGTGTTGTGGTTTATGCTTACACAAACTGCTCCTCTCAGCTCAAGTGTATTTCAGTTTCTCAGAAATCACATTATGGGGGCAGCAGCTCTCTGAAAAAATCCCTGAAAGGGAACCTGCTTCTCCCTAAAGGTGATGGAGAAAGTCCTCTACAATCAGCTGAGGATCCTTCTCACCCCTGCCCTGCTGCTGGGGGACAGACATAACTCCTACCTGCCTTCTGCCCAACGACTCCAGCCATTATTCCTCTTTTGCTGTAAAGAAAAGAGGCACACAAAATACTGAGTAGTTTTCATTGAAGGGAAAGGCTTTAAGCAGTAGCAAGTGTTAATTAAAACTGCAGAAGTGAAGGCTGGCAGAAGGAAGAGCCGAGGGGAAGCCCAAGAGAGACTCAGCCTAGGCCTGATAGATTTAGGCCCTGTCAGCCAGGAAGAACCATCCCCTCAGCATGCAGATGAAGAGGTTTCCCCACCTCCATTCTGGGGGAACCAAAGCTTCCCTCCATACAGGCCTCAGATGCTGCCCAGGGAGGAGGGATAAACGAGCCCTTCCCAGTTCCTCCCAAGTTTCCCATTCCCACTGGAGCAGGAGCATCCCAGCGCAGTGGTTGTAGAGTGGGTGTCACCCAGAGACATCGCTGCATTTCCCACAGTACCTGAGTCTGTTCCCAGTGGGTTTGATTGCACAGATCCCACAGAAGGCAGCAGGAAAACGCAGGCTCCCTCCTACATCTGTCCCAATGCCCAAGATGGACCCACCACCTCCTACAAGTGCTCCTTCTCCACCCGAGGAGCCTCCGGGGGTTCTGGTGTAGAGCAGAGGGTTGCGCGTCTGACCAAAGATTAAGTTCTTGCAGTCATAGCTGAAGAGAGAGAGAGAGAGATTGCAAATGAGGAATGCAGGTATCTGCTGCTGTGGAGCCCAGTCACTACAAAACCTTGAGAAGGCAATCAGGTAAATTCACTAGTTGGTACATTGGCATCATTTACTATGGTTGTGAAGACCATGAGCCTTTTCCTGGCAGTCCCAGGACCTGAATTCACTGACAGCTTATTTCACTGACATTAAACCTATCCCAGAGAGAACCTCTGGCAGCACAAATACATCAACCCTCCTGGAAAGTCTTTCTGTTCAGGTAGCCGTGTGCCACAGGTCACCCAAAGCTGAGCCCCTGCTTCAGCACAGGCCAAATGCCAACTGCAGAGATATTTGACACTGGACTTCCCCAGAAACGGGTGCAAAATCTGATAATCTCTGTGGCAACCTCTTTGTGTGGCTTTTTTGAACATGGCCGGTCACTGCCACATCACTTTAAGGAAGGCATTTCATAGGGTTTGGGCAATGGGCACCCAGAGAGGAGCTCTGCCAGAACTCACTTGGCAGGACACAGGGACAATAGAAGGGTGGCTGTCCAGCAGAGCACACATGAGCTCACCACATGTCAATGGCACCAAGAGTGGTCTTGCCAGATACAGCAGGAAATCTGGGGGCAGGAGAATTTGATGTTGTTAGCTTAACTATCTTCCCCTTCCATTAATATGTGTTTGCACTGTAGAGTTAATGGGATCATCTCTGAGAGGTTAATTTAAAAAAAGATAGAAAGAAAAGTGATTTAGAAACACCCAGCACAGGACAGAAGGGCAACAGTTTCTCTTCTCTCCTCTTCCTCTTCTGCTTCTTTATTTCATGTGGAACTAAAGTTAATTTTCCTCCTAGTGGAAATGTGTTTACTTTTTAAAGTGAAACTTATAGACACAAAGAATGGAGACCAGGTGGTGTTATATAAAAAGAAGTGGGAAATGAGAATGAGACCAGACAGAAACCCTCCCCTGAGAAGCAGAAGGGAGCACTGCTGCAATGCTGAGGGAACGGAGCACCCACCTACCTGATGAGGGACTGGGGAACATTGGTTTTGACAAACGGAATTGCCCCCTGTCTCTTGAGCACCTGCACCACCACGCTGTCCTCTGCTGCGGGTTTGTTGAGGTTTTTTATGAAGCCCAATGTGGAATCATGACCCTGGGAACACAGGACAATGAGATTTTCAGATGGAGGACTGCAATTCCCCCTGCCCCCGTACTTTTATCTATACATTTCAGCGCACACATGCACCTCCAACAACCCACCCATCACACACACGTTGAAGGTGTGCTGATGGCAAATCTGAACTCCCTTTGTTGGCTCACATGGGAGACGGGCAGCAAAGCCCCTCCCCTGCCCAGGCAGCCCATCCCACGTCAGCTAAGACAAAGTCAAGCCAGGTGCTGAGGTCAAACCTCCCCCCGCCACCAAACTTCAACCCACAGGGATTTCGGGACACATGCGGCATTGTGCTGGCGGTACCTGGCAGTCGATGGAGTCTTTGATGCTGACTGGCACCCCATAGAGCAGGCCTTTCTTCTCCATCACCTTCGCTTTCCGGAGCTGGGTCTCGCTTTCCTGCAGGAACTCCGTGATGCAGTTGGTCTCTGTGGCGATTTGGAGGGCCTTGGGGAAAGCAGGCCAAGGTGAGTCACAGCCCATGGCGCTGCACAGTGACCTCTGTTCTGCCAAGGACACCTGCCTCTTCCCCCTTTTCCACCTCCCCATCTGCACAGCTGCTATCAGGGCAGCCCTTCCTGCTGCTTTTCATGCAAACTCCATTTGGCATTTTCATGCCAAACTCCAAGATTATTTCTGGACACAGCTGGGCCATAGCACCAGCCTGTGTGTGATGAAGGGAGGCACTCAGCTCAGATGGATACCACGGACTATTCTCTTGTTTGAGCTTCTGGGGTGGCAAAAATGATAATCCCAAAGAGGGAACCCAGGAAGTGATCAGAACATTATGGCAGAAGTAAAGCATGAATACGAACACTGACTTTTTGAGGTTTAACAACCCATTTGGAGATGGAGGGGTGACAACAGCAGCACTCTGCATCTTCCCTGCAGGATACCTGCCCTAGGGAAGGTGTGAGCTCCCCCAGGAAGGCATGGGCTCTGTAGATGCTGCTTGCTGGTCCTTATTCCTCCAAACCAAGCTGAGAGCTACGGCAGCCAGATGCCCCGCTCTCTAACCACTCACAGAAAACCACACAAGGGCTCATCACATACCAGTGAGCTGTGACAGCTCAGCAGCATTTGAGCCAGGTTTGAACCTTTTGCTGG
Organism: Pachycephala philippinensis; assembly: GCA_013397055.1. Lineage (NCBI taxonomy): Eukaryota > Metazoa > Chordata > Aves > Passeriformes > Pachycephala > Pachycephala philippinensis. The sequence continues at coordinate 111,235 of VWZT01016359.1, read as the reverse complement.
GCTCCTCCCAAAAAAAGCCAGCCCCACCATGGATGAGATGCTGCCCCGCCGCCCTTGCCCCTCACCTTGCCCACGTAGGCATAGAAGACATGGTCCGGAGGGAGGGAGCCATCTCGGAGTTTCCTGGAGAGCTCTGGCAACGGCAGAGAGAGGATGGAGACCACATTCACAGAAGGATGCTACGGGAAAGGTTGAACAGGCAAGGTCACACCTCTACTTCAGCTGACGGCTTCCTCCTTTCTCCTTGGTCCCCTCTGCAACTCACCCAAAAAACATCTGCCATTGAGTAGCTGAAGGTTGTATCTGCCTCAAGACCACATCCTGCTCTACCTGACACCAGTGAGCATGGTGTGAAACCCTCTGGGCCAGTACTTGCCCAGGCTTTCTCAGCTTTTCTTCCTGTTCAGACCAGTCACACCAAGCACCTGCTGATTAAAAGAAAGCCTTTCACGAAGCCTTGTTCAGGCAGGTCATGGCCAGGCCTGGGGGAACAGCTCAGTGCAATGCTTTTGCTGAATTACAGTGGGAGTTGGTGTCATGGTTACACACATTGTTCCATCAAGGAATGAAACGAGAACTGGAGCCAGCTCTTCTCCTCGCACCACCAAGATATTTGCACTGGGAAGTGCAATAACCAGGGAGCCCTTTGGCTAGTCATTTTTGGGCCAGCAGAGCTTTCCTCACCACCTACTAAACACCACGAAAAACCCATCAAACCTCACGCCTCCAGCTGGACTCTGAACCTGAGCGAGTGCGCTCCAGCCCGAGGCGGGGCTGCCTGCCGGGACCGCGGGCACCATCGCATCCCTGCCTGCAGCCGCGGCTGCACTTTGGCCTCTGCTGATAACACATCGCCTCCTCCTGCTGCCTCCTCTACCAGCCCGGGGCCGGGGAGCTTTCAGACAGGGATTTTCCCCTCCTCACTGCTTGTGACTGTTACTGGGATAACGGGTTATCGGGATCTCCCGCTGCCCCAGACAGCGTTTGCTCCCCATCCCTGCGACAGCAGCGATCGCTGCGATGCTGAGGTGTACACGCACACATTGACTTAGGGAAAATAACAACACTAAACCCCCGTGGGTCTATGTAAGGAGCCGGGAGAGCACCTGACAGCCGGGCGAGCGGCTGCCCCTCGCAGGGAGGGCGGCCCGGGGTACGCGCCGGGGAGGGGGCCCAGGGGAGGAGCCCCCGCCGCGGCCGCCGGCGCTCACCTGCTC
>VWZT01016359.1:84750-109805 GCA_013397055.1 Pachycephala philippinensis | reverse complement strand
TAACCGGCTTGCCGCCGTGCGGGCAGGGAGTGCAGGGAGGGGGAGGTCCGGCAGCAGGAAAAGCTGCTGGATGACAGCTCGCCCCTCCCTGTGCTGGGTGGTCGCTATCTGATAAGGTTTATTTGTGTTGCCGTTCGTTAAGGGGCGCTTTGATCTCGCCGTAGTTTTTCAGCCCCTCTGGGAACAGTGTTGGCTTGGAGGATCAAAGCAGCACGGGAGGGGAGTCCCAAAGGTACCCGACTCTTGTGCATTTCCTGGAGCCAAGCGGCTGTGTGGGGAAAAGAAACAATGAATGTCGCAGGCTGTGCCCAGCGGAGTTCACTTGTCGCTGGCAGAGCACGGGTGTGCCTGTGCTTTGCGAAGTGCCGCGGCTCCTAACAGCGGCATCTGGCATCCCGGCTTTCTGCGGCCTTGCGCTCCGTTTTGAGGGAAACTCCAACATAATTTCTTCATCACCAGCCCCACAAGGGGGCTGTCCTTAAAAAAAAACCCTCTGCCACTTCCAAAAGTTTGTCAGGAAATATTTCAAGCTATCCAGTTTAGATACCGCCCATAGGATTGTAAAAAACCTGTTGGGAAGGATCTGGGATGTTTTCTCACTTCCCAGCAGGATGAGCTGTTCCTAAGCCATCCCTGGGCAGATGCTGAAAATGTGAAAATGTGGTGCACCCAGACTAAATTTTTGTGGCATTATTGCTCAGGCCACTGGCAATAATTAGCTTTATTAATTTCAGTCCTCAGGATGTCAGGGCTACTCTGGCAGCACCCTCGGAGGGAGCTGGTGTGCTGTGCATCCACAATGTCCTGGGGTGTGCTGGATGTACTCCATGTCCTGGGGCTCTTTGCTGAAGGGTGTTGAAGCCTCAAAAATACTCAGCCCTCCATGAACTCAATGGCCTTCTTGCTCTGAGGATATGCAGCTGCTTGTTATCTGCGTCAAGGAAATCACATGCAAGAACAGCAGTTTTCCCAGAAGTTTTTTTTTTTCTTTTACTTCTTTTTTGCCTTCCCCCTCCCTACCCTTTTTCAGACTGTGGGGCTCAGAGAGTTATACAAGATTGCAAGCTCCCAAGGGCACTGCAGTTTGCTCACAAGAGAGGAGCGAGTTGGCAGGAGTGCCCTTCCCATGATTCAGGAGGAGGTAATCAGCTCAAGGCTGGCAGAGCACACACTGTCTGTGATCCCTACCTTCCCTTTCCTCCTTTCTCACCCTGGAGGCTCCAGGCTCCTGCACTCATCTCACCCCACGGCAGCACAATGCCAAGATGGGGCTGTTCCCTTGCAGGCTGTAAAATCATGTGCACTGAGGTCTTTCAACACAAGAACAAGAAAGGTGGGGAACTTCGGAGAGACAGAAGTTAAAACTAGTTCTTGTGGAAGACAAAATTACTTCTCCAGCCTTCTTCCCCCTGATTTAAGTCCTGCTCAAAATCTCTCATGCAGGAACAATTTTCAACTTCTGCAGTTCAGTTTGTGAAAGGGAAGAAAGCAAAGTAGGAGAGTTATGCCTGGAGCACCTGTGCCTCCAGGAGCTGCTGCTGGAGACTCCCCTTCTCCCCTTTCCTGGGGAAGTGTATGCGGGTGAATAAGCGGGGTTGAAGCATCAGGCAGGACAGTGGTAAGGCTTGGGTCTCTGCTGGGCCCAGCCAGCTCCAGGAGGTTGACTCAGGGCATGGGAAATCCCAAAACGCAGCAGGTCTGTGGTGTGAGCCAGCTGCCAGCAGAGATGGGCCAGCAGATGACACAGGACGGGGAGCTCCAGCCCACACAGGTGGTGCTGGGGGTGCCCTGTCCAGGAGCATGTGCCTGGGACTGCCTAAGTGAGGTAAAATGGGTCTGGTCTTGTTCCCCAGGGGCTGGGGGCCCACTGCTGTCCCTTTGGGACACTGGTGTGTCCTTGCCAGATGAGCAAGTGGCGCTTTTCTGCTGTTATGTCCAAAGGACCACCCATGTACTGCTGCAAACGGGGCTTGAGTCTTGGCCTGCTGGAACCGAGTATTGTTCCTACCCCTGCTCCTCCTCCACTGCCTGGCAGGGCTGGAGCCTGTGGCTAAGGGAGGACGAAAGGATCTGCTGGATCTGTGAAGGCTTCTTTCCCCATTGCTCATACACCTCCGTGTCCACAGAGCTGTGACTGGGTGGGTGCCACCACACCCCAGAGATGCTGCAACCCTGCAGTTGCCAAAGGAGGGGCACAAAGTTGTCATCTTCTTCTGTCTGTGACAGATCACGCACGGTCAGCCAGACTGCTGGGGCTGAAGGACCAGCAAGTTCCTGTTCACCTGACACCAGAGCAGTGCCAAGAGCACAGCAAACACACAGCGGTGTTTTCCTTAGTGTTGTCTCCTGGCTTCCGGAATGCTGTGGCTCCTCAAGCCAGAGGTTAGGTTGGAGTGACTAATAGCTGTGTGCTCACACGGATATTTCTTGTGTGAAGCAATCCAATTCTGGCACTCCCAGCATCCTGGGGCAGGGAGATCCACGCTTTATCCGTGTGCTGTAGGGAAGCAGCATCTCCTGTTGGTCTCCCGCAGTGGATTTAATTTACTGTCATAATTTCCGAGGAGGAAATAAGAGATTGTTCACTATTCATCCAGGAATTTAACACTTCTGTTCTCCCATTTCACCTCACTGCTTTTAGATTGTTTCCCAGAGATTAACAACCTGTTCCTGCCACCAACTGCCAGTCACCTGCTTCCTGGTATCTGGCTCTCTGGAAGAAGATGCAAGCTACATTTATAACAGCCAGCAGCCCTTCCTGCTTCATTTCTCCTCTCCTTGGAGGTTCCTGACTAATGAGTGGAGTTAGTCAATGATCTGCAAGAAGGTGAAGCAACTCCTCTCAGAGCTGGAGTTTAACCCCTGCAGGAAGGTTGTTCAGCTTGGGCAAGAGGCAGTGCCATGTGCGAGTGGTTTCTTTCATCCCTGCAAGAAAACTGTATGTTTCAACCAAGTTGCTCACTTGTTGACACTTTTATTGTTCACTTCGTAGTCACTTCTGCCTTGGAAAGATGCTTGTCCTCCTCACTGCCTGTGCCCCAGAGCTCTGTCAGTGCGAGGGCTGGTTGCTCCCAAATCTGCTTCAGGCTGGAGTGTGTGAGTTCCCATAATCAGTTCGAACACATGGTTTGTGCCAGCTTTGTGGACTCTGTTCTGGAGCAGATTAGGAAGTGCTCACGTGTTTGCTCCACCAGCAGCGTGGAGGAGGAGCTGCCCTGGAAGAGTACCTCGACTTGCACATGTAACTTGCACTTGCACAAACTCTCTTGCTCCTTGTGTATTTAGCATCTGTTCCTTGGTAGCTTGAAAGAAAAGCTGCAGAGATCATAGCAGAGGGATATCTAGGATGGGATCCCTTGGGAGATCCTTAGGATTGCTGAAGACACCTTAAGCAACAGCCTCTGGAAAGCTCTTTTCTATATAAACGAGGGAGTGGGGACTTATTTCTAGCAGTGTTTGTGTTACAGTGATCTGAGTCCAACCAGCTTTGCATTAAAAAAAAAAAATAAGAAAAAAAAAGAAATTTTAAGTGAGCAAAATTACTCCTGTAGTTGTTTTACACAGCTCAATGAAGATAATTTTATTGGCAATTGTGAGTGATTACAGTATTATCTGCCATCAAAAAAGTTATTTTTTTGAACGCTAAAGGAATTAATGATACATAAAACTGTGCTTAGATTGAGTGCATTCATCAGCAGAAATGCCTCGTGCTGGCACTGCTGCACTGTAATTACTCTGTCTGCTCAGAGGAGGAGAGCAGGAGATGGGGGTGTTGTGTCTACTGACACAGATTTACATACACTTACACGCTGAGCAGCTCGGGCAGGGAGGAGCAGAGCCAGGGCAGCAAAGCTGGTGAGCAGGGGGACAAGTTCCACCCATCCTTTTTCTTTATTGTGCATTACAGAGTGAAGAATGGGGGTAATCTGCTAGAAACTTTACAGGGTGAAGCCAGTATGGAGAAGATGGTTACATACTCCTCAGAATATCAAGGGATGAGTCCAGTCTTTGTAGGATGCTGCCTCATGGTGTGATGAATTGATAAAACCAGTCCTGGGGTCACAGGCAGTGGTTGCCCAGCCCTGGGTGACTGATGGTTGTGGTGAAAGTGGCAGAGGTGTTGTCCCCAAGGGATATCTGCTCGTGCCATGTGCTTTGGGAGAGCCCATTGCGCTGCCATTCTGTGAGGCTGGGAGCATGGGCATGTCTCAGCAGGGATGGGATGAGGAAATGCAGAATAAATGCTCCCCAGCTTGCTCCACACCCTTCAAGGGTGGCCTTTCAAGGGAGACTTGATGCTGGGGGAATGTTTCCAGACTGGGGCATTGCAGGAGGGCCGTTGCAGGGATTGTGGGCAGTGTGTACGGAGAAGCAGGATGCTTTCCATGATACAAAGGCTTTGGAAGGGCTGTTAAAAGAAATGTGATGGGTTGCAGCCCCCTTATGGAGCTCACTGCAGTGATGGACCCATGCTCTGCTCAAGCAGGGAATGTAAAACCTTCTGTGATCTCTATTTCCTTGTGCACAGCTGCCTTCTGAGCTGAACCTTGAGCTAAATCAATGAAGACAGAGCAAAGAGTGTTTCAAGTCCAGGAGGAACACCAGGTGAGCATTTCTTGCTGCACCGAGCAGAAATCGCTGCTGGATGCATTTGGCCTTTCGGGTGTAGCCACCAGAGAGCAGGATTGAGCTGCTGGCCTGGCAGGAATTTCCTACTTGGAGACTTTAGCGTCCTAAACCTTGTGTATTTGTTCTGAACTTGGAGTATTGTATGAAGCAGAAAGCCCTTTTCGGGCTCTTTGGGTGATGAGACAGCCCGAGCTTTTGTGAGGAGCAGAGCTTTGACTTCAGGTGGTTTTAAGTGCTCTTATAAAGCGCTGGGATTTCTGCTGTTGATCCATCGGGGCCAGGTTGTTTTTGCTAAGGAGAACACCCCGCAGAACTCGATCTTGCAAATTGTCAGCTCTGCTGCTGCCAGGATTTGTTGCCGTGGCCAGGACCGTGCCTCAGGTCTGGCAGGCTGCCTGCGCTTTCGAGGAGAACCACGGAATCATTTGGGTTGGAGAGGACCTCTGGTGTCACTGATTCCAAACCCTAACCCAGCACTGCCAAGTACACCACTAAACCACATCCCTAAGTGCCACATCTACACATCTCTTAAGTGCCTCCAGGTTTTGTGACTCAGCCCCTTCCCTGGGCAGCCTGTTCCAGCGCTTGACATTGGAATGAATTGAATGAGCAAGGGCATCTCCACCCTCTCTGAATGCACATTGCAGAGAAGGGGAAACACTTGATATTATTTGTGTTTGAAGCCCCATGGCCCAAGTTTTGAGGCTAAAAGGGGCTACCCCAAGTTTAAACCTGATAGTCTTCCCCAAAAGTGATGTTAATCCATAGTGTGGAGTCCAGACCCTGAGTCATAGCAGGGTCCTGAGCCCTTGTGCGACTCTGAATGTGACTGGGCTGAATCCAAACCTCCTTGGCCACTGGCATTGTGGGTTTCCCTTGCCTGGCAGAAAAAGTACAAAGACCCTGAGCTTTACTTTTTTCCTTTTCCTCTTCCTTTTTCCTCTTCTTTTTTCTTTTTCATTTTCATTTCCCTGTTGCTTTTCCTCTTCCTTTCTCTTTCTCCCTTTCCCCTTTTCCCTTTCCCCTCTTTCTCTTTCTCTTTCTCTTTCTCTTTCTCTTTCTCTTTCTCTTTCTCTTTCTCTTTCTCTTTCTCTTTCTCTTTCTCTTTCTCTTTCTCTTTCTCTTTCTCTTTCTTTCTCTTTCTCTTTCTCTTTCTCTTTTTCTCTCTCTCTCCTTTTCGAGATCCCTGCTCTCCGAACAGGCCAGGAGAGGGAGACAGCCAGCCAGTTACAGCACAGCCCAGATTTCCAGCTCTCCCTGCTTGCCCTGGGATGGAAGCTAACACACTTTAAATATACACACTGGTTTTCCCAGGGGGAAGGTTTGATCTGTGCAGGCCCCCCCAGCTGACTTGCAATTTACATTTACACAAGCAAGGTGGGCATTGGGCAGGAGGGGAAATGGAGGCACGGGGCAGGACCATGCCTGGAGGGATCTGGGTGGTGGCATCCTTCGTGATGACCTCCAGGACCCTGTTTCAGGTTGGGATTGCTCTGTGTCGATCAGTGCAAACATCCCTGTGCTCTGAGGTGGGTCCTCAGGTGGTCTGTGGGGGTCCATTTGGGCATCACCACAGGTGTCACCTCCACAGGGACACGCAGTGCACAGCAGGGGTGCACCCCCTGCCCCGTCCGTGCCGAGTGTCTCTGCAGGGTCTGTACAAACCTGGTTCAGACCCCCGATGGAGCAGTGGGGGGGACCCCTGCCCATGCCAAGCTGGTTTTGGCGAGTTCACCCCATCAGCGTGGAGGCTCGAGGGGCAGAGATGTGCAGGGCAGTGGTGGGGAGGCCCTTGGTGACTCCTGCTGTGCCATCTTCCCGGAGCCATTGGAAAGCCACAAAGCATCGTGGCCTGTGCTCACAGCAAACACCTCAATGGATTGATCAGCCCCTCCCACTGCCTGTATCTTCCCTTCCTCACTCATCCCTCCCGGGCCAGCACCACCAAAGGACTGGTGAGATCACCCCCGTGCTGAAAATAAATAAATAAATAAATAACCAAATAAAAATGCTGACGTGGAGAAGTCAATCAGCTTTGTGTGGCCTTGTAATATCTCATTTTATCCGCGCCACGCTTTATTAAATTCTCATAAACCTGTCAATGAGGACAGATACCATTTCAGTTTACCCCATTAGTTCTACACAATGACATCGGGGGAGAGAAAGACGGGGAGGTGGCGGGGAGGCACTCGGCGTGGAGAAAAGAGGAATGAATTTAAAGAAAGAAAAAAAAAGAAAGAGAAACCCAGAGCCAAAACTCGGCTTCGTGACAATAATGTAATAACATCGGTGCTCGGGGAAAGTAATTGAATTAAGTGGCTTTTGTTAATGGTTTTAAGATTTAGAAATGTAAATAATAGGTAGGACTCTTTAGTGGGACTCTAGGTAACTGCATCCCTGAGAATAAGAAATGCTTTGCTGTTAAATGTGATGTCAGATAGTTTTGTTACTCCTCCGGTTTCATGCCTGCAAAGCATATTTTGCAGTTTTAAAGCCGGGTGTGTTTATCATCTTCCCTTTCTAACTTCAGACGGAGCTTAATTCAGGAGTATTTGCATGAACCCTTCTTAGCCGGTCCCTATCAGTTATTTGCACCGCCAGGAATAAAGTATTATTTCTCCCGAGCTGCTTTGGAGAACTTCCTGGCTGCAGGGTTACAGTGCTCCGAAGCCTCCTGTCTATTTACATGTTCATTAAAGGCAGTGGCAGCGCTGCTCTCTGCGGCAGGGCCGGACTCAGCTCATGGAGTAAGAGCCCTGGCAGCAGTGACGTTACACCGGGCTTAGGCCAGTGGGGATGGAGAATCCAGCCGACAGGTAGGATGAGCCGGGCGATTTAGAAATGACTTTCATGGGAACTCGTTCTGCTTAAAATATTATTGGATTTTCATTTAGGAACCTATCAAAGTGCAAGAATAAAGTCTGAGCTGCCTAACCCACATAGGTCTAAACAAACAGTCCTCCCTTCTGCTCCGGGATCTGTCGGCTCGCGGATTGGGAAAGGTCCTTCGGTAAGGCATGGGCTGAGTCTCAGGGAAACCCACTGTGCCAGGCAGAATAGGGGGCTTTGCATTTATTCAGGCTGAAAATCTTCCCCTTTGCAGGATGAAGGCTCTCCCTGCTCTGTGCCACGGGGATGCTCCATCCCCACTTGTCCCCTTAGCTCTGCCCGCTGCTCTGTGGGCAGTAGCAGCACAGGGTGGCAAAATTCTCCCATGGCTTTTGCTCCAGTCCCACAGCAAGTGGGCAGCTCTGTGTGCACCAGATCACTCTGACACATCCTTCGGGACATCCTTCCCTTCTGCCTTCACCTGTGACCTGCAGTGATCTCTGCTGCTGACGGCTTCAGCTCTGCTTCTGTGGCTGCAGAGCCTTCCTCGTAGCTACCAGCTGCTTCCCATCCAGTGGGATCTCAGGACACGCACAGCCTCAAACACCTCCCTCCATCATCCTCATAAGCCTTCTCCCATCACCTTCCCAAGCTTTTCCCTGTCACCTTCATAAGCCTTTCCCCATCACCTTTATAGGCTTAGCTGGAAAGAGCATAAATGTCCCAAGCCCAAGCCAAACCTGACCCAGCTCATGTGGGCAAGGGAGAGAGTTGCCAGATTGTTAAAGTAGAAATAGAGGGTTCAAGCAAGTAACACATTTTCCTCGGACTGTTTCTTAAGTAGGTTGTTTGCAAAAAAAAAAAAAAAAAAAAAAAGACTAATTCAGTCTTCCTGGAGAATTTGATGATGTTTCTTTCTGCTGTCCATTTGCCATATTGCTGTAAAGGGAAGCTGGGGTAGAACAGAAGGGTTTGTTTCTTCCCTTATGGGAAAATAAAATAAGAACAAGAAGAACATTGCAATTAAAACAACAAATCCTTCACAATTCTCCCTGCATTAGAAAAGAAAACCCAACCACCCTATTAATGATCAAATTCTTAAAAGCATCCCCTGACTTAGCCACATCCCTCTGACAGATCCCTTTTTTCTGACCAGACCAGCTGCAGGCTGGGCTCCTGCCCTGGGCTCTCCTGAGGATGCTCTGGCTGTGTACAAGGAGCTGGGGTGGCACCAGTGGCTTTCCCTTCTCTACAAACAAGTGGAACTCTGCCTCCCTGCCTGGAAGATGGGACAGTTTGTGGCTCTGCTTTGCAAGCTGAGGTGCTCAGCAGTGCAGCAAGATAACAGCTGGAAGGAGCCTTACACAGCCCAACAGACAGGGAAGGACTTTTTTGCTTGGAGAGCCATTAAATAATTTGCCATGGCAAGACCCAGGCGATGCTATTTTCTGCAGATAAAAAGCAGGTTATATTTCGTTAGCTGCAAAAGGCTGTTGGTGGTGCCAAAGCTTGCCACCAGCTCTGTAGCTCGACACGACATGAGCAGATAGGAGCAATATCATAAAAATAACTGAAATCCACTTAGGGCTCTGTTGAACTGCCTTTTTAAAGTGCATCAGGTGAAGCAAAAAGGATTGGGATAACCCTAGTTCAAGAAATGGTGCCAATGGGTTGGGAAGTGCAGACACATTGAACAGGAGATATGAGCATGCCGGAGCCACCCCCAGTCTGCTGGAACTGCATGTGGATGGGAGCTTGGCCCTGGCTGCAGCATTTTGTCCAAGCAAGACTGAATGGAAGTTTTTCTGGTGGGACTGTCCTGGTACTGTCTTCACTGACAAGGTCCCTGCTGAGCCAGGAGCCTGTTCGAAGCAGACAAGGAAAGAACAGCACTGCGAGCCAAAGAAATCAGACTCCAGATGATTTACACGGAGCATGAGGGGCACCAGAAGGGCAGCCAGCCCAGAAAATGAGATTATAAACTATCATCCCCTGTTACACGCTGGGACGTGGCTACAGGGTGGCCCTCTGGCATCATTCGGGGAGGCAGCCGTGGTCTGGTGTTGAAAGCAGAAGGCTTTTGTCTCATCAGACTGGAAAAGCCCACATCCTGAGGAGTGTCTGAGAATGTGTGCAGCTCTGCCTTCCCTCCTGCAGCCTTTTCCTGACCTGTGTGCAGAGCCTGACACCTTCAGAGGCCACAAGAACACCCTAACTGCTCACTGCCACATCTTGCTGTCCCCGTGGCGTGGTCTGGAGAGGTTTGTGAAGAGGCAGTCTGGCAGGCTGAGATGGTGGAAGAGGAGAAACCCTTCCTCCAGGTGGCCAGGTCCTACAGAGGGCAGCACTTGAGGTGAACCCACTCCTGCATTCAAACTTGCTGCTCTGGGGCAGGCGGTACCTGCAGGGCATCACCCTGAAGCAGTTTAAACATTGACTTTTTTGGGGAAAGGAGAGGTGAAAAGAACCTGGAAAGGGGGTGCAGGAGCCCTAATGTGGATGCACCAAGCTCCTTAAACTGATTTAGGGTTCGAGCCAGGTCAGTGTTGTATCTGAGCCAAGAAAATACAAAATATTGCATTTGCTCATGCAAGTGTGAAACCTGCTGGTAGAGGCTTGGGTTTAACGTTCTTCACCTCTGCGATGTGAACCCACAGGAGGGGAAAAGCAGCATGAAAAGGAGTCCTCAGAAGAGGCAGAGCCCAGTGTTTTATCAGAGCTGGCATGGATGTGGTTAATAAGATAATCTCCGGACCCTCCAACACAAAGAGAAAGTGAGTTTTCTGATCCATAAAGGATCAGTCTGCAGGAAGCCCCATCAGACTCCTCAGCGTGAAATTACACCACAGCAGGGGGGTACAGTCCTGCTACTGTACAACATTAGAGAGATGAATTAGGACTTGACATTCATGTGCTTAATATGCCTATTCCTGGCATTATCCCACAAGGACCAGTCACCGCCAAGGACTCACGGTCACCGGGTCTCGGAAGGTATTTAGGGTTGCTCATTTGCTCGCTCCCAGAGCCAGGCTATCAGGCTTCCCCATCTAATCTCTCCTCATCGGGAGCAGGGGGGGAGCACAGCCCAGCTCTTCTATCTCACAGCAGTCTGCTCTGGGGAACAGCCACCAGGTGCACCCTTGTTGCTCGGATAAATCACAGCGATCCTCTGGACTGGTGAGTGTGGAACGAGGGAAAAAAACCCCGCATGAAATCGTGACTTGGTCCTCGAGAAGCTGAGAAAAGGGGAAAGAGCCAACCCCAAAAGTATGCCTCTCGCATAGTTGCTGCTAACAAAAATAAATATTTACTGGAAAGGGAAGTCTCAGCAAGTCTGTGTTAGGAATTATTCAAACTGGGTTTGCCTCTCCAGTGTTAAACTGGTTGGAGGTGTGCCTTGGACAAACGTGGGCACTCTCAGCTACTTTACCAAATGGGCTTTGTCAAGAAGCCAGAGTATTTCCAAGCCCCAGGTCTGGGCTGTGTGAAAATTCCTGCCTGTTTGAACTCTGAGCCAGGACAGAGTGCTTTTGGTTTGTTTTTTATCCATGAAATATTTTGTTGAGAACAAAATTTTAGGGGGAGGGGGAGAATCTACTCCAAATTCTGGAAGAAATCAAAAGAAAAATGTTGGCTACAAGGCTGAATAGTTTTTGAACTGATCATTTTCCAAAAAAAAATCCAAATATTTTTTTTTCAGAGAGTAGCTGTCCTGCAGGAAATTCCTGATTTCATGGACGTGCCGCACTTCTGGCAAGTGCACTTGTGATCAAACTGATTGAAAAGCCATTTAATTGGAACTGTTTTCAGCATGCAGAATGAGCTAAAACTTGGCAAAGCTAATGGGGGGAAAGCATGGACAGACCCAGGAGAAATAAATGAGAAGCAGAATCCTCCCAGAAGCTGATTTTGCAATGGTCTGGCATGGAGAAAGGGCAAGAGCCTCCCCAGCAGGAGCACATCCTTGTGGCTGTGATCACATTGTGTGGCATGTGGGCACTTTGCAGCTCACAAATCCCGCTCCTCCAACCCTCCTCTTGAACTGTGTTCCCTGGGAAAGGGGAGCAGGGATGTGGTGGGATCCTGGGACTCACCTGGCCATGGGAGTGGTGCTCAGCCTGAACAGGCACAGTCAGTCCTGAGCCTGGCCACACAGAAACATCTCTTGTTCTGGACACAGAGAATGCCCAAATTTGTAACCCATTCCTACAGCACTTTGAATGTGGACACATTCCTGCTTGCCTCGCTTCAGGAGGGATAAAGCAGAGAGGTCACAAGGCAAATTCAAGGAAATTAAGTGAATTGGGACTCTAAAACACAGAGCTGCTGTAGCAATATGGGGACAGCACCACCGTGCCCCTTGACTGGTTTCTTCTTCTCTCTGTTAAAACCACGGTAACCCTTGGGGGTGGAGATGAGGATTTCTATGGGGTCTTTTCTCCTCAAGCACAGATTTTGAGGGAATATTAAATCTAAATCACAGCTAACGTGGTCTTCGGTGAAATCAAATAACAATATATATACCCATATCTCTTTACTCTTTTCCATGTGATGGAAGTTCTGGATCTGGGCTCCTACACCCTGACACCAAGCCAGGCATGGACATGATTCTTGGACATGTAGAGCAGACTCTGGTGAATGCAGTTGCCACTGGACAAACAGCACATGGAGTTCAAGGCCGAGGTGGATGGATATCCCATCCCTATGGACAGGATGAGCTTCCCCCCGTTGTTTCCCCTGCCTAGTGGCACCATCTCAGTGAGTGACGTGTCGTCACCACTCCATCTCCCAAATATTCAGCAAACTAGTCCTCAAGTCCAAATAAACACTCCTGGGATGATTCAAGAAAGGAGCCTTGGATGCTGAAAACTGCTCAATGTTTTGGTTGTTCTGTTGTCCACACAAGCCAAACACAAAGTATTCCCAAACCCATTCTGTTGATTTAAAATAAATCCCAAGAAAAACAGCCCTAAGTAAACCAATGTGTGGAGGCTAATGGAGCACTTCCCACCTGAATGATAAATTCCTATTCTCCAAGAGAGTGACAATTATTTTAGCATGCTTGGCTTTTGTCTTCTGTGAAATCAGAAGTCTCCCACTGAGGGTTGGGTTTCATGCCTGGGTCACAGCTTCTACAGAAAGGAATTTTCATTATGGTCTTGGAAACACTTAAGCCTCCCTGTGCAACTGATCTATCTGAGCTTTTCATATCCATCAGGACCATGGATGCCATCAGCAATCAGGGGTGAAATCTCAAGCAACCCGAGAAGGAGGTATGAGCCTTAGGATGAGACAGGACTTCATAGTGAGATTAACATGGGCTGAGAGGGTAATTAAGCACAGTAATTATTTGCTGAAGGTGAGGTGGGGGGCACCTCCTTGTTGGCAGACTTTAGACTGGAGGATGGATTCCCTGTTTCAAGGGGGAATCAATTCACTGAAGTCCTTTGGCTTGTGATGTGCAGAGTGACAGACCAGATTGTGAAGCTGAAACAGAGGTTTGGGGACCAGTCTAGCAATAGCTGAGTCCTCAGGCCACACAAAGTGTGAGAAATAAATAACTATTCCCAACATATCAAATGACATGGGAGAGAGAGAGCATCCCAGAGAGACAGGAGACCCAGGAAATGCTAACAGGGCAGAAAGCCCTAGATGTATTATGATCAGCAAAATTCAAAGATTGTATTTCTAAGCCTGGATCTTGCCCTGTTCTTTGGAAACATACTAAAGAGACTAGTTCCTGCCCTTAACAGACCTTTATGTAATTACAGCATCCATGTATCTGAAACTCCCTTTGCTTTCTCTTTCCAGGTTACACATCATCAATAATCTTAATTTTTCTTCATGGGTGCTGTTTTCCAGTTATTGTCATTATTTTTCTCTGGACTCTCTCCAGCTAATACATATCTTTCTTGAACTGGTTCTCAAAACCAGACACGTTTTTCCACCTCAGGTTTAAGCAGAGATGAGCAGAAAGAAGATGCATTCCCATGTCCAATGGCCTCTCTCAGGTTGTCCATGGTTGTAAAAGTACCTCGTGGGTATTGTATGGCTTTAATCAAGCAGTTACACCAAAAATCTGTGACAGGGCTTGTGTAAGCTAGAAAGGGAACACTCTTTTGTGATGTTTCCTTCCTTGTTAAATGTGATGGAAATGAGGAATGTGTCTCCTCCCACCTACCCCCGCCCCCAATTTTCTCTGCAAAGGTGGGATGCCAAAACCACAAAACGAGTTAAAAGAAAGCAAAACAACTATTGTATGGTGGACGTCTTCATCACTGTTCTATATTTAAAGGTTTTCTGCATCAAATAAAACAGGTTTTGACATAGAATTGCAAGAGAAAAGAGCTGAAAGGACTCCACCATAGCTCCTGCCCTGTTAACTGGTGATGATTCATCGCAGTCCAGGTGGGCCCGTGAGATTTGGGGTAAATCTGACAAGCTCTGAGTCTACAGCATCAATAAACGTACAAGGATATTCAGACTCCTTTGACAAGCAGGAAAACCAGAACCAAGAATGTGAAGCTTTTTCTCCAAACCACATGTAATGGGGCAGCAGAGACAACAGTAGCAAGCCAGGCATCTCTGCCCTGCTCAAGGTCAAGGCTGTCCTGTTTCCTAATAGAAAGTTAATCCTTTAGCGTGGATGGTGGGAGCTCTATTTTTAGGTCTCTCTATTCTTTTATAGCTCATCAGAATTTTACCTCCTGGAAGCTGCTACACAGTCTCAGAATGCTCTTCTTGCAACAGCTTTTTAAATTTTTTTCCCAGAATAAAACCTCTTTTTAAACATTTGGGAACTGAGGAGCATGCTTGGGTGGGGTTAGGGCACCTCTGAAGAATTCAAACCCAGGCTCCTGCCTGGAGCCAAGCTGTTGCCAGCTCCAGGTCAAGGCTGTGTTTACCCAAGTTTACCCAAGGCTGCTGGAAAGAGCTGGGAAGAAAGTGCTGATGGAGTTTGTGTAAACATATCTGTGAACTAGGGCCAGCAGGAAGGAAAGATCCCAGGAGAGTTAGTAAGGGGATGCTTTTGCAGTGCTGAGGATAACTTAGCTATCTCAGTTTTCTTCACTCTCTTTAAACACCCGATTTTTGTGTGCCCTGTTGTAAGTCAGTTCCTCTTGAATCACAGTGTTTACAGCAGTAATTTGGGTTAGAAGGGGTCTTTGGAGGACGTCTGGTCCCGATGCCACCTCGGTCATGTGAAGTTGAGGGTGGTATGAGCTCATCCTTCTTTGGCTGCACAGTAAACAGAGAGCAGGGCCCTGATGTCTGGAGGACTGAAGTGAACAGGATGGAAAGACTAGCACTGTCCTCAGAATCTCACCTTTTCCTTAGTCCTGGAGGTTGCACATCAGAGGAGACCCACGGTTTTGTGACAAATATGAATGGCTTCCCATGGGCTCACATGGAGGCTCCTTCCAAGCTGGAGTTGGCAACCTGCTGGAAGCTCTTTAGGGAGCACCATGGGACTGTGTCTCCGGGTGCTGAAGGCTCCTGGACCCGATGGGAATTACTGGGAGCTCCCAAATGATGCTCACTCGTTTAATTTCTGCAGCAGAATTCTCATGTGCTGCTGGGTAGATCTGTTGGTTCTCCCCATTTCTGCTTCCTGCCAGGAAAACATCCACCTCTTCTCCCACCTCCTTCTTCTCCATTTAGGTTTTGCACCTCTCTGGGGAAGGGGTGGATTTTTACCCACAGTGGCTGCGTACAGAGCTTTGCATGACCAGGATCTCTTACTCCCAAGGAAAAATAAAAGCCTCAAACAGGATAAAAAAACCCCAATCCTAAAAATGGCACTCTGCTGAGCAGGTTTGGGGGGCTGCTCTGCAGAGAGGAATGCAACCAGGGCGAGGGGAGAGACAGCCCTCTCCAGCGGCCCCCACCTGCCCCTCTTTCCCCCACTGTGTGAACCTACTGTAGATTTCTTGAATTTCCCTTTGATGTTTATCTCCCCCAGAGTAATTCTCTTTGGGGGATTTGCTGGAGCGACGGTTGGAAGAATACAGCCTGGAATAGGGCGGCCGAAGGGCGAGAGAATGTTAGAAACAGGATTAAGATCATATTCTACAAGCGGTTGTCAGTCGCTGAATAGGGCTAAAGTTTCTTATCGGGCCGGGGTGCCAGAATGCCTTTGGATTCTTCTCCCCTCTTTCCCTCCCCTCCTCACAGGGCTTTCAGCCTGGTGGGGAAAGCACAATCGTGGCCCTGAATGGGGAGGTGGGCTCTGGGGAGCATCACCCCACGGAGCAGGAGCTGGGAGAGGGGTCAGGGCATTGCTGCGGGGCTCATGGGCAGCCAGCACCACAGCCTGGGAAAAATAAGAAAAAATAAGAAAAAAAATTAAAAAAAGGAATGGTGGTTAATGCTGAAATAGCTGGAGGATTTTTAGGTGCAAATATCTATATTACGGGGAGAATATTCCCTTTTGAAAGTCCCCAGTTTCTTGATTTCTTTTTTTCCGGCGTGGGATTTCATGGCTTTCACTGGGCATTTTAGTTGTTGCAGGTTTTTTTTGCTTTTTCTCCTTCTTTTCTTAAGGTGGAATTGGAATCCTGGTGGGAACTTAATTGGAAATATTTGGGGCTTGCTTCTGAACATTCCAGGTGATAGGAAACAGAAGTTCCAGAAAAGCAGAAGAATTTGAAATAAGGAAGGGGGGAAAAAAGCCCAGAAAGTGTATTTTGAAAACTCAAAGCATGTTTTGAAAACCAAGAGGCAAAAATAGTTGCGAAAGAGAAAAAACTTTGGAAAGTTTTGAAGCTACTTTCATATAAAACAAAAACACAAACACACTGAGCTTTCCTGGGCAATGGAATCAAGTAGTATTAAATTCCCCTGTGTGCTCATTTCAGAAGGCTAAGGACATGCAGGCTTTTGATGTTTCCACCTGGAAGATGCTTTTGTCTTTTTGCAGGTTAGGACCTTGTGACAGAGAAAATTTTGAAGGGGCCAGTGTCTTCACCTTTCACCACCTGAAACATGATGGATGGACCCGTGTGGGCCCTCTCAGATCCGTATGTTTCAGTAGAAAAGAAGTGTTTCTGGTAAAATATTCAGACTCATTTAGGAAAATCTGGGTTTCGTTTGACTCTGTGGGTGTGGAATGTTTTTCACTTGTTCTGCACAAAGCAAACAGAAACCCTGCCATCGTTTCTGGTTTGTGTTGGAAAAGGAAATCCTGCAGGTAATGTCATTTCTGGGCTGCTCAAAATAGCTGGGAAAGGAACAACTTCTGTCTTTTTAACTTTCTGGACCATGACTACCTGTAGCTACTCTGTAATGAGGGTTTGTGTTTTTCTAGAGCCCTTGCCTGATTAAAAGCACCAGGAAAACTTTGTCAAGAGACCTGATGATGAACAAGAACATTGCAGAAGCTGTAGAAATCCAGCAAGAGCAACTCTCTGCCCAGAATTTGCACATTTTAGGGAGTGAGGGGGAGAAACCTCAAGGGGTTAAAATCCAGCTCCTGGAGACCTGTGAATATGGAAACACCTCTGGTTTTAAATGAGTTTTTCCCTTGTGGTTTACAGAAGTTTGACAGTTGACTACAGAAATCAAGTTGTCCTTTATCTACATGACAAAATCTCATTAATTATTTTAGAGAGTAACTTCCTTTATGCTTGTGGCTGGCAGTACTATGAAACTTGAGAGAAACAGAGACTGAGTGTCATTACCATGTCCAGAAGCAATGAGGTTCAGGAGAGTTAAATAGCCCACACAAAATGATGTAAAATAAATTAGACTTTTGAAATTCCTCTGTTTTTCATAGTCCTTAAGAAATAATGTTTTCAAGTCAAATTACAAGGCAACATTCGGTGGTTCTTATTGATTTCAATTGTAACTTTGCCTAAATAAAATATACCCGCTTTATTTTTGACTCTTTAAATCCATCATTTCTTGCTATTATTCCTAGACTTTGTCAGCTCACTCATTGCTGGAATCACCTCTTGTTGTGTGAGGGCAATCTGCTTTCAAGCTCTAAGAGCTCCTGGCCTGAGGACCTGACAAACTGCTGCATTTTTGCACTTAAAACTTACATTTCCAAAAACCCTCGGTCCTTTAAAGTACCAGAATATGAACAACCACTGCTCATTCGTGGAGAGCTCAAGGAGACAGGGTTTATGGGAGGGGGAGGGATCATCACAAGGGCTTTTGGGGCAAAAGATGCTCTGAGGTCCATGTCCACAGGTATCATTTACATGTTCCATCTCCCATTCTGCTCCTGGCTCAGTGTTTTTTACATAACTCGAGGGTTTATACACAAGGAGTAGATTATGCCAGTTAAAGGCAGTGTTATCACCTTCCTCTCAAAGCTGAGGAAATCAGAGCCCTGTCAAAGAAAAGTCAAGAAATTGCAGTAACTCCCTGAGGTGAGCCAGGGCACAGGAATGCTCCTTCCTCAGCAAACTGCTGCCCGGAAATATTTCCAAGAGCTCCCCTCCTGTCTGCTTTTGCCTGCGATTGTACCAGCTTCTCCTGAACATCCACTTCTGAGTGCAACTGGGGGATGTCAGAGTCAGCTTCGCAAGGAATTTTCCAACTTTTGGAAACCTTTTCCAACTTTTGGAAGTCAGCTGAATACAAAGCAGTGCTGGACTCGGCAGTGTTCAGTTAATGGTTGGTCCAAATGACCTTAGAGGCCTTTTCCAACATAAATGATTCTGTGATTCTGGATCTGGCTCCTTAAAACTTGTAATCCCAGATTTACAGCAATGCCTCCACCCTGTGCAGAGGCAGGTTCATGTCCAGTCCCACCCTGTGACTCAAGAAGTAAAGGAACATCCAGTATTTCATAGAACACCTCGTAACATATACAATCTGTTGGGTCCTCTTAAACACTTTTTTTTTTTTAAATCAAGCTTGGGACATCATAAAACAAGAAGTGGCACTTTTGGAAGAGGAGAAACCTTTTTGAGATACACTGGGAGATGGACTGTTATCCCAAAATCATAAGGGAGAAGAAAGTTTCCTTTCACCTCATACATTTTTGATGCATCTGCCTGCCTTTAGCTCCTGCTTGTTTTGGCACTGCCACCACGGTGCAAAGTGCTCTTCACCCCATCCCTCAGTGTCACCACGAGACTCATCCAAGCAGAAACCCAAATACTGAGCTTCTTTCCCCACGATGCTGGCCTGGGCCGTGGCCATCTAGAGCCGTTCTGAGGCTGCTGAGCTGGGTGGTGGCAGTCAGCAGCAGCAGACAGCTGGCCAGAGCTGGGTGACATTCAGGGGGACACCTGGGAGCCTGTGAGGGGGACAGGAGACTCTAAACACATGCTTAAACACGGCACTTTCTGCCCAATAATCAGTAACATCGAGAGGGCGACATTAAACAAAATAATAAATCGTGTGCTGGCCCTCAAATTGGATCCCCTTTTTTTTATTATTTGATTTTGCTAGGATTTATTCCATTTGACAAACCATGCTGTTTAGAATACAATAGTGGCATAATCACAGCCTGGGGCCCTCATTCTTCAAGATAATGGGATACTTATTCATCTAAGGCAGGTACAAGTCTGTCCTTGGCTTTCATTTTACAAGATTACTTATATTTCTGTCTCATTTGCAATAGGTGATATCTGTCAGAAAGCAATTTTCACCCAATTTGGGGTTCTTAATATTTGGTCTTTAAGCTCCTTTGTTGCTGATTTTTCCTCCCCCCACCGCTTGACACTTGCATTTTGCAAGCATCCTATGGACAAGCTCCTTTTTATTTCTCCCCTTTTTTAAACAAACAAATAAATAACTAAAGAGCATCCCTGGCCCTGTTTACACAGCTCGATAATTTATTTGTTAAGCGTGACAGCGCAGGAATTTTTCAATGTACAATGTTTCAGTGTTCAATGCCTCCTGACTGGTGTGTGTTTCACTTCACCCTCAAGAAAAAGAGAGCAGTGCTCACTTTTGTTTGGCCTGACAGTCTGAAAGTTCAGAGGTAGGAGTCCCTCGTGCCCCCAGAAATGTGCCAAAAAGCAGTGTTTTAAAGGCCAGCTGGAAGGCCTGAGCTGACGTCCCGATTCAGGCTTTGAGGGCTTAACCTCAGCATTTTTTTCAAGTAAAGATGAATGAAAAGCAAGTTGTTAGGTTTTGATTGTGGTGGGGTTTTTTGTTTTTTTTTTTTTTTCCCCCAGAGAGTTTTGCAGGTATTTTTGGGAAATTAAAAAACTTTGGTCCACTAGCAACGTTCTATTTAGTGCTAAAAAGAAGCGTTTGGGATTTTTTTTTTAAGTCAAAAATGAAGTGAAATGGGGAAAAATATGTGATAATGTGTTTGGACCTAAAAGGCATTTAGATAAAATTCTAACTATTTGGGATTTCAGCCCTTCCATATTCCCTGTGTGAAAGGCTCTAGCTTTTCTCCTTTCCTTGCTTTCTGTTTTCCCTTGCTCACCCTGCAGCCCAGGGTGGATACCCCAGGTCAATTTGTCCTTAAATTTTGTTTGGAAAATGCAATTGTTCTGGCTGAAAGCTGCAGGAACACGGGCAGAGGGGAAGCCCCCTCCCACCTCTGACTGCTGTGCTGAGCCCTGATGGAGAGACGACACATTCCTGCAGGTAACAGCCCTGAAAACGTCCTGGGAGGTGCAAGGACTTAAAAACACAGGTGGAAGCAAAGCAAACAAACAAAATTGGGAAATGGGGCTGAAATCAAAAGCACATCGCTCCTCTCTCTTTGCTTAAGCTGTTTAGAGGAGCTCTGTGTGCAGAGGAATTACTTTGAGGTAACTCAGACACCTTTCTTTTCTCCGTGAGTGTCTCTGAAGGCAAAACTAATTCACTTCTGGTCCACCAGGTCTCCCCTCTATTGTTCCCCACTAATGTAATTTTTTTTTTTGTCTCCAGAAACATTCCTGCCTGTGTAATCATCTCCAGCACAGAGAGCAAGGAGAGGAAATTAAGATGTTATTGAGGGTTTGAGAGATATCTCATGTTTCAGAGAGGATCAGAGGCCTTTTTTTTTCTCCTTTAAGGTGCCTGTTGTGGGGAAGTGAGGCAAATATGGTTTCTGGGGTGGGAGGGCTGGGATGAAGCAGGGCTCGGGTTCAGGAAGATGTGATGCTTCTCTCTTCTCTTGACACAGCCATAAATAAGTCCTTAATTCCACATGTGGATCCCTCTACAGCAGATAATCTCTTGGGGGAAGAGTTTCACCTCTGGTGGTCTCCACAGGGCAATCCCAAGGTTTTACTGAACAGCTCCCAGTTTTACCTGGGGGAGAGAGGACTGGACTACATGAGGTATCAGACAAGATTTTTTTTTTTTTTGGTGACATGAAGCAAAACCGAAGGTGACAAATAACTTCTGAGTATTTTTTTTTTGCCTTCAACAAGGCCAAGCTGAAGGGAGCTGAGCTGCTTCCACCAGGCGAGTGATTTATCTTGTTATAGGAAAGTTCATTTTTTTAACTAAAGAATGAGACTGTACACATGAAAATCCATCAGCAAAGGTTTTTCCAGGGTAACACAGCGTATTTCAGTTTTCCTCACGTTTCCCAGGGCAGCTGTAGAGACCTGCATGGATATTTTAAGGTGGCTTTGGAATTTCTTTGTGTTTCTCTGCTCCTTTTCATGGTGTCATTGGAGAGATGGTCTCCTGTCCCCAACGGCCACGCTGGCCATGGCCACCAAACCACCAGGATGGACATTTGGCCTAACTCACAGAGCCTTTGTGATGCTCATGACCTATTAATTGACTCCATAAGGAAGAAATAATTGGAAAATTAGCGTAAGTATTTCATGTCAGATCAAACTGCTTGCAGCTGCCTTTGAAATAAGGGGTGGTGTAAAGTTTGCTGTACAAAAATGATAGATAAAAAGTCAGCCTGGGAAAAGCAGGTGCCTCAGCTGAACTTCCTGACAGTGGGGTGTTCTGCTGAAATAACCTCCCAGTCCCATGCAGCAGTTTGCCCATGTGTTTCCTCATGGACACAGTGCAGTCCAACACTGATATTTCACCTTACTCATGCAGAGAGAATGTGCTGGAAAGAAAGCCAGGCTGAAGGAAACCTGCACCTTGCTTTTTGCATCTGTGTGTGAGTGAGCTCACTTTGCTCTAGGCCACTGCATTCCCTGCTCAGCTCTTGTCAGGAAGGTGATTTGGGAAACCACGTGGAGTGGATGCTGCTGGAAGCTCAGAGGTCTGTAAGCATGGTCTCTGCTCTGGTGGCTTCCAGGAAAAGCACAGCTGAGAAATGGATTTGGTCTGTCCCAGCACTGCCTGCTCCTAGCAGGAAAACAACTTGGGGTGCAGGTTTGTGAAAGAGGAGCAGGATTAGGGCTGCAAGGGGCAATAGGGTCACCCTGCTCCTGTTCCTGCAACGTGGATGGGAGGCTGGGATTCACTGGACTTGGCTGAGCCACCTGGCTGAATCCTGGGTAAATCAGGGCTTGGAGAAAACTGTTTCCCTGACATCTGCTGATTTTTATGGAGGTCAGGGAGTTAAACACCTTCCAGGCTCTGTGTCTAATCTGGTGATCCTGGTGCAGGCGAGATGCAATCCTACCATTTCTGCAGCTGGACACTCTCCCACCACTGTGGGAATGGAAATATTCTCCTCCATCAGCTGCAAAAGGCAAAGAACAGGCTGCAGTCTGACAGAGGAGAGGCTGGGACTCATCATCCCCATCCCCATCACCCCCCATCCTCACCTGGAGTGCTGCTCTGACCGTACCTGGTGGTGGCAGAGACTGGAGGGTCGGAGCTGAAGAATTTTCCAGGGCTGAGCTAAAAGCCAGCTTTCATCCAAAAAGGGGCTACAAATCATGGAGACACCAGGTAAAACATACGCAAAAGCCCAGAGTGATACACAGACAAAAGCTGCAGGTATTTAAGTCACTTAGGCATTATTAATAGAAGGGTTTCTCTGCCCTGTGCCTTGCAGCAGGTTAAAATAAAACACCAGCACGGTCCCTGCTGGACTTGCAGCTCCTGAAAACAGAGGCAGCCCCAGTGTGTAATAGGATCTTCACTGCTCTTCTGGGGCTTGAATAACATTAGGGTGACTTTGCATAGATTTCTGCCCTTAATGCAAATAGGGAAATGATTTTCTAATCAGGTGAGATAAGGCTGAAACATGATAGGTAGAGTTTGGTTTGTCAATGAAATACAAAGAAGTAGCCTGCACCTTTGTAAACTATTCTTAAAAAGAATGCAATGTTAAAAAAAAAATTGGTTTCTTTGGCTACCAGTCATGTGAGAGAGCCTTGATGCAAATCTTTGTAATGAGTGCATTTCGATGAGCATTTGAAAAATATATATGTATTTATTTGCATTGATATGTTTATATGGCTTTACATATCAACTTAGTCAGGAAAAATTGAATAAAATGTCTCAGGTCTGGGAAATGAGAAGAGATTATGAAAAGCAGATTTAATATAGCACCGTTTTTTGATGTTTGTGGCACATTTCATCATATTGCCAGAGACACCCAATTACACAGCTTGCAGAGTAATCAGCAAATGGGGAATCCGAAGGAGAATATTAACTGTGGTCTTTTTTTTCCCCTTCCTCCTCCTCCTTCTTTAGCAAATATTATGTTATGCCTTATGGAAATGGATCAAAATGCCACATGTGCAGTTAATACTGAGCTCTGGAGCTCTTTCAAATCTTATTTTTCCCCTCACATTGTATTTTTCTGGAACAAACCTCCTGATAACTTTAGGACATGGTCTTCAAGGCCAAAACACCACCTTAAACTTCCTGCAAGTTTGGGTTCCAGTTTTAGCTGGTGGTTGACTTTACCTCATCAACCTTGTGTGAGGGAAAAATTGAGTTATTAATTGAAGATAACCACATGCAAGGACGTGATCGTAGTTAATCCATTTATTTCCCTCTTTGTGAAGGCAGGAATTTTCTGAGCTATTTGGAGTTCTTGATGGTCACAGACACTCCTTACCCACAGGGTTTTTAATATCCAAAGCAGACCTGTAACTCCAGTGAAAAAAGAGATCTAATGATTAATATTTCCCTTATTGTGGATAAAAAAATAGCAATGGCTGAAGTGTAGGACAGTTGTGGCTGGCTGATATTTTGGGTGCATGTGATCAAACAGTCTTCAAAGGCACTGATGGAACTGGGTCAAAACTATTAGCACTAAAATTTTTGCAGGCAGGGGTGTTCCCAGTCTCTGCCCACATTCCCACTGTTCTGGTTCTCTGCCCGGTTTAAGAAAAAGTTGCTTTTCTTGAGAATGCTTGAAAAGTTATTAATCATTGTTACAAATGAACTTGCATTTCCTTCCAGACTGCTTTTCCTTTTTTATTTCTATGTGTTTTTCTCTACAGTGTTTCCACATTTGGGAAAAGAAATTATGGAATTGTATTCATGGGGGATGACATTCTGAAACAGAATAATCTGATTTTTTTTTTAAAAGAGCTTCATTATTAGGTGACTTCAGGAAAATATCGATAAACTCATGATTTTTTTTCCATCAGCTTCATCAGGCATCAAACTGGGCCTGTAGCCAAGGTGAAAAGCCCATGAAATCACTACCAGCTTCTGGCCCAAGGAGTAGTTTCACCTTGGAGGTTCAAACTAACCCTGAAGGAGCAGGAGGTAGAGGAACAAGTTTGCAGAAGCTTTTCTGCCATCTCCTGGAGCACAGCCCACCATGGCTGGGTGCAGAAAAGGGCACAGATCTTCTGCCAAAAGCACAGAAACATCCTCAAAATCTCATAGAAACCCCAGCTGTTTGAGAATGGTTAAATTTACCCTGCACCACTGTCTAGAGATGTGCTCTCTGGTCAGGTCTTTCCTATCATCACCCCATCAGGCAGGAATTTTAACCTGGGTTGTGCAGGAAGGGGACAAGAGATGCTGCAGCCACTGCTTTGGTGTCTTGTGGCCAAGGGGGGATTTCCACCTGCCCCCCAGCTGGAGATGTTGACCCCAACAGCAAGAAGCTGTTATTCAGCACCGTTTTGGGCAGCTTTTTCCGTGTTGTCCCAGCCTCAGGTTAATGAAGGATTCATGAAATGCATTTTCCTTGATTTTTTTTTTCCTTTTTATTAGCGGAGTATGAAAACAGGCAATAATTTTACAGAAAGCAGGACTGGCACAATCGGTACATAGCATCATGCTGCAGCTTTTCAGAAATGAATATAAACTCTTTTTTTTTTTCCTTGCTCTTCTTCTTTTACCTACCAGAATAAATAAATATGATACACATTTGAGTTCCTCAATAGTGAATTCTAAAGCACAAGGTCTTACACTACAGCTCAATTTTACAGCGATCTGTACAGTATATTACTTTGATTTCCTTTTTGCAATTTAAAAGCCTTTGTTCCTTTGCAAGATGGGTTTGACATACAAACACGGATACACTTTGCAGCTAACTGTACACCTTGGGTCAGAACCTGGGAAAGAAAAGGATAAATTGATTGCCTCCTGGCATGAGAAAATAAACCAGAAAGTTATTTTCCATCGCACAGACACATCTAAAGTTCTGCCTTATGAGATGGCCCCACTCAATTGGTGGAGCAGTTAGAAAAGGCTTTGGCCATTCGTAGGGCACCAGCTGCACCATTTAACTTGCTGTGGGTTTAATGTGTGTCTTAAAGAGATTTTGAAGAGGTCTTCCAGCCTGGAACCCA
>VWZT01016359.1:51985-83480 GCA_013397055.1 Pachycephala philippinensis | reverse complement strand
TTTCCCCTTTTTTTTTTTTTTTTTTTTTTTTTTTTAATACTTATTAGACTTCTCTTGCAGAGTAGAAGAAATTTAACTGCAAACTTTTGCCCTGAATATTGTGACTGGTTTTCTCCTGGGCCTTGATCCTGCAAGGACCGTGTATAAAACCTTTATAAATTCGCTAAGGAGGGTTTGGAACTGTAGCTGGTTCACCAAGCAGAGGCAGAGTAAACAAAGCCGTAGGAAGGGGAAAAGATGGGCAGAGGAAATCTCCAGATCTATAACCTGCTTCCAAATAGGAACCAGGGAGACTTTGTCCAGAGTTTCCACCACTGTTTTTAAAGGACTGGGCATATCCATTTCCCAGCCTCCGTGCCATGCTGAGCATTTGTTTGGCGTTCCTTCTGTACATTAAAAAATCAGTTTGATCACCTGCCTCACAGAACACAAAAACATTGCTTCCCTTTTCACATTTAACCTCCCTGTGCCTGAAGCTGTCCCAGGAATGCCCTGCCCTGGCAGCAGGCTGGCACAGCATCCAGAGGGGATGGATAGCTCTTTTTCTCCCCCATAACGGTTCATCTGTCTGGTGAGGTAGGATCTCTGTGTTACACTCCAAATATTTTACGCCTGTGATGGAAGAAGCCACGTTATACCCAACTAAAATGTTTCTTAAGAAGTGTCAGACCTCTGTGTCTGGAAGTGAGGAGAGGGAAACCTCAATCTGTTCTGATTCTGAGACTCATTAGTGAATTCATTTTCCTAAATAGCTGGGGCTGGTGGAAGGAAAGGGGACAAGCAGACCTCACATCACAAATCGGGACATTTGCAGGGGTTCTTCCCACCTGGAGAAACATCCAGCTTTGCAAAGTTCAAAGAGGAATGATGCAGAATCCAATGATGCAGAATCCATCCCTTCAGTCTTCCCAATGCATACACAGGATTAAATTGAATGGGAAAACATTGTTTCTTCCTATGTTTTTTCATAATTTTCTTTAGATCAGAAATAGCCCAAAAGCTCAGAGACCTTAAAACAATATGCAGGAAAGAGCCAGTTTTGACAGATAATTAACTATTAAACTTTTGCAAGCTGTGAGCCTAAATTCTTGCATTTTTGCATTTTCAGATCAATTTTGGCTTTTCATGTCAGCTCACTCCCCTCATGGATGTTTAAGTTTGACCGTAAAAAGGTAAACCCCAAACTTTGCATAAAGTACTTCAGGAGCTCATCTGTATTTAAGAAAATCTCCTTTGTTTTTTCCTGTTTCTTTTTAAATTTTAGGTATTTTCATCCTGATTCACAATGGGAGAACTAATCTGCAGGTGGGAATTATTCACATGCCCTGGTCCAGGAGCAGCTGCACCTCAGTGAGCTGCTGCTCCTCGCAGAGGCAGATGAGGATGGCACTGAGCAGACACCCCTATGGACTGATGGAGATCCGAATGTCTCCTCTCCCAGTTTGCTTCCTGGGCTGTGCTGGCCTTATCCCGATGTTTTAATGGTGTGAGAGATGCTCCACTGGGGCAGCTCCTGGTAGCAGCTCCAAGCCTCTGTGAGGAAGGAGATCAGCAATTACAGGGGGATGAACGGGGTCAGGCTCCAGGGTCGGTCGAGACGTGTGAAGGCTGTGAATGTTAAAATGAATTTCTGCACCGAGGCACAGGGAAGAGTTTCCCTCCTTGGCTCAGTGGGGAAGGTCTCGTCTCCCTCCAGAGGATCATGGCAAATCTAGTGCTGGATCAAGTGAGCTTATCTCCTGTGCTCCCTGTCCTCACCTTGCAGGAGCAGGCCATAAATCCACGTGTTCTGACCTTCCCGTGGCAGATGCTGTGGTATCCATCGTGAACCATGATAATGCTATATCTGCCCTGATGTGAGCTGATGCCTCCCTTTCCAGCCCCATGGGCAGAGAGGAGGTGCCTGTCTTGCCTGGGATGGTACAAGAGCGACTGCAACCCTCTGCTCTCTGCCTGAAACACCCCCTGGCATGAGCTGCAGTTTCATGGGCATTGTTTTTTAATTAAAAAAGAGCTGAAATGAAGATCTGATCTCACACTCAATTGCCTCACTTGTTCACTGGCACCAGGGAACAACATTAGAAGGGGCATTAATTAAATTGTGTTTACTCTGCTCTGGTAAAGCAGCTCCACAGCCTGTAAAGTTGCAGAGGTTAGCGGGGCACAGAAAAAATATAGGTGAATAGAGCCTTTCGAAGAAGGAGGAGGAAAATTAAAGCTTTGTTTGGGTGTCCCTGGTTTGGGTGACAGGATGCAAAAAAAATGAAAGCTGGGACTTTCTTTTTGGACAGAGTAAATGTGCTTTGGTGGTTTTAATTTATTCAGGCTCCTTTGAAAGCGGCAGCCAAAAATCTGCTTCCTACAAATGCATTTGGTTTTGGCAAAGCGGAGAATTCTGCCGGTCACGGGGGCTGATTTGACACAGTCAGGAAAACTAAAGCAGGAGAGAAAAGCCCCAAACTGAAGTGTTTGGCACAACAGAAATATTTATGGAAGACACTCCATTTTCCTTGGAAGCTGGTGCAGTTGATGAGCTGCCCCCATCCGGAGCTCTGCTCCTGCTACAACTTTATGAGGGATAAAGCACTATTTCCCATCAAACTTGGCTATTCTTACGTCTCTGTTTGCAGGAGTTAGATGCTTTTTCAAGAAGCATTAATGTAGCTGAAAACACTCCTTTCTTCCATGTTTAAAGAGGTAATTTGACCCCTGGCTGCTGCCCCAGTATGAAGCAAGGAGGGAGTGAGAGGGGCCACAGGCTGTGGGTCTACACTTGATATTAAATCAATTATGATTATTTTCAGAGAGATAGCACAGCTCTGCCCAGTCTGACACACCCAGTTGATACTCTTGGGGTACAAACAGACCACCTGCCCCAGAGTCACTCTGGACTTTTTGGTCCTAGGTGATATTAGAGATTAGATCTGGATGTCATCCCTCCCTAATGCTCAGAGTAGTAGCAGTGAGTCCAAAATGTTTATTTGGTTAGGCAAAAAAAAAAAAAAAAGAAAAAATATTTAAATTGGCAGAAACATTCCTTCTCAACCAGGAAAACCACCCAAGGGTGAATGAGGGGGTCATTCCAATGGAATGAGACTGAAGCTGTTCAATGCAATAATTCTGAAGCTGGTGAATTTTGGTTACTTGCAAACCCCGCATCTTTTGCAAGTTCATCTATCCCCCCTCAGCTCCAAAGAGAACATCAAGTCCCTGCTGACACCTGCTTTGCCTCCAGCAGTTCAGCATTTTTCACTTGTTATATTTTCACTTGATAACCACTTTCTGAAATGAGGGCTTGAGGACAGAATTTGGTGATCAGAGATTTTTTCCTAGACACAGCTTGCATTAATCAAGTTTTTTGCCAAAGAACCATAAAATTCATGGTGTATGAACACACCAGGAGTCCATATGAAATTTTTATTATTATCATTTTCAAAGTAAGACCAAAATGCTCTCCAAAAAGAAAACCCTGTAATTTGTAAATAAAGTTTACACTTCACTAAAAATCAAAGAGGAAATAATATAGATCAAAAATAATCCTGCAAATTTGGCCTTCATTTTCTCCCAGCCAGCAGCATTTGACCAATATTCTGTCCTCTTTGAGCAAGTGCTATTAAAAAGAAAACAAAAAATGCTTGCCTTATAGGAAGTGCTTAAACAGGAAATTCACCTTCAGGTCATTTCCCAGTTGTTAAAAAATTAGCTTTAGCAGAGAAGGGAGAAGTGGAGTGGTGAAGTGCACAATCATTTCTCTTCCTCATGAACACCTTTAGGATGCTGACCCAAGAAGAGCAACTAGCTACCAGCTGGGGTCGGGAGGATGGCTGATTTGTAACTCTGATACTAGCTACTAAAATTGGAAAGGAAAGGAGAATAAAAGCAAAAGAGGTCACAGTTCTGTAACACTGACAGTAACACGCAGGTGATGGATGCTGTCAACATTATAAACTATATACAAGACAAAGCAGGACTCTTCCTTCCCCCAAAGAACGCAGCAACAACAGAAAAAAGGTGAATATAACACAGTTGGCACCTTATCGAGGGGGTGAGGACAGGGGGCTCCTCCCAAATGGTACAGGCTTAACTCATGGCAGTCCAGAGGACAGTCCATCTGCCTAAACACAGATCCTCTCCCCCTTCCTCATTAAATATTCAGTGAAGACCAGGCCAGTAGCAATGTCTGACGCAACCGTGGTGCTAACAAGACGTTAATAAATGCAAAGTTTTCCCTGCAAGGGAGCACCTTACTCCAGGGAGAGGTGGGGATTCAAGGAGCGCCGTGTGCAGTGCCAACCTCCGGTGCACCTTCCCGTGGGCACTCAGTTGGGGAGCGTGTCCAGCCCCAGGGACGCCGCGTGCTGCTTCGCCCGGAGCCTCAGGTTCTCAATGCTCGTGGTTTTACTGTTCAGGCTTGGCAGGGAGCTGGAGGCCTGCAGGATGGGGGAGGACCAGACCTGCTGAGCGTGGGACAGCGACTGGTAATAGGACTGACAGTGCAGGGAGCTCAGCGGGGCCATGTTGACGTTCATGCCCAAGTAGGGCATGGCAGACGGTGTCCCCATTTCGAAGGAGGAGTAATGGACCAAGTTGTTGGTGGCTGCCATGTGCTGGCGGAACTGCTCCTGCAGGCGGAAGAGGCTCAGGGGCGAGGAGGAGTAGGAGTGAGTCTGGGCCAGGCCACTGCTGGATGAAGGCGTCACGGTCGCGCTGATGGGGGACTCTGCAGCAGGAGACAGAGGGGATGGGGGTTATTCCTACAGGCTGCGTGCAGGTGCTTATTCACACCCCAGAAATCTTCAGGCAGCTGGAGGAGTAGAAACCCCCACAAACACTAATGAGTTTAATTTATAGCCCTGGAAAGAGCTTGGGTTGATGTAATGATAAAGGTATACAGATCTTAAGTAGAAGAACTATAAACCTATGTTTCTATAGTTATAAGTAAGAAAATGTGTTGGGTGATATGGTGAAGGGTTTTAAGTATGATAATATGATTTTATAGTTTAAGTTAAGAATTTAGATGTTATAATAGAAGTGTATGTGTGTACGTGAGCTAACAAGTTATTGGCCAAGAAACAGACACAATGCAGTAAAAAGTACCAAATGTGATAGGTTATAAAATCAAAACAAAGTTTCCTGTTAATTGTCTGTTGGACTAGAAAGTTATAAATTGCCATGTAACTCTGAAACTCGTGACTTTCTTCAGTTATGGTGACTTGCTATTAAACCTGTAACTTCTGAGACTGATGCCTTGTTTGATTTTTTAAGTAATAAGTTGCAAATAACAGAGTTGGTCCCCTCTCTTGGATAAGGCTCTGACACGCAGCAGCACGGGCTTCTCTCTTGCATCGGAGGGCAAATGGGAGGGGATGTGGCAGCTCACGAGAGATAAACATGTGCCTTTCCCAAACTTGGCACCTCAGAGTGCAGAAATGGGGCTGAGCTCGCTGCTGCTGCTGGGCACCGTTCTCCCCAAGACCTAAATGGAGCAGGAGGCTTTGCTCTTTCAGTGCTCCAGCAAAGGACATCCTGCCCTCTGTGGGGCCTGTTCAGGGCTGAGGACAGGAGGACAAGCGTGGGCAGCCTATCTGTGAGCACCCACTCCACAGGGAATATAATATGGGACTGTACCCAACCACTAGCACCCCCTTGGAAAGGAGTCCTGACACCAAGCCCCATCAAGATGCTGCCCCTCACCTGCTTTTGGGCTCGCTCTCTTGCAGTTCAAAGCCTTGCTGTCCACACCAGGGCTCTTGTCCACTTTGGCCTCATCCAAGGTGCTCTTGAACTCCTCCTCTCTGTCGGTCTGGTCCTCGGGTGCTGACTCGCTGGCTGACTGCTCCGACAGGGTCAGGTTGAGGTCTGTGCCAACCTCGCTGGGGAGGCTCTGGACCTTCTCGGTGTCTGGGGTGGGAGCCTGCGTCTCCAGCACGGGTGGGTCCATCTTTCCCTCACTGTGGCTCCCCTCACAGTCCTTCTGCTTCTGCAGCTGCTCCTTCTGCAGGCTACGCTGCTTCTTCCGGAATTTGGCTCTCCGGTTCTTGAACCAGACCTTCAGTGCCACAAACAGCAGGGGAGAAAAACCAGTGAGAATCCTGCGTAGTGCCAAATTCAGCATCATTCAGCCTGGGAGCTTCAAGGGAACCCCAACTAATGAGCTACTGCAAGCCCACTGTGCCCAAAGGCTATTCCACTTTGCTGGACCTTAGAGCTTGACAGTTTTCAGTGCATCTACAAATAACATATCAAACAGACTCTAAAAAATACCTAGCCTCTATGTTGATTCTTTAAGACACTCCACTGCTGATGGTTTTTGGTGTTTGTTAGTTTTTTTATCCCTGAACTGGTTAGGCAGCTGCATCCAAAAAGAATGCCTTGCAGCTGTAATGTCTGATGACAAGACATTGGCTTACAGGCTGTTAAGTTTCTAAAACCATTTGGTTCTAAGTGTATCAAAACTATGATGGCAACGCTCAAAGTAAGTCATTACAGACATAGGCTGTTGTCCGGGAACTGCATTTAGGAAAGGAGGAGAGAATCCATTTATTTTTTTTAACCTAAATCAGTAGACATGGATTAGAAGAAATATATTTGCAAATCTTGTTCATGTTCTTTGGTTGGTTACATAAGTAAGAAAACCATTTTTTGATCAGAATGTCTTGATATTTACATAAAAGAACTGATTTTTTTCTACCAGTTTTCCTCTTCGCGGTGAAGAATATTTGCCTTTCAAAAGACAAGAACCTCTCCACCAGCAGGTTATGAACTAGCACATTTCACCAGTTGAAACTGAAAAAAGAAAGCAAACAAACAAAAAGCAAACCCAAACCTTGGCCTGAGTTGTTACAAATATTGACACTGGTGGAAAAGAGCAGCTGGAATTACTTGGGTCTCTACTTTTCTGAGGAAGCCAGAAAAGCCTTGCAAATAAATAAATAAGTAGACTTCTGTTGCTGTTTCTAAAATTTCCCCCAAAGAAATGTGAAAGAACAAATGAAAACCAGCGTACACTTCAGACAATCCTAAATTTAAAAAATGTGCACGCGGATTTGAAGTTTCTCAAGCAGATGTGTGACTTCGGATGATTTTATCCTCCCCGCCCCCACCTTTGACAACCTCACTGCCCCAAAATCTTTGGTTCCACTGGGAGAATCCTGGAAGGTCAAGGGAGCTGTCAGCCCTCTGGGAGCCCCGCTCTGTTCTTTTGAACATCCCCACTGGCAAACCCACCAAATATCAGTACCTGGACTCTGGCTTCGGGCAGGTTTGTGCACATGGCCAGGCGCTCTCTCATCACCACATCTGGGTAGTGAGTCTTCTGGAAGGTCTTCTCCAGTGCCTCCAGCTGCTGGGCCGTGAAGGCCGTGCGACTTCGCCTTTGTTTGCGGTGCTGGGATCCATAACGTGCCTCCAAAATGATGTCTTGAAATGTACAGCCGTTGGAAGACAAGGAAAGTGGCCAATTTAATTATTGGAATTTGTACGCTGACAGTTGAAGAAAGCACTTGCTAACATCAGACAAAACTGCAAAACATTTTTTTCCATTGCTTTGGAGCTAATAAAACACATACATATGGATTTTGCTGATTAACTGAGGTGTCCAAAGAGATAAAATCATAGCAGGGGGATTAAAACTAGATGACCTTTGAGATCACTTCCAGCCCAAATTATTCTATGATTCTAAAAGCCTGTTCTGGAGAGAGAACCTCTTTGTATGACAGCTGTGGAAGCTGTTGAGACGCCAGTGCTGAATTTGGTTGAAATAACTCGATCTGCTCCAACATCAGTGGGGCAGGACATGCAGATGCCCAGACCCCACCACGGCATAGGCATCTTTCATTAAGAAACACAAATAAAAATGATGTGGGGACATTCACCGTTGTACTTCTTTAATGTCTCATATGTAGCGCACTGTAGTCTTCAAGGCATGATACCGGAGATCCGTTCTGGGCTCCAGTTCAGAGAGCATTTAAGTTCACGTGCTTTTGTGCTTTTAGCTCCAAAGCACATCCTTTACTGAGCACAGACACTCTTCAGCATCTGGGGTGGAAACTCCAGCCAGGGCCACGTCCAGCCCCACTGGTTGCTGAGCTCTTCTCAGCAAAGCCCCTACTCACAAGGTCTGACTTTGCAAACTGGGCCTGGAAAATCGAGGCCAGACCAGAAATTCAGACTGGGGAAAATCTGAGGCCAACAGTGAAGGGCTTATTATTTTACCAGAGGCGTTATTATTGCACAACAGTTAGTGGGAGTAGAAAGATCTTAAATCAATGAAAATAAGTTACTTGAAAATGAAAAAAACCCACCCTTTATTATGCAAGTTGGGACATGCTGTGCTACAGCCCTGGAATGAAACAGTCTGGCATGAGATTTGCTCTCAAAGAGGAAATGCAGAAAGAGCAGTGTCTGGTATCATTTTTAATTCGGTTAAGAATGTGACTTGCAGTAGAAGGGAGGAATGAACACACGAGAAAACAACGGAACAGGGAGAAAAGCTGGCACTACCAGCACACGGAGCCCGGTGGAGGCTCTGGCTGCTGTTTATTTGCGCTTTTGTCACGAGCATCGTGACATGAATCTAAACAATAAACCAAAACCTGCTGTCGGGGCCACCCCCAGCACCACAGAGCCAGATCTCAGATCCACTGGCTAAAGAGCGTAGCAAATCAGCTTTGCACCGCTCAGACATTCCTCCTCCAAAACTTCCAGCTGTTCTGTTCTAGGTCAGCACTCGCAGCGCCCTTCTGGGGGACTGCCAGAGCTGCGTGGTTTTGGCAACCTGGCAGAGATGTGATCAGGCTAAAGGTCTTCAACAATATAGTGCTGGTTGCATACAAGAGACTCTTGTGTTTGAGGTATGGGAGCTGCTTGGGGAGTTCAAACACTGGTGATAAAGCTGCCCCTTTGCAGGCGGAGGGACCATCCTTGATGCATCCAGGCACAGCTCACGGTGCAGCCAGGCGAGGAGAAGGGATGTTCCAGCACAAGAAATGAAATTGAAGCTGCCCCCAAAACGTTTTAAAAAGCTAGCATTTGTGTTTCAAGTACACGAAAACAGGAGAAAGGGCACTGGTTAAACACCCTACCTGCAGGCTGGAATATTCCCAAATTTCTGGAGTAGAGGTTAGACCTACCAGCTCCCCAGAGGCGGCAGCTCATGCATTAAGTTTGGCCACTCCAGCGAGAGGCAACCAGCAATTATTTTAATGTTTTAACTATGTTTTCAGGCTTTGTGCAAGAAGGAGAATATAAATTGCAGGTGAGGCTTTGCACTCACAATCAGAAACCTCTGTTTTCTGACTTAAGGTCATTTGCTTTTGTGCTGCTTTATTCTGGCTGTCCCTGGAAGGCAAATGAGATCTATAACCTGCACTGAAAGATATTCAGAAGTAACAGAATGTGAGGCAACTGCAAAGGAAACAGCTTGTAGGTGTACCATGCCTACCCAGCCGATGATAAGCAGACAAGGGGACTGCAGGATTTAATTTGGAAAGTCTTCCAGGTGGGTTATTAATTTTAAAGATAAGAGGTCAGAAAACCAATTGAATCTTCCGGTCAAGAATATGAGAATAGCTTTTTTATTCTTTTTTTATCTTCCTCTGCTTTACCCTAGTTAGGACCAAAGACATTAAGTCCTCCATGCTCTACTCTAAAAGATACAGAAAATCACAAACATCTTTCAAGAGATCCTCGCAGCTAGAAAAGGGGCACCGTGAGACCCAGGGTCTCTCTGCAAGGTACATTGCAGAGATCAGGGCCATCTGCTCCCATCTGACCCCTGCACACTGAAAGGGGCAGGGAACAAGGGGATGGATGACCAGGACAAGGACAGTGCTCTCTTGTCATCACTCTGCAGCCCAGCACCAGAGCCAGGAGAAGAGTCCAGGTCTCCTCGATTCCACTTTGGTTGTTTATCAATGAGGACAGTGACTCCTACTCGGCCCTGTGCCACCACAAAGATCCCATGGGTCACTGAGAACCAGGCTAAGAAGGTCACAGTTAGCAGCTGGATAAGGGAATATTGCTGACACGAAGATTTGACAGCCAGTTGTGGCTCACTGATCCAAAGAGTCCAAGACCTTTATCATCACGCCTTTGTGGACTGCCCACCTGGGAGGACTTTCCTGAAACTTCTGCATCCTTATTTTGGCTTAAGCCCTCATCTATCAAATTTAGCCCACTAAAGTTTTCTGGACAGATACTTTTTTCCACCTACTCTAGGCTGGAAGGGATCACTCTGTTTTTTTTTTTCTGTTTTTTTTTTTTACTTTAATACCAGACAACTAGAAAGCCATCTTAGAACTGATGCACATTTTCAGACGGGGAAGATTATTCCAGTCTGGGAAGGTTTCTAGAATCACAGGTATGGTAACTTTTTACTTTAGCTTCCATGTCCTGGTTGTCAAGTCTGCTTTACATCACTGAGTCCAAGTCCAGACCAAAACAGTGACGTTGCAGCTGCTGATCACTTGCACTGCAGGAGCCTTTGATGATCTCAGCCAGGTCTGGATGTTTTGTGCAGGCTGAAATTTAGAGCAGATATATGTGCCCTACCATACTGAATATTCTCAGGTCTCCATCCATTATTTTTAACAATTACATCTACCAAATCATAAAATACTGTTGGGGCTTTGCACTTCCTATAAATGAGAGCATTGATGCAGTGCTGTTACAACCATGGCTGAACACAGAAAACCAGCTCAGATGCTCTGGACCAGCAGCTCCTGTCCTGCTGTCCCACCATCAGCAGTGCTGTGTAAATGACACTGCCTGGGTAAAGTCACATGTGACTGGATTTGAGCCAAAAAGGCTCTTTTATGGAAAGCAGCAGGATCTGCAGGAAAGTGTCACCCAAAGCAAGGTCTAGGATCCCCAGGAAGAAACAGGTCAAGGTGAAACCCGAAGAAGATCCAAATGAAGATCGTTTCCCAGAGAGAAAGAGTGTTTTTCAGGACAGAAGTGGAAAATAGTTGCATGAAGGGACAACGTGGAGAAACAAGCGATGGCCTGGGCTGGCAGGAGGTGGCTGTTAGGGAATGCAGCACCTGGGTGCCTGAGCTGGAGAATCCAATTTACTTCATGATCACATTCATTCTGCCCTTATTTACTGACAAGACAGTAAAATTCTTTGCTATTTTCTGTTTGCTTGTTGAAACACATTTCAGGGTCTTTTTATTCTCTCTTTTCAATCCCATATAGCAGGGCCACATCTCATCTCTCCCCTGGGCTTCCCAGCGATCAGAGGCCACTCTGCAGCAAGGTGCCAGCACACACTGGAGGGCAGAGCTGTCACCTGTAGAGCTCGGCCACGGGGCCAGCCCTGAGGAGCACATCATGCCCCTTGGCTCTGTCACACTCCACAAGGCTTTCAGTCAATGCAAGGGATTGACAAGGGATTGGGATTTTTTTGGGTTTCACTCAATGCAAGGGATTGACAAGGGAATTTTTTTTGTGCTGGGTTTTTTTGTGTGTTTGTTTGGGTGGGTTTTTCAGCGCCAGGGAAGGGCAAAAGCCATGAGTTGTTCTTACCAGCCAGTCTCTCTGCCAGGGTGAGGGCGTGCACCGAGGGCCGGTAGTCGGGGGCGTGCTGTGCCTGCTGAGCTGCCTGCTGGTGCAGGTTGTACATGGCACTCAGCGAGTTCATGGCGTGCAGCGAGTAGCCGTTCACTCCATAGTGCTGCATGGTGACATAAACCTGCAAAACATCAGCCACACGAGACAGGGGCTTAGGGACGTGCTGCTCCAGCACCCCGCAGTCTCAGGAGAGCTTTGGAAATGCTGAGTTCAAGATTAAAGTGCTGCATGCAAGGCTCAAGTCCGACCTCTCAACTCCAAAAGGTTCTGGGATGGGAATGGAAATATCTCCTGTGCACCTAAACACCACCAACACCAGTCTGGCTTCCAGACTTGAAGCCCAGAATCTGAACACATCCCACTCATGCTGATCAAAATATGGGAAGTTAATTTTTTTGCATACCACAAAACAGTTTATCATATTACAGTGACTTTTAATGCATTGTCCTAGCTCTATCCCAGGGCTAGCTGGGATTTTGTCCCTATCATTTCCTGCAGGGGACTGTTCCGTAATCCCGTTGCTGGAATGTCAAATAATGTTTCTCATCTGAACTCACTCATTTGTAATTTGTTTCCATTCATTATTCATTTTTCTTACAGGTCTTCTTAAGAAAACACAAATGATATGGGGAAAAAAAAAAAAAGAGCATGTGGTGTAAAAGAAAATAAATCTGCAGCATAATAGCACCAAAAATATTATGGCTAAAGAGGGAATAAGTTTTGCAATAAATACCGACATTTCATAGCTCAATAGCAAGGAAATTATTTCAGAAAACTAATGGCTTTTTTTTCCTAGTGTGGGCTCCGCATGAAACTTCAAGCTCTTTTTCCTTACAGACCATCTGTAAAACTGAGCTAATATTGATCTCAAAAGCCGAGCAATGCTTCATTCATCCCTGTTGTAAATGACTGAGGGCCTCCAGGATGTCGTTTCTGCAGTTTGTAAGACATCAGAAAGGAAGTTGTGAAACATTAGCCACAAAATAAATTTTTTAAACCACCGTTTACATCAGCAAGTCACCGTCTGGAAAGTCAGTGCAGTGAACAAACGCTCAGGGAAAGAGGGTCAGCTGCACTAACTTAAGGAAAGCAGACATCTTCTCAGGCAGCCTCTTAGAAAACAATTTGAACACTGGAGGGAGGTGATGATTTTAGGAGAAATGCCCATGGTTTTAGGAGGAATTTGATGCATTGAACAGTGAAAACTTGGAAGAACCATTATCTGCTGTATTTTCTGTACTGAGAAACGACCTTTATGTTTTTCCATAAATGATTTATACCGTGGAGGTTCAGACTCATGGTGAAGAGGGAAATTAGCTGGTCCCACTGCCCCTCCTGCTCTGAGCTCCTGTTCTCTCCACCTTGATGTAAGAAGCACAAATATGGAGTGACCTTGTGTAATAGCCAGAGACCAAGCCGGAGCTCCTTGGAAAAGAAGCTGAATTTTTTACTATAGGGCATCTCGTGGTTTCACCCTCGCAAGCATCTCTCCATTGCAGTGCCCAGGAACAGGGGAGGGAGACATCCAGCTGGAGTTTGACCAAACACTCTGCCGGTGAAGGGATGACCCTCATGAATGTGAGTTCTGGTTTTGGGATTGCCTTTTCAAAGAGGCTGCAGTAACTACAAACCCCTAATTTTGGAATTTAGCGCTCAGCCTCATTCCTGTTCTCACGCTGCAGCATTTCAGCACTGATGGAGGGTGACAGGTCCAGGTGTGGTTACGCCACAAAGATCTGACACACACCCTGATGCCAACTTCACCTGCTTTGTTCACCCACTCTGGATTGACCCCCCATTATTCTAAGACAAAATGTGAAAACGGACATTTTCAGTTCAGGTGCCAACCGAAACACAAGAATATCATAGCTCTGCTCTAATGGAGCTCAGGGAAGATCTAAGCAAAGACAAAATTGTTTGTCTGGTCTCTGCTCAAGGTGAGGGATGTCACACACCAACAGATTTTTGGCATGTGTATCTATTTCCCTCACAATGGGGTTCACAGTGAAATTACAGCTGTGATGTTGCTTTCCTGGACTGCAATGTTTTGCTGCTGGTGGCACGTGTTAAGGGACACATCCCAGTGACATGTACCACTGACACGGCCACAGAGGACATCTCCCATCACCTGGGAAAGACTGATCTCTGGTGCAGCCTCACCCCATTCTTGGTGTGGTTCATTTCCCAAGAGCATCATCCCACCCAATGAAGTTGTTCGCTGCCTCGCTGTCACAGACAGGGGCAGGACTGGCTTTTCTGGCCAACACAGGCAGCAAAACAGAGATCTGCAACTTCATTCTGCCTCCTCCCCTCCCAGCTCACTTGTGAACCAGCTGGCTGGTTGCACCAGCTTTGGCCAGCGGGGTGGAGGTCTCAAAGCTTATTAAGTTCCTGCGTGTTTTGTGAAAACCATTTGAGGACACAGAACCTATTAAGTGCCCTGGGCTGCTGCCAGACCTCTGTCCTGAACAGACGCTGGAGAACCCACACCGGGGCTCAGCCTTGCCAGAAGATACGTGGGAGGCCAAGTGTCTTTGACTCCCAACTCACAGAAACGCCTGTTTTCCTTTTCTAATCCCCCTTGCACGTCGTGGGCCGTGTAGCAAGCTGGCACATTAGAGGAAAAATGGAGAGGGACAGGAGGGGAATTTTCCCATACTATACAGCCTTCCAAGGACACTGCCAGTGGTGTTGTGTCTGGAGCCCAGTGTTTCCACTGAAACACTTGCTCCAGGAATATTTCAGCATATTTGATTGTTAAAAGATGATTTTATGTGTACATTTTTGGGTGGCCTAGAAGAAAGTGCAATAAAAAAAAAAAAAAAACAAACAAAAGAAAAAAAGGAAAGGACTTCATAGGGATGGACCCAGGATGGGAGTCAATGCCCATCACAGCGTTGGTGATCACTGCCTGTTACGCTGCAGTGCAGACAGCAGACAGAACTTCCTACTCACTTGTGCAGCAAATGTATCATTCCAGATTCAGTATAAAAAATGAGGGAATTTACTGAGCGAGACGGTTCAGCCGGGTAAGCAAAGTTAACTGAGACCACAAATAGCTCCTGTTTAACTGTCAGCTCCGAGCTCACTCCAACCCCAATAAATTAAATATTTAAAAGACATCATGCAGCAATTTTTTTTAATGGAGAAAGCCATTCATCAAGCCACCGCTGTGTTTCACAAGCTGTCGAATAGTGCTTACACTGGTTAAAATAATCTTTATATTTCATTAAGCAACCAAATAAGCTGATCCCTTCCCACTGGCTGTATAGATGGTTTTAATTTTCAAAATCTGCAAATGCATCTTTTATGTCTCTACGTGGCTGGAGGGCCTCAGGAACAGCCACAGCCAGGAGGAGGATGAGAGCAAAGTTTGAACTCCTGCTTTATGGAAGGGTATGCGCTTGAGCAGCTGTGGATAAGCTGGGAGGGTAACAGGGTCCATCCTGAAAAAAAGGGGATTCCTCATTCTGATTTTGTGCATCAGAGATCATTAAAGAGTTAGGAGCAACGGAGAAAGGAGATGGAGGCTGAGGAAAGGTGCAGGAAAACCGTAGGTGAGGGAAGAATGCCCCTGCCGGGAGCCTGAGGGCTGATCCTGCAGCATTTGCTCAGCACAGGGGGTGGATGCTGTGCCTGGGCTGGCACCTCCTGGGGCAGGTGGGCACCTCCTGGGGCAGGTGGGCACCTCCTGGGGCAGGTGGTCCCTTCCTGCACAGCCCCTCAGGGCAGCAGCGGGGACTCTCCCACCCCCAGCATCACAAGTCCGGCTCTCTCCCCGCTTCCCAAATTCCTCAGCACCAGGCTGTCAGGTCTCCTGGCCGTGCCCTGCACCAGACCCTGCCAGGGTTCCCCCTCCCATCTTTACAATCCTGGCATTACTACCTCAGTGTCAAAAACCCTCCTGTGACCTTTGCCTCTCGCTTACATTGTTGCTATGGAAGACTCATGGATGCTGTGCCTATTTCTCTTCCCAAGCCTGAAGATTTCTCAGACTGCAGGGGCTGTGTCCGGCCAGGATCCAGCCTCACAGAGAGGACGTGGGATTCCCCTTAGCTTTAACTGCTGCTGCCTGTGAGAAATCCAGGTTTCTCCATTCCTGCATTTCTTTGAGGCCAGGCAATGTAGCATTCTGCCCATGCCAGACTAATCCAGGCACCCCATCACTCTGTATTCAGTTGCTGCTGTTCAATCTGACACGAAACAATTTGCACATTTACCAGCCAGAAACAGGAACCCTGCTATCCCAGAGCTGCATTGCTCCAACCAACGTGGCTCCCACCCATCCCTTCCCAAAATTGGCCTTGAAAACCTCAGGTTCCCATCAAGTCATACAGCACAAGAGTGAGGCAATTTATAGTGCACCATTTAGCGGTGTGGCATACAGGGGAGATCTGACCCTGGGTTTTAACATTCTCAGCTTTGTACAAGGCTTTAAGTTTCCATATTTAACTGGTAACTAATATTTGTATTATTTTGCATGTAATTCTGTCCTGAGAGAAGATGCGAAGAGAGACCCCCGCATTTCCTCACCAGGTGAAAACTGTTCCTAGTGGCTTGCCTACATGTGGAATTGAAACAGATCTGAGAACAATTTAAAAAATGAGGTAATGAAGTTTTCTAAAAAGTACATGGCAAGAAAACATCCATATTTTTCCCTTCTATCAGGGAAAAAAACCCCAAAACAACAAACCACCAAAATAAAATCACAAATTTCACCCTGGAGCCTGAAGCTAAAGTAAGCGCTCCCAACAATTTGAAATGAGGGCAATTTTCTGTCCTCATTTCATTACTTTACTCCCCCCATCAAAACATCATCAATCTGTACCTGGCTTCACCTGCCAGTCACACACAAAGTCTTCAG
This sequence comes from Pachycephala philippinensis, assembly GCA_013397055.1. Classification (NCBI taxonomy): domain Eukaryota; kingdom Metazoa; phylum Chordata; class Aves; order Passeriformes; genus Pachycephala; species Pachycephala philippinensis. The sequence goes on along the minus strand of VWZT01016359.1, from coordinate 67,045 downwards.
CAAAATTACAGAATGGACAAAACTCATTAATGGAGAAGGGGATCTATCCCTGCATCCTGCAAACTCGAGGGTCACTTGTGCTGGGCACAGAGCTCCTGTCATTGCTGGCAAGCTCTTCCTCATCCCGAGCTGTCCTGGGTGAGGGCATCCTCAGCAGCTCCCTGTGCCAGCACTGCTCTGGAGGAATGGAGCTTTAAACCCAGACACTGGTTTTGCTCCCCAAATGTAAACTGAGATGAGAGGGAGGAATTTTCTTCAATAGCTTTTTCTGGCCAGTTTTCCCAGGTAGAAGCGAAACAATGCCTGGGACAAGACATTTGCCCTTCTCAAGCAAACACTGTCAGGGGAGATGAGGCTGAGGCTGGATGTAGGACATGCAACTTTGCAGGGGCTTTGGACCATTTTCTCTTTTCCCTCCAAATAGTGAGTCATCCCAAACTCAAAGAAATACTGAGACTAAATTAATTGATCTACACAAGACACTCAGGTGCCATCATGAAGAATGGGGTGATAAAAACCTATGAGTTGAAACTACTGAATTATTCCTAGAGGTTTCAAGAAGAGGATACCAGAGTCTGCTTTTGACTGGTGGGCACTGTGGGGTGTTTCTTTATCACTTCATCAAAGCTGTCCCCAAAATGGGAGGGTTGGTGATGGTAAAGAGGATGTATGAGGCCTTCTTTACATGGGAAATAAGCTGTACAAAAAAAGAGTCAAATCTGGACATCACAAAGTCACTTTCAGACGGGAATTTTGACGTTGCTTATGAAGAGATTCACCACAGATTCATTTAAAGTTTGGAAGAGCTCGGCACAGCCTCAGGCATGTGCCCTGGTGCAAGGCAGAGCCTGAGCACAAGGAAAGGATTTAAAAAAACCCAAGCATGAAACAGAAGTCTGGTGCACTTGATTGGTGTTCAAGCTTCTGCAGGTGACAGAAAAAAACAGGAGTGGCCCTGTCAGGTAAAAGAAAAGTTGTGGTCCTCAGCCTGAGCACCTGCAAAGGTGCTACAAATCACTGCTGGTGTTTATGCAAAGCACAGGAACCCACTGTTCATTACTACCAGGGAATAACAGCAAATGGTTTGTGCTGCAACATCCTTTCCCCCTTATTACCACTGGCAATAAACATCACTGAAAATAAAATCACAACGGAATATCCCCCCTCACCTCCCCCGGAGCTGTTCTGCGTTATGATTTCATGCTTTAATTCCTTATTCAGAAACACTTCAAATCAGAAAGATAAATAACAAATCTGTGACTCTGTGTAACTCACATTCTAGGAAAACAGGCTCACTCTATAGACAGGCATTGGGTTTATATGTATTTGGTACTAAATGAATTACATACCTGGGGGGTTATGAATAAATGATCCTAGCAAGAGATTTTCTTCAATCTTTCTTCATTCTTTTTTTTCTTTTTTAATATATCCCTAAGTCTTTTAGATATATAAAGGCCCAAAATCACGTAAGATAATAGCCAACACGTTATAAATCAATTTTCTTCCTCACGTGAGATTACCGAATGTCTAAGGAAACAATTTCACCTTTGTAGTGGATGAAATATAAATAATTTGAAATACTGCAACACATCATAGTTTCTCATTCAAACGTCAAAGTCCGAGAGCAGCATGCACCATAAAAACAGGCTTCCAAAAGACTTTCCTTATAACTGAAACAAGGAATTGAGAACAGCTCCCAAAAAAACCATCTCAGGACTCCGCATTTTAGATCTTCCTGAAATATTTTTACACCTGTGAAAATCCCTGGATTTAAATAAAGTTAATTTCTAAGTGCAGAGAGAGATCTTAATTAAAGAGGATCTAGTAGGATCTAGTTTAACAAGTCACAACCCACTGAAAGCAAAACCTGACCAATTACACCAATTCCTGCAGTTCACATTCAGCTATTCCTATTGACCTTGGTATAAATAAAGAGATCTTATTCTTAAAACCAGGAGGATTGCTAGCAGCTGAAATTTGGAAATACTTCCAGTCAGGGACAGCATCACCATTTTTGGAGTAGACCTTGTCAAATAATTGCCTCTTCAAGGCTGTGCTGACGATGAGCACAGCAACTGTGTTTGTCATGCTCATCTGTTTGTAGGGGAAACATAATAGGATGCGAGAGGGCTTCTAATTTTTGTAAAACAAACCTCAGAGCATCCTGCTGAGACAAGGAAGTTTTGTTGCAGGACCCTACAAATTCTCGACACCAGGCTGTGAGAGGCTGAGGTAAGAGGCCCTGGCTGATAGGGGTAACTCACATCAGCTGCTGGGATTTTTATTTAAGGCTTCTGTGAAATCATCCTTTTTCACCCAAAAGTCCCAGATAATAGAACTGAGGAATTGATTAGACGCTTCCTGGCAAAAGACTTTCCAATGCCTCTGTTTGCAGAGGCATTCTTCACAGGGCAGGCTTGCTAGGTCCAAAATAAAGAAAATAAAATGAAGATATCCTCAAAGTCTCTGCTTTTGAGTGAGGGATAAGTTTTAGGGCTTGGAGCCCAGCAGCTTGCAGTGTAGAGCCGGGAGTGGCATCACTAAACATCACTGTGGTGCTAAATCCCTCTCTTGTCATAATTTACACAAGACAATCGGTGCTTACAGATCAAACCAGGACAAACCTCCCTTCTCCTCTTTGGAGCAGAGCTCGAGCTTCAGCAGAAGCTCTTGGAATTTATATCGAAGTGCAGCATTTTCCTGGGTAAACAAGAAAAGCTCTTGGTATGAAGATCACTTTGACTCTAGTTTCTCATCTCATTCTGCCTCCAGATCAGGCAGCAACAACAACAAAAAAAATCATGCATTTAAGATTTCTTATCATTAACACCAGAATAGAAACTGAGCCCTACAGCCCAGCTCTGCCAGCATTGCTGCTGGACACCCCACATCCATGGATATGAAATGTGGTCGCATCCCGCTGCAGCCAGGGATGCTCGCACGCTCCTGTGCTGCCCACCTGCTTCCCCTCTCCACACCTTACACCACCTCTGCCTCTGGACTGCCCTGAATTCAGAACTTGGAGTAACCTTAGAGTACCCTGCAATCAAACGACTGAATTCATGAGCTGCTTAAAGGGTTTCTCTTCGGTGTTTGTATGAAAAAACCCCAAGTACCTGCTCAGCCCTTTGCCTCACTTCTGCGGAAAAGGTTTTCTTGAGAAGCATCATTTTGTTTTCCCTAATGCTGGCAAAGGGAATTTTCCAAACAAGACTCCCCACACTCTGCCCTTTCCCAGAGCTGCTGGAAGCATGAGGGTGGCTCGCTGCTTGCTCTCTGCCCCCAAACCAGCTTTTTCCTGCAGCATATTTGATTGCAGATTGTTCCCATGTGCAAACTGACCGTCTTGAAGGCAGCCTCTTGGGGCTTCTGGTTCAGGAATCTCCCATCCCTGGAAGATGGAGCAATACCCAGGAGGATTCTACCCATGCCAGTCTCATTAAGAAGACAAGGATCTACAGTTCTGTGTCAAAATATGTTTTTAGGCCTGTGCCCTTTAGTGACAAGGACCTGTGTCTGTCCTGAGCACCACAACCACAGCACTGATCTGACAATCTGGCGCTGAGCTCTAACAAGGGAGATCAAACACGGCAAGAAGTGCACAGATAAGCTTTGTAAAGATTTGCTGAGGCAATTTAAGACATTCCCAGTCCCTCTCCTGCTGCTCCCAGGTGCTGCAAGCCCGGCAGCCAGGCTGGCAGAGGGGAATGAGGGCTTGCTCCGGGCACTCCCAGGGCAATCCTCAGCCCAGATGCTGGGCTCCACGGGCAGGCACTGGGATGAGGCATGCAGGAAGGGTGATTTCTCCACCCACCACCACCACTGCTTATGAAGTAGAAAGTAAAAAGTTGGAGCTGTAAGTTCTGGGTGTTGATCTGGAAGCAGTGAGGTGCACATACGAGGAGGGGAGCAGTGTGTTTTTGTGAAATGCAGTGGTTTCTGCCACATTGCTGGAGATTAACCCCGCTGGCTCAAAAGGCCTTTCCTAGGGGCTCTTTTAGCTGATTAGATGGAAGGCTGCGAGGTTATGATGCCAGGTGCAATTCTGCTTGAAGGTGATTTTGAGAGGTATAAAGAGCAAGCAAATTTTGAAAGCAACAGAAGCTGAGAGCCTGAACTCGGGATGTTTCTGCAAGTTCAGCTGCACCCTGCCTCTGCCACTGCAGATGATTCTTACAGCACTCAAAACAACAGTCACAAAACACAGGATGGCAACTGCTCCTGCTCAGACTTAAATCAGCTATAAGGCAAAATGACAGACAATCCTACCTTGGTCAAAAAGGGAAAAAAAAAATCCTAAAAGGCAGCTCCACAAGCCATGCAATTGTGGGGACTTCTAATACCTTAAAAGAATAAACCAGAATTTTAAAGTTTTTCTTCTTTGCAAGTGGCCACACCAATTTTCATCCTGGCACTAAAAAAGATGCTTGAGCTCAGAAGCTTTTACAAGGAGGGGCTGGGGTGGGGGGAAGACTTGTGCCAGCTGAAAACAGGGCCACGAGCTGGAGGTGGTGGCAGCAGTGCCAGGGGCTGGGGGGCACCACGGGTACATGCAAGGCTTCCTTTCCCGTAAGCGTTTGGATCCCTGCACCGAATGAGTGCTGCTGCCAAGGTAAGCAATGTATTTTGGCCACCAGCAGGTGATCCGTGCTCTGCAGAGCCATGTGCTGGAAAACAGAGCTGCTACACGTCTGCTGGGTTTCATGGGGAGATGTGGAGTCCCTCAGCAGAGGCACGCTTACCCACCTCGGGCTAGCACACAGAGCTGCTCCCTGCTCGCTCCCCGTGGGGCTCGGCACGGCTGGGGACATCAGGTTCCCACAGCTCCCTCGGGAAGAGCATCTTCTCCCTGGCGAGATCCATCAGCTCGTCTCCCCCAGTGTTTCTCTTTCTTTGGAAGATCCAGGTGGAGTTCCCAAGCATCGCACTCACACTTTCAGTTTTACAGCACCATTTCTCAAGTCAGCATTTGCTCTGGTCATAGAGCTGGTCCTGACAGAGCTGTGCCAGCTACCCACAACTCCTGGTGTAAATACCCATTTCTCTCCCTTTGGAGAAATGCTAGTCCATCCTGCTCCCAGCCCTCCCTCAGAGACTCTCTCCTTCCCAGGAGTGTTAATTCTGCCAGACCTGCTTTAGGAAACAGAAGTCTGATCCAAAACCTAATGAAGTTAAAAGGATAAAAAAAAAAAAAAAGTCGATTTCAATAACTGTTAGAGTGAAATACACTGGTGAGAAAAGTCCCAGGGTTTGGCTAACCCCGGGGCACCATGAATTAATTCCTGACTATTTGGCTACATTTCCAAATTCTCCACCCTCTTCTCAACCAGCAGATTTTGATGGAAATTCCCCCGAAGTGGGTTAGTTTATTACTAGCTGTATAGGATTGGAAAATTCGGGATTTATTGAATCCCTGTTCTTCAGCATTTTCCCTACTCCTGTGTTTTTCTAAATGAAGCAAGGTAGCTATAAATGTTCTGTTCAGACACAAGTTGTGAAAATCAGCTCTCAACCTTTCAAAAGGGTTTAAGGCCAATTGACATTCATCAGTGCCTCAGCAGAAACATTTTCAACTTGAAGAGCCAAATTTTGGGGTGCTCCTGAATAAACACTGGAATCTTAGAAAACATGGACTACTTCCAGCTAAGGAGTTTACCCACAGCATCACCAGTAAAAACAGTAGGTAGCTATATCATAACAGCTTGGTCCTGGACCTTCTCTGCAGCACCTTTGTTTTGTCAGGGCTGGTTGTAAAAACGACAGAGGAAAAGGAACTCTTCTTTCCGGCTGCTTTTCATCCAATTTCCCTCTTTCTCAGCAAAACATTCTTTTAAAGGATAAAGACACTGTGAACAAAACCCACTGCAGTTACTCCCTCTACAACTACATTGTGAAAGACTTGCCTGGCCAGCCTGTCCTTCTCTCTGAGTTGAGGGAAGCTCCTCTGACTCTGTTTCTTCAGTGCAGGCAGCGACACTGGCACTAAGGAAAAGCAACATCTGCACCAGCTCTGTGAAACAGAGCTGTGCCTTCTGATACGGCAGCAAGATCCCTGCTTGTGTGTGAGCACGAGGAGAATCTCCCATTTAGACATCAAGATCTTTAAATTAGCAGGAAAAGCTGGAAAGCTCATCTAAACTGGCTTTCTCTGTACTGACAGTACAATTTTGGGTGCACTTTTGCATTGAGTATGCTGGCATAATTTAATACAACCTCTCACCAGTCGTGGGGTAACTCAGGGTTGAAGTCACCCTTACTCTTTTAGGAATTTTGTGCCCATTACAGTTCTTAGTTAGATTGGGAAAACTGAGCTTAGAAACACAATCCAAAAGCCAAAGGGTTGTAGGTCCAAGTCTCTCTGGCTGGGGTAAACAAGGAAGAGGGATTGACTTGCATCAACTTACTCATGGGTGAAAAGTGAACACGGAAGGGAGAAGCTAAGCAGTCAGTTCTGAGACGTGGTCAGGAGAAACACAGAGCAGTCAGAAACTGCAGATTTACTCTCTGCCTGCCACTTCAAGGGGAGTGTGGGCCAGGGAGTGTGTAAAACCTCTCATCCTCAGGGCGAGTCCCATCCTGCTCTCCCTAGGACAGGCAGGGCACAGGAACAGCCTCATCCGCACTCGGGCACCCTGTGGGGCTCAGCCTTTCCCCTTCATCGAGAACACGACCCACGTCCTGTAGGTGGATGAGGTACCCAGCAGAGTCAGCTGTCCAAAGCTTGGAAATTCAGGGAGGAGAGGGGAAAAAGCAGCAGACATTGCTTGAAAAGCTGGGGTGCTGAAGGTTACCCCTGCAGCCCTCCTCGCTGAGCCCTGGGCAAGCTGGGAAGCGGTCAGCGGCTCCCCCAGCCTGAGGAGGGTCCCACCCGACCCAGCTAAGAGCAGATTTCGCTTCTCTTTCGCTTTGTGTTCCGTGCAGAGGTGAGGGAGAGAGAGAGGGTAAATAAACCCCAAGCCCTCCAGCCCTGCCTTTGGGGAAGCGGGAGGCTGCTTCAGACAAAACTGTTATCCATTAACATCCAATTATCACTTGGTCCAAGCCATTAATTATAAATCAGCCTCCTAATTGGGATAATTAGCTCTCTGCTACTTAATGTAGTATGACTGATGCGTTTGGAAGGAAGGTAATCAGTCCATTTGTTTAGCGTTAGGCGAACAAATCCAACTCTCATGGTTTAATTTCAGCCGCAGCCTTCCCACCGCCTTCCCCCCCTCGGCCCACTATCAGCATTCAAAGCTCATTGCAGCTCCGTTAATTGTTTGGGAATCACGGCGGGGATGGGCACACGCATCTCCGCGGGGCTTTCGGGACAGCAGCCCCCAGCCCGGGGATGCGACCGGACTCGCCACTCCCTCGAGGGGAATTGCTGGGATTTTGGGGAGGTGGTTAATTAGAGGGGACGGGTTTGAACCTGAGCGCGACCCCACAGTTGGGATCTCTCCAGAGGAGCGAGGGGCTCCGCGCCTCGCATCCCCCCGTCACCTCGGCCGGGCCTCGCCCCTAGAAACGATTTCGGGGAGAGCGGAAAAACTTTCCTTTTATTTTTTTTTTTCCCCTCTCCTTTCCCCCACTTCCCCTGGATGTCTCATTAATGCCGGCTGCTCGGCAAGCCGCCGATAGCTGCGGGACATGATTAGATATTTATTACTGTCATTTACATGGAAAACTTGAGCTAACCAAGTGGAACTGGAGGGGGCCGCCGGAGGGGACGGGATGAGGCGGAGCGGGGACATTTCTTTTTCCCCGGCGCTGAAAGCGGAGCCGGGATGCGGGACACAGCCGGAGCGCGGCCGGCTGGAGCAGAGGGTGCGGGAACAACCCCGCAAAGCCCCCAGCCAGGGGCAGGGGTGTTGGGCCGAGCCCTCCCCGGGTCCGGGGCTGCGGTGCCACCTCGCTCCGCCCGCGTTTCGTTTCGAAAGGGAGCGGGCAGCGCTCGGTGCGGGAATCCCACCGGGAAACGGGGGATGTTGCCCCCTCCCTCCTTTCTGCTGACGGCCTCGCCGAGGCGACCCTCGGGGACACCAAGGACCTGTCCCGGGATGCGCTGACCCCTTCTCCCCGCCGGGCGCCCGAGGTCGCCGGCTCGAAATAAATGGAGAGCACAGCCGGGAAAGTCGCCGACCGCGGGGACCGGAGGGCTCCGTATGGGGCGCTTCTTGTCCCTTCTGTCCCTAAATAAAGGGACAGGCACGGCAAGTGTGGCAGTCAAACCCCGTCTCCATCGGAGGAGAAGCTTCCCCGAAGGCCTTGCTTTGGACTAAAGGAGCCCGTGTGTCCGGTCCCCCGCAAGGCTTCCGAGGAAGTCACCCTGGCCCTCTCCTTGCCCCCTGCAAGGGGGACGGGTCCCGGGTGCCCCGGGCAGCCAGCACCGAGTGGGGACACGGACTTCTTTCCGCTCAAGTGCTGGCCGCGGCGGAGCACGACCCACCCCCCTTCGCTATCTGTTATCCCATGGCCCGAGGGGCGACTCTGGCGGAGATGTATGAGATCTCTTGCGGTAAAAATATGCATGCGGATCCCCATTTGGTTAGCCCTATAATGGAGGTGTAAATAGGTTTCGACTGCGAAGCCCTTAATTTATCAAGAAGGGCTGACAGCGCAGGTCCGGGATTTATACACCCCTAGAAGAGGGAGAGCGCGGAGGGGGGGGCTGCAAAGACCGGCCTGCCAGCTCCTTACAGGGGGTCCCCGTCCGTTTTCCCGTCTAACCTCGCAATGGGGTGATGTGAGGGTGTGATTTGTCCTAAAAAGGCTTCCTAGCGCTGCCGGCATCTTGCCTTCCCTTCCGCACTCAACTTCCAGCCGCACCAGAAAGAAAAACCAATTCCGGGGCCTTCCCCAGCGGGGCTATAGCCATCGTCCCCTGCCCCCGGCCCCGCTCGGGGCTGTTTCTGCCCTCGGCAGCTCTCCCCAGGCTGCGCAGCTTACTAAAACATCATTATGTAAATGGGGGGAAAGTTGCGCTCTCCTCCCGCGGAGCCCGGCTGACGGAGGGATGCGCGTCCCCCACCACTCCCTGAGCCGGGTTACAGCCCTCGCATCCCCGCCAGCTGCCTAAACCCGCACCGGGAGTCCGAGTCAGTAGGGAACGAGGCCCCGAGCTCGTAGTGGGGTTTTGCTTTTTGTTTTTTTCGCAGTGGTTTGGATTTTTTTTTTTTTTTTGAAGCGTAGTATACTCCAAATAAAAAAGAAAAAAAAAAAAAAGGAAAAAGAAAAAGACGGACAGGAGGACACAGAATTCGCGCTGGAGCCCGGGCTAGGCTTCTCCTCCTCGGCGATGCGTTCATCCCTGCCGGCGGTCCATCCGCCGGCCGCGCATTCCCCCACGGACAGATTCCCCCTCCCCGCAAGCAATCCGCAAAGTCCTCTTCTTTCCCCGTCGGCATCCCCAGCCCAGCGGACCCGCGCTGCCCGGGGGTGCGGGGGGGTTCTTACCTGGGGCGGTGGGGCAGCCTCTCCGCCCGCCGTGGGAGCGGGGACACGCGTGGGAGCGCGGCGCTGCGCCCCGGCCCGCCCTACTCCATCCGCCCGCGCTGCCTGCGCGCTGCCTGCGCGCCCGGCGGAGCTGCCATCTACCGGGAGGCAGCATTGGAGAAGGATTTTTAAAAGGAGCTTCATAGCGACCCGGGAGCTACCCAGCAAGATTTTCAATGGTCCTCCACCCTGTCAATCAAAGCGGGGCTGCTGATACACCCCCCACCCCCCCAACACTTCTTACTAGTCATTTACTCCAAGCCGAGGTGTAAACGCCTAATTAAATCCCTGGAAGCGGACGGGATGCCGGTGGAGGGAGGAGGGCTGGAGCCAGGGCCGGGGGGGCGGTGGGGTCCGTAAGGCACAGGGAAGGGAAGCCGTGCCTCTCTCCGCGCCCCCCGCTTAGCACCACGCTGGATCAGACCCTGATGTTCCCCTCTCCCCCGACGGCCCCTGGGTGGTGATGCTGGTGGGGGATAATCTCCCAACCTTAATTATAGAGCGACCGCGGCCCCCCACCCTCCTCCTGGCCGTCTCGCTGTCCCAGCTGAGCCTGCTGCACCCCTCGACTACTCTTTAAAACGGGGGGCTGGGGGAACGGGAACGGTCGCAACACGGAGAGATAAAATAGGAGCCGTGGAAGGAGCTCAGAGGAGCGCTGGGTGACGGATTCGCCGCCCTCCCCGTCGGGGAAGCTCCGCTGCGGCAGCCGGGAGCGCACGGGCGGCCCTGCCGGGACAGGGGAGCCGGGGAAGGCAGAGGGAGGGACAGCGGGCAAGGGGGGGACCCGCGGAGCTTCGACGGGGAAGGAACGAGCACTTAACGCATCTCCCCGCTCGTGATTTTTTTATTTTTTATACTTTCCCCCGAAATACTTTTTTTTTTTTTTCGGTATGTAAAAAGTGGAAAACCAGCTTTTCCTTTTCTTGTATTTCCTTTTCTTTCCCGTTTTACTCTCTCTGTGGGATTTTCGCAGGTACCTTGCCGTCCAGCGGCCGGGCTGGTTATCTGGCAGAGCTCACTAACTGGAGCGGTGGTTGTGTTTGCTTTTCAGCTTTGCCATGCCTTCGCAGCAGAAAGAGCAGTTTAAAGCCTTTAGAGAGATTGCTAATAGATGCCAGTTCCTTGCCTTTAGATTCTCTCCCAGCCCAGGAGGATTTAGGATGGGATTGGGAGACGAGACGCCATTTCAGGCTCCAAAACACCCTGTTTTAAAATGACTGCGGGTAAGAGGATTAAAACAATAATACCCTTCTCTTCTTGAAGGTTTTTTTTTTCCTCTCTCCCTCCTATAGAAAAGATTTCTTCTCCCAGAGCAAAACCGTTTAGACAGGAATTAAGGGAACAAGAAAGAATAAGAGCGGGGGGAGAGGACCTTTTAATTTGAGCTTGATATTTTGTACAAATTCTGACCAAAAGAAAAAAAGAAGGGATCGGTCTGGCTCGGGACACCAGAAGGCTCCGAGTGCCACTTTCTTGTATTTATTTTTATTGTATATATTTATCCTTTTTTTAACCAGAGGTTATGGGGTACCAAGCGATCGTCTGGGGAAAGAGAGGGAGGGGGTGAACCTATTGAAATCTATTCTAACCTATTCCTGCCCTCGCTCCGCCGACGTCCCTCTCCCCCCCAGGAGCCAGGAGAGCCCCTCGCCCTGTGTTTCCCCCCGCACCCTCGAAACCAACAGCCCGCTTCTGGCCAGGAAACCGATTGGGCGAAACTCGGTGCTTTGATCGCCGTGATCGCTTTTCGGGCACGTTTTTCGGGTACCCGAACCCGGGCTGGCCTGGGCACCAGCGCGCAAAACCAGCGCGGAGTGGCCCTTTTTGCTTTTTTTGCGGTGACTCTGCAGAGGACACCAGCACTGCCACCACCCCCGGGTGTGCCACCGGCACCTTCCCTGCCGCGCTGGTCACAACGACTTGGAGCGGGGGACGGCGCGGAGCCGGCGGGCGACGCTTCCCAAAATTCAGCGCCCCCCCTGGAATCCCCTCCTCGCCCCTCAAAACCTGGTCGGGAGCAGCCCCGCCGACCTGTAGCTCGCGGGATGTGGGGCACAAACATCAACCCCGGGGCGCAAAAATCTGCTCCAAACCCGGCAAACTTTGCGGGGCTGCTGCGCTGGGCGCGGCGGGGAAGGGGTTCCCCGTGTGCCGGGGGGGCTGTGCCTGCCCGGGCGGGGGGCCAGCGCCTCTTCTCACTTGTTTCTGAATTGTCGCTTGCAGCCAGGCACCAATTCCCAACCCCTCCGACCGCGATGTCACCATTGTCTCGACTCTCTGCTCGCTGAGAGCACGGGAGATTTTGTAATGACTTCGACGAAAAAAAACTGTTTTAATTCCCCCCTTCCCCTCGAAGAAATAATAAGAGTTTCCCTCTGTCTTCAGGATATCTCCCCGAGCTCTCCAGCGACGGCATTTCTGCCGTTTAACCAGCCCCCATAAATAAATAATTGCGTTTAATTCGGCTCTTCTCCGCAGAAACGAGTAAACAGCGCATTTAGCGCGGCTCGGAAAAGTGACCCCAGTTTGTCTGCGGAACTGATTTATCGCATCTCCCCCCCGCCCCGAGGGATCGATGGGGCAAAGCATCAGGGAACCGGCGCCGGTCGTGTCCACATTACAGGGGTTTCTTCTCCAAAACGCGGGGAAGCGAGGGAGGGATGCGGAATGCGCAGGAGGAGGGAAGGGAGCCCCGGGAAGGGGCTGCTGGCAGAGGGGGGACCCCCCAGGAGCCCCCCGCTCCCCCCACGAGCCTCCCCGTCCGCGCCGGGCTCCTCAAACTTGTGTCCGGCACCGGCTCCGACACAAAACCTCGGCTCGGCTGGGCGAGAAATGGTTCTTTTCATCCCTCCCGAAATAATAATAATAATNTTCGAGACGGGGTGGGAGGAATTTATTAGTTCTCCGTGTAGAAAGGACATTTTAAGTTTCCGTGATATTAACGGTAGTATTTTTGCCAAACTGTCTGGGTCTATACATGTCCCAAAAAATCCCCTTCAAAGACCGTTTTTTATGTCTTTCCTAAGTAAACCGTGAATTTCAGGTTTCCATGTAGGCTTTAAGCCCCCTCACCTGCATGACGGGAAGGACAGCTGCTACTTTTAATTTGAAAAACTGCTTTTTTTGTGGGGGAAAAAAGCCCCAAACAAAAACCTAACCAAACAACAAAACAAACAGTGGAACGATCAGGGTATAATGTTGGAAGAAAATTGTGGTTTTCTCATTTTATTTAGAAAGACATGTAATTTCCCTATCTCGGGTATTGAACACACAATCCTCCAGCCCCATCCCCATCCCCACAGAATAATGTGTTTGCATTTGCACAGAAATCGTGGTTGTTTCCTCCAGAACAACTAAAATCAAAGCCAAGCTGGTTATGTTTTAAACAACTAATGCATTAACTCCCTCCCTCTCTCTCTTTGTGGGGTTGTGTTGTTTTTTTTTTTTTTTTTTGGTTGGTTGTTTGTTGGGTTTGGTTGTTTTTAGTTTTGTTTTTTTTCTTTTGTGAATTTTATAACACCTCTTGCCAGGACAGTAAACTGTGTTAGAGAAGTGAAAATTTAATTTTACGTGGAGTAAAGAGAAATAAAGCTCCACCTTCGGAAGATGAACAAGGAAGAAAACTCAGAACACTGACAAACCTCCTTACCCCTGGATCTATGGCAAATACAGTGCAAGACATTTCTACTTGCCTCAAATTATAATGGCAACGAGGTCTTAAAATAGCTACTTAACCAAATCAAGGCCACTTTGCTGCTTGGTTTTGTTTTGGATTGTTTTGGGGTTCTCCCCTGCCACCTCTCTCTCTNTTTTCTCTTTTTTTTTTTTTTTTTTTTTTTTTTTTTTTTTTTCCTTTTTTTTTTTTTTTTGGGTGTGGGGCATCTTTTGGGGGTTTGAAATGTTCCAGACATTGTCCAGTACTTTGTCCCCGACGCCAACCGCATTCGTGTGAGACCGAAAGGGGATTAACTTGTGAACTTTTAAAAATCAGAACTTAAATGAGAGGCAAATCTAGGCCACAGCTCATTGTGGGAACCGTTTCTTAAGCAATTAAAGCGAGAAGAAATTCCTCGCAGCCTTTTTCCTTAAAGCAGCTTTCTGAAGGATTTAAGGAGGACTAGTGTCCGGTCCATCAAGAAAGATTTAAACTGCACAGTGATATAGAAAATCTCCACTTGCTCTTATTTAAAGGGGCACTATCACCATTTCCATAAGACCCTTGACATTGTTTCTTTAATCTTGTTTATAAACTTAAACAGATTTAAAAAGTTTTTTTTCTCTTCTCTTCTCTGCCTCCTTTTTTTTTTTCTTTTTCATGAATTCATTGAAAATATATTTGATGCAGTATTTGAAAAGAGACCAAAACAGGCTCACAGTTGGCTCACAGTTAAGGATTTTCTGTTACTAAAAAGTCTCAAGCCACAGCTTGCTACATTTCTCCTTTTGCTCTTGGAGGTTTGGAGGAAAGTGAGATTAGTGGGAAGAGGAATTTATATTTTTTTCCTCTGGGGTCAAGTATGCAATAAAAGTTTCTTTCTCCCCAAATTAAGAGGACACAAAGCACCTTTCCCCCCCCAAATAGACTCAAACCTTCATGCAATATTTGTGGTTTAGCACATTTTCCTTTGGCTGAGGGCAGAATTATATTCTAAGCAGCCTCCTGCAATGTCAGGTTTCTTTCTTTCATTCCTTCCTTTCTCTTTCTTTGCCCCACCAGTGCTCCCTCCTTAAGTCCTGGCTGTTGGGGCTGGTTCCTACCCATATTTAGAGGTCAGCCAGTATTTCTTGCAGTTTTTCCAATTTGAGCTACTTGACAAGGTTTTCTGCACTGCATTAAAAAAAAAAAAATACCTGCTAACCTTATTCCAGAAAAACCAGTTGTTCCCCCTTAAGTCTTAAAAAGAAAAAAAAAAAAAAAAGAAGAAAGTGAACACCTTGGAGTCACCAAAGCTTTTGGTGCTTATAGCTAATTAATAGCCCTAATGATATTTTTCCAAGTCCATGAATACATTATGTTTGCAATCCAAAAAGCGTTAGCCCCATTCAAGGGTACTTCAACATCTGCTCATTTAAGGGCAATTAATCATTTTGATATATGGTTTAAAATTGACTGCTTCCAAGGGACTTTTTTTTTGACAAGAATAACAAAGCAATTTGCCAGGAGCCATCTTCTGGACATGTTATTAGCAGAGCCTTCATCTTAAAGAGGGTTTAAAAAAAAATCCTCAGATTTAGGTACCTGCTTTAAAGGGAACCCAACACCTTCTCTCTCCTGCTTGCTTTCTTACACTTCCTCCAATTCTTCATCCAGCCCTTCATTCCTCTGACAAGAGTTAGAGCACACTTCCATCTTAGACCTAAAGTTTATACCTTGACTGCAGAAGCATGTGAGTTTATAATTTTGCCCCTCAAGGAGAATGTGAGCTGAATATCACAAAATACAGAGCAAGCTCAGCTCCTCCTCCCATTTCCACTTTTTCTTAATTGGGATAATAACTAGTTTTACGTTTTTGAGTAAAAAATGCTTCATATTCCCTCATTGGTCTCAACCTTCTCTCAAATGCAGCCAAGGATTTTTTA
>VWZT01016359.1:20317-51950 GCA_013397055.1 Pachycephala philippinensis | reverse complement strand
TTTTTTTTTTTTTTTGCTATTAACTGCAGTTTGTAACTGTAATAAGCCATTCCTTACTTCAGCCTATTTTTCAAAAAAATACCTGTAAGGAATCAAATCTACCAAGAGCATTAGGTGAAAACAGCCAAAAAGATCAATTTTTTCAGCCTGTGGTTCCTGGTAAAAGTGTTAGCTGAGAGAATGTAAAGGGGAAGTCTTTCCCGTGCAGGGAATTTAAAGTATAGTTATGACAGGCAGATCTACTTATTTATTTATTCAGTGAATCCCAGCTGTGTTCAGAGGCTCCTGCCAAACAGGGGGCCCTTTCCAGCCCAGGAGCTGCAGATGAAGGAGGGCATCCAGGGCAAAAGAGATAAGCAGGAAAGGTGATGAGAAAAGGCAAATAAATAGAGGAGCGATGTGCCCAGCAGAGGCAGAGTCAGGAGGAGAGGCCTCCCTCAGCCGAGTCCCTGCCCTCCTGGGAGAAATGGATTTCAGGGTCCGTCTTCCCTTGGCGACACTCCACTTGTGCTCTGCTCTGTCACAAAGGCACAGGTGGCTGTCCTTCTGTCCTTTCACAGGCTGCCTAGAAAGAACCAGCAAAATCAAAATTTTGCAATAATATGTCAGAAGGATTCCTGTTTAATTTAAAACGTTATTAATTTTATTTTCTGACTCGGTGCACCAAAAACTGCCTTTGTGGTCACACCTGGGTTGGATTCAGAGCCCTTTTTCTGTGGCTTTATTCTTGTCTGGGGCCATCCAGTGCCCAAGCTACTCCTTGTCCTCATGGAATTTTTATCCATCAGTCTACAGCCAATGAAATGTCATTATTTGCTTAAAAAAGGTTATGTAAATGAGTTGAGGTGATTTAAAAAACATACCACTTATAGAAGATTTGGGGTTTTATCAGAAATTTGAAGGCACCCTCCAAGTAACTCAATACCCTGGAAAAAAAATCCAGCCGGGGAAGAAATGTGGGTTGTTCTGAGTTGACCCTGCTGCTGCGGCGTGTTGCAGTTGTAGTTTGGGTATGAAACATCTCTTGTTCTTTGAGGATGGAGTGCTGGGGGCAGGTGACATCACCCAAGTCATGTGCAGGACATGGCATGGGTGGGAGGTTGGTCCATCAGCCATCTCATGGCCAAAAAGACCTGGCAGCTCCTTAGTTTTGAGATCTTCTGAGAAAAAAGTTCTTCCTCCCCAGTGAGGCTGGAGAACTGACAACTTAAGGTCAATGCAGACACTTCCCCTTTGTATTTTGCAGATTTTTTTTTTTCTTTTTTACATTTTTCTGTGTTTTACAGACAAAAGGCAGTGAAACATCTGAAAACAAGCCACTTTTCAGTCAGGCCCACAGTTCAGGAGGGCTTGAGCACAGGCTGAAGGTTCAGCCCATCTGCTGCTGCCAGAGGAGGAACTGGGGAAGCCTGACCTGCCCAGCCCCTTTGTGAAGGGTGGCCAACATTTTGGTGGGGTTATTTTTCGTGTGTCTGTCTCAGCCCTGGATTAATTTAGGGGGAAATACTCTTTTGGGGTTTTACAGTGGTCATACTGAAACCTGGCACGAACGTATCCACCCACGCAGCTTCACAGCCATCCTTTATGGCTCGGGTCTGCCTGGAATTTTAATATTCTCCACGCTCATGGGATGCACGGTGGGATGCTGCCTCGGCTCTGACAGGCGTTTCCTTGCCAGAAAAGCCTTTCCTTGCTTGTTTGAGAGGTGAAGAGCTCTCCACGTGGCCACTGAGTTCTGGTTTGTTACTCAGACCCCGATGGGACTCGTGGAAAGAAAAGCAAATGTGGAGGAAGGCTGTGATAGGGATGTTACAGCTCCTGGAGCCAGTTCTCCAGCTCCTGGAGGGCTGGAAATGTTATCCAAGCTGAACAGAAACTCCAGAAAGTTGCTTAAATTCAGGCCCTCCCCATGGGCTTGGCATGGAGAGACTGCATTTCCTAGCTTGAGACGCTCCCCACACGAGTAGCAAAGGTGCTTAAGTAGCAAGTCAGTCTCTGCTTGGCTTCCCTTTGCAGCACCCCATAATTTTGGGCAGCTGTCAGCAGCTGGGGGGATTCTTTTTCGGTTTTAAGAGCACAAGGTAAATCCATAAGAGGAGTTGCTTTCTCTGGGAACAACGTGATGTGCCTGCCTCTGTGGGCACAAGTGTGTAACAAGTTTGGGGCAATGAAGGAGTTTCTGACCCTGGTTTTTCTGAGCCCTTAAGCCACTCTTGTGTCAGCCCTCTGTTCCATCAGCTGAGGTGCAGCTCTGCACTGTGGGGTGCTCTGAATCCAACATCACTGTCTGCTGTGCTTCATCCCCCAGAGAGCTGCTTCTCCTTTTCCTCAGGAGAGACATTGCCCTCACAGCCTGGTGGCATCTAAGTGTGCACTCAGGCTCGATTTATACAGAGAGCTGGGTTATCCCAGCTTCCCATCACTGAAACCAGAGCAGGGCTTTGCCACTGGGCCTAAATATTGGTCCCTCACCAGCAGATCAGACCCAGAGCTGGATCTCCCTAACCATCTTTTCAGGAAGAAGCCCAAATGTTGATCTCTTGGACACCAGTGCAGGCTCTGCCTGTGAGGCTGGATGCAGTTCAGTGCTATTTCGCTGGTGGAAACCCCAAGTAATTTATTCAAAAACGATGATATTTATCTAGATTTACATCATTTAGCACCAAGCTCGGTCCTTCGGTAACGGATACTCAAATGCATGACTGCATTTATTTTGTACCTGCCTCTGAGCAAAATGACAGATACGTTTCCTGGGGGATAAAATCCATCTCCCAGGCACACAGCCAGGCTGGCTGGGTTTTCTGCAGCAGAAATTTCAAGGACATGAGAGGACTGGGCAAAAGGAACTTTTCCTCCCAGATCAGGAGCATGGCCCAGTGGCCACCTTCACCAGCACTTGTGCTCTCCAGCCCTTGTGTGGGGTTGTTTGAGCAGCTGGAGGAAGTGTTTCAACCCAATTTCCCTGCACTGGTCCTGGTTTTGGGGATGTGTTGGCTGCAGGCACCAGCAAAGGCTGTGCCATCTCCGGTGCCACCCCACCTCAGTGGGTTTCTCCAAGGGGATGACAGAGGAGGGGAAAGGAAAATGAGCCCTGCTCAGTTTTGTGTAACACATGACATGAAATATGTTAGGTAAACACCTTATTAGAAATGACTTGTCATCTCTCTGCCTCTCTCAGCTGCATGTAACTCTATCTCCAGACTATTATAGTATCAAATATATTTTACAAGAGTTTTACCTACAGGTGACTTGCTCTTTATTACTGGATGTAGGCAAAATCAATACTTTAGTAACTAGAAGATCATTTATTTTGCTTTTTGAAACATTTTTCAACAGTGGGAGAGCAGCTAAAGCCTGCGAAGCTATGATTAAGAACCCCAAACTCTACCTTCCTTTCCTTCTCTGCCTCCTAACCCATTTATTGACTTAAATAGGTAATTTCCAAACCCAGAACATCATCCTGAACAGCCACTGCTGGTGCACGGTTTTCTTTTCTTTCTTGGGTTTTTTTTTTTTTTTTTCCCTTGCAGACAGATAATTCTTTAAACTTGGATAATTTCAAGGGGGAATCAACTTAATATAAATGTACCTGTCACTGGTTGAAATAGAAGCAGATTCTGGCCTTTCAATAAGGCCACTTCTGCAGTCCCACACTGGGGAAAAATCAAAAATTGCTCAGAACTGATAATGCATTCCTCCAGCTCCACAGCCCTGATGGAGTTCAGTCAGGCCAAATACCCTGGCTGCTTTTATGTGTTTATTTTACCTTCTGATTTGTTTTGAAGGTCATATGATGCAAAGATGTTGGAGGGAAAATGCTTGTTGTTTAGGGAGGTTTGTCCCTGAGTCACAGCGCTCTGCAGCTGGCGAGTGCCCCACAAGGAAGGGAAAATGCCACTGGGCTGGTGCAGAGGAGAGAGAGGCTTTTGCCTCTTCTCCCCATCCACAAAGGCTTTGTTATCCTTCAGGTTTGTGGCTCCTCTCGCAGCTGGTAGAGCACTCAGTCAATAAAGAAATGATCTCAGCAGAAATGTCTGTGTATCCAATGCTTGGGAGGACGGACTCGGAGAGGGGAACAGGTGACATTGCTCTGTCCATGGAGGTGAGGGCTGCTGACTAAGAACTCAGACTTTAGATGTGCAAGAAACAGTTGAACATCTGCACTCCACATCAGCCTGGGCTTTTATTTATCCTCCTCTGAGCCAAGGAGAAGGGCATTCCCCCATGGAGAGGTGGGGAGGAGCAGCCAGGCACCAGCAAGAATGATGAGGAAAACCCTTCCTCCAGAGACCCACCTCTCCAAGCACCTTTCACCACCCTGGGATGCACTCCCCACCCATCCCACCGCCTCTGGCCACCCTGCAAACTGCTGGTCCAGCGGGACCCTGTCATGTGGCCACTTTGGTGTCAGCCAGGCCACCAGGCTCCTGCTCCCATCCCATTCTCCCTTCCAGAGGCAGGAGCAGGACTCTTCTTACGGCAAAGCAAAGGGAACAGCAAAACAGAACAGATTTTTGCTTACCATCCCTTTGGCTTCAACAAAGCTTCTCAACCAGCCATTTGGTATCAAATGAGCAAAGGAGTTTGCTTAAAAAAGTACACATGCACATATTTGTGTACCCACATTCAAACTCATGCACAAGTGTATAACCTACAGCTTTTAGACTATAACATTTATCATCTTTTGATGTCTTTAGATAAAGTCAATGACCTTTTGTGTCACCTAATTTTCCAGAAAAATCTGATATAACAGTCTGCTTGTGACAAGAGGGATTTTTAAGGTTTCTTTTTAATGGGTATTATGTCTTAATAAAATGTAATTTCCTGTTTTGGAGGGAAGAGTTCAATTCCCTCACTCCATTTAAGCAAGGATACTTCTTTTTTTCATTCTGGCACAGCTACACAGGGTCACACACACTGGGGTTTGGAGGATGAGGATCCTCTAGACCCTGCAGCCCAATGTGGAGTTACATCTGTAGTCTCACAGCTTGGCTACAAGTGCTGTGGGTATCAAGGCATGATCCCATGTCCCCCAAAATAAAGAGCAAGCAGGGGACATATATAAATTGCCATGGGATGGAAATGAGTTGTCATTTAGGAGTTTTGCTGGATTTAAGTTGGGGTTTATTTTTTTCTTGCTCCTCATCCCTGCTTTTGAAATGATCTTGTCATGCAGGAGGGGTTGGCAAGTGCAACACCTGTTTGTGTGGGGTGGGGGTAAATCACGTATGGGGGTAAATCTCCCATTTGTGTAAAACCTTAGGGTTTTGGAGGTTCTCTGTCTCCTGCCAAAAACCCCCACAGTCTGTCTTCTACTGCTTGGAAATCCTGTTGGCAGGGAAAATGAAGTGCCATCATCACTTGGTGCCTGGTCTTGATTTATTTCTATTTTACTTACAGTTTTTTTTTTTTTTTTCCAGGGGTAACATTATATCATTATATGAGGATTTTCTGGTTTATTTTGCTTCCTACCGGAGTCATGGCAGAGGACCTGGCTCTGGCTGATGGGGACATCTCACCAGCCCATGCCAAGATTGAAGCATCTCCCAAAGGTGGGAAGGCTGAGGATCACCATTCCCTTACACAGCTGGCTGGTGTTAGGATAAATGAGATTCCCTCATCTCCCTGTGCTGGGTTCCAGTGTGTCTGGAGCTGTGCTGTGGCTTCTTTTCACCAGGGTTTGCTGATGATGGTCCAGGTTTCACTCAGGAGAAATGCTGCCCGAGCCCTGGTGAGGCCTTGCCTTCCCCTCACTCTTCCCTTGCCAGCCCCAGCCGAATTTTGCTCATTTTGGAGGAGAGTCTGTGGCAGGAGCCCGGGACGTGGCGGCTCCAGCAGCCTCACCCCCTCTGCTCCACATCCACCGTTCCCACTGCAGGTCTGGCCATCTCGCATTCACAACGTGTCCAGCAAAGTTTGTGTCAGGGGGTTTAAACTTTAGATTTGTGTGACCAAGGAATTCCCAATTCTGTTGCATGTGTTCCCCTGTCTCTCCCTCTCCCCCCCCCGTCTTTCTCTTGGCTGTGAAACAGCACAAGGAGACTCTTTGTATGCTCCTAATCCTGAAGCAACACAGCTTTAGCAACATCCAGGGATAAAAGCACCATCAAACCACAACTTTATGGGGGCAAATCTCCTCTAATCCCTCGCTTTAGCTAAACAAAGCTTCTTGCCCTAATCCGCTATCGCTTTAAAAAAAAAAAAAGCTCAGATTTTGTTTTTAGTAAGAAGATGATCCAAAGGACTAATTTTAAGAGAGACTAACCAACTCTGACAGCTTTTAAAATAGACGACAAGAAAATAGATGCAAACTTTCCTCTCAATTCAAGGGTTTTCAGGCTATGCAATAAGAAAAATATCCAGGGTTTAACTGCTTTCCTTTAAGCTCACTTTTATTGTATTAAATGCTCTGACCAACTCAGATTCAAATCACCAGGCCCAAATGCCATTTGATCTTTAAAGAGAGAGTTAAAAAGTGTGCATATTATTCCCAGGAAGGCAGTCCAAGGAAAATCAATTATCATAAACAAGGATTATATTACACACACGGTCAATATGGAAAAACAAACACGATGCTGATAATGGGCCGTGGCAGTGGCTCACATCTGAAGCCACTTTGACTGCATTAAAGATAGTTCTTTATTAATTTCAGGATGGGTGTGTGTAAATATGGTAGCGAGGAGAAATCAAGCTCTTAAACAGCCAGGCCAGGCTTTCACTCCAAACATGAACCGAATGTTGAATTTTTCTTCCTTTTTAATTTTTTTTTTTCCTTGTGGGGTGTAGAAATGTTACAGTTTGACTTGGGGGCTCAGTGTGTGTGTGCAGCTCAGCACTGCTTGGTTTCAGATGTGGGAAAGAGCTGGGCTTGGAGGAATCCTGGGGAACCACTGTGGTTCCCTGGGGATCTGGCTGGTTTGAGCCTCTGCAGTGAGCAGGTGCCTGTCCCACTCCCATCCTGTTCCCTGGCTGTTGCAGGAAACCAGTTAAAGCCGTTGGCTTCTTCCTCTGATGGTTTATATCTCAGCACTTACTGGGGGAATCTTCATTATCCATCAGCATCGTGTCTGACATCCAGCAATCTGCCTGCAGGACAAGGACAGTGAAGAGTGGGGTTGTTGCAGCACCATGGTTTCCTCCTTACTCATGCTTTGCTCCCAGGGAGCAAGAAAAATCTGTACCCACGGTTTTCCGTCGTGTTTGATACAGCCTGACCACCTTGCTGATGTGAGGGGGGGCATTAGCAGGTCTCTGTTCCCTCAGCACACCTGGGTGGGAAGGGATGGATGGATGGGGTTGCCCACCCATCTACTCCCATGCTGTCACCTTGCCCCAAACTGGGGATGGGACCTTTCTTCTTCAAAGATCCTTCCTTCAAGCTGGCTGGGGAGCAGCAACACCCCCTAAAATAGCATTTCTGTCCCCAGGAGAATTCCAGCACTTTGAAATGTGCTTTGGTGCAAATACCTCTGGGAAGTCAAAATTATCTGTGGATAATTTTGGCGTTCTGACGTCAAAAGATGTGAGCAAACACCGAATACAGCACGAACATGGTATTAAATAAAACTGAAGTTGTAGGAATATTTTGACATAGCATAAACGTAGAAGCTAAACAAAGTGAGGAAACTCCCCCCCGTGTGGAAACTTGCTGAAATGAAGCAATTTTGATGCTCAGAGTGCTGAGAAAGTCTGGGTGGATTCTTTGGATGTTCTCCCATTACGAGAGGCTGTCGAGCATGACACCTTTTCGCCACGTGTTTTCTGATTGCAGTCAGATGGGGAATGGTTCTGCGTGACTCCTTGGGAACATTCCCCATGAATCCATCTCTGGGGGAGCCCCAAACCCCTTCTTGCTGCTGGTCAGCCCAGCCTGCTGATGGCTGTGGATCCCATTTCACCTTCGAGGAAAGGCACTGATGATGTCCCAGGTGTTCCACCCGGTTCCCTGTGCTGGCGCTGCACCCACGGGCTGCACTGACTCCCTGTGCAGCTGTGGCAGGAGCGTGTTTCCCCGAGGCCCTTGGCTGCCCGGGAGCTTTGTCCTCGGCCAGAGAGACGTGTATAATCTTTGGCTAAGCTCCCCCAGGACCCCCAGCCTCTCCCTGCTCAGCCACTCTCAAAGGGCCCTTTTGAAGTGCGCCCGGCGTTGCGGGCTGTGTTTGCCCGCGGACGGCACATGAAACCAGCAAACACCATTTCTGGGCAGAAATCTCCAAAGTCCATATCCTTTCAGCCTTAGAGTTTCCCTTTCTCATTGACCTGTGCCCAGAAGCGACTCCTGATTTGAATAGCAAATAGTAGCTGTCTTTCCCTCCACAGCTAAGCTGTTTCCTTTTCTTCCTCCCAAAGCAAGGTGGGAGCTTTTCACTTCCCTCTTTCGAGCAGCCAAGGGGAAGGGGAGGCAGCAGAGTTGGTGGGTGCTGAGTGGAGACCCCATCCTGGCTCATGGAAATAGCCTTTGATGGACCTGTTTTCCCACAACAGTGGTTTTCCACCAGGCAATCATGATCCTGCAGAAGTGTCATGGCACAGGGCTGGGATTTTTTGGAAGCAGCCTTTGGTTTGGCCAGCATGGGACTGGGCTGCTCAGCGACAGACTGATTTTATAGCACCTCCTGTCACCTGCTGATTCGTTGTGTATTCAGCACCAGACACAGAATAGGGAAACCCCAGGGAGGAGAAGAATGATTGGCAGGAAACTTTAACACTTTGAACCTCAAAACACAGCTGTAGTACAAATACACCCCCACCCCTGCCCCAGCCCCATGCTGCAGAACAGGAATGAGCCAGTGGGTTGGGTCTTGTAGCCCATAGTCAGGCCCAGGAGATCAAATGTCAGGTGGGACTAAGCTTTTGAAAGGCACTAACTGGATCTTTTTCCCCCCAATATTCTTCTCCTCCCCTCTGGCCTTTGGAAAAGCTGTGATTTTCACAGGCCCTGGAGGATGCAGCCCTGAGGCTGGGGACTCTGCCTTTCCCAAAATAGCCACGGGAAGCTGACAGGTAAAGGGGACTCCCAAGAGCTCAAGTGAGAGTTGTGGAGGTAGTGGGATGTTTTCTGTCCCTCTGATGGAGCAGCCTGGGAGAATTTCCACAGGTCACTGGCACTTTGCCTTTTCAGCACTCTTCCACTGGAGCAGGACAATGGGGAAAGCGCCTTCATTTGCTTTTGTGCTAATGAAGTCAAACAAGCATCAGGGAATTTGCACTGGGGCTCTGTCGTAGGGGTTTGATCTGTACTAAAAAAAAAAAAAAAAAAAAAAAAAAAAAAAAAAAGATGGTTCTTTGGGTAAAGCTTATCCCAAAAAGCATCTGGTAGGCTGAGGGCACCTCCTTTGTTTTTAAAAGTTGGGTAGTGACTGGGAGTGGGGGATATTTTTTCCCTTGATTTAGATTTGAATCTCTATTTTTCTTCTGTTCAGGGGGGAAGTGATGGGATGTGGGAATACCCGGTTCGAGCTCAATGCTGGTAATCAATCTGTTCACTGAAAAGAAACTTGCAAAAGCCTACAGCCTGGTGAGCAACCCCATTTGTTCTCCATCCCTAAATCTTCAGGTCCAGGAGTCATGTGATAGTGCTAGACTCTCCACTTTGACTTTTAATCAAGCTGCAGGAAGGGACCTATGTATCATTTCAAAAGTTGGAAAGCCAGAAAGGAAACGTGTGACATTACGCTTTATTTTTCTTTCTTATCTCTTGACTTTAAAGTCCAAGCTATGGACAAGGGCACTGAACAACCTAATGGGAACATTTAGAGGCTTAATGCAATTATTCAGCATGATGAGATATTTTGTGAGATTGTAAAATCCTCTTCTTTGTTGTATAGATGAACCCATCTGAAATCTGTGGAGTTCAATGTACTGCTGTTACTGTGATATCCCTTCTACTTTTCACCCTAAAAAATTGACTGGGAGCTGACTTTCAGCTCCAGGTTTTGAATCTGAAGCCTGGAGCATCCAGCTCTCTGCTTCAGCCTTTTCTACTTTCTATTGCTTTTCGTAACATTGGATGTGAATAGCTCATAAAACCCCCTGCAAACAGCAAGCAAGCAGCAAACCTAAACATGTCCCCATTGCAGCAAATGCTGGAAGAAATAAATTTAGCTGAAAAATCCCTGTCTTGGTTTTTTGTTATATTTCTTTCTCTTGGATAAGGCAAAAGAAGGGGGAAAAATTAAAATCCCTTGGTTGCAAAAATGCCTTCAGTCAAGTTCTCTCTCTTACTGACAGCTCAGTTCCAGCTACAGAAGTCTTAATGATATTTTGGCCATAATGCCGAGAGAAGCAAGAAAGCCCCTTCAGACACCGGGAGCTTTCACCCGAGTGGAGCAGTAAGTAGACAGCTGAAATGTATCTTTGAACTCAGGCAGGCAGAACTAGTTTGTTGTGGTGTCCCTTCTCCTGCCCACGGCCATCTCCCCGCGCTGGCACAGAGGGTGCTGCTGGTGGCACGTGTGCCAGTGGCTCGAGGCTGTCCCCACAGCCTGGTCAGGGATGGAGGGCTTGGTGCCACCTCTGTCTGAGGTATCTCCTTCACCTGGCCTGGTAGGGCACAGTGGGTGTTGCCTTTGTCCTTTTTAATTGTGTGGGTTGTCCCATGGCTGCAAATGTCACTCTGGTCACCCAGCAACACGTGTTTCCAAAGGTTCCCATGGAAGGAAAGCAGCTGGACTTCTCCTGGCCAGAAACTGGTCACCAGTACCTGTCTCAGTGGGCTGTGGCACCTTGCGGGCTTGAACATTGGTTTGTATTAAGTTGAGGTTGAGCTAAGGGAGAGGTGACTGCTCTCCTCTTAAGTGTGGGTCTTCCAGGGCCTGCAGCTCCCCACGGGTCCAGGTGGACTTAGGCTGGATATCAGAAAAAGGTTCTTTACCCAGAGGGTGGTTGGGTGCTGGAACAGGGAAGTGGTCACAGCACCAGCCTGGCAGAGTTCCAGAAGGGTTTGGACAATGCTCCTGGCCCCGTGGTGTGATTCTTGCGGATGGTCCTGTACAGGGCCAGGAGTTGGCCTCGAAAATCCTTGTGGGTCCCTTCCCACTCAGCATATCCTGTGGCTCTGTCATCTCCTGCCCCAGAGCTTGGCCCAACCACACTGAGCCCTCAGTGGCTGTGTCTGGCAAGAGACTGATCTCATAGCCCTGATTTTGGAGTCATGGCCCTGTACTCCCTTTTTCTGCTGCTGACACCAAACCTGCAGGCTGTTTCTCAGGGTCACCCTGTGCTTGGAGGAACCCCGAGGTGTGTGGTATTGTCTTCTCTGGGGACAAAGGCAAAGGGCATGGCTGTGCAGGCTGTGCTCCCTCCTGTACCTCTGCCTTGAGAGGCTCTCAGAAACATCCTCTCCTCTGTGTCCCCCCTTCCTTGTGTCCTCCCCAGGACTGAAGGCAACACCAAGCCATCTGGTAAAGGTGTTTAGAAGTGACGTTTTGGTGCTCCCTGACACCATCCCTGATGCTGCTGGGCGCTGTCTCACCCCTGCTGGGTTTGGCAGTGGATTGGGGTGCTCAGTTAAGAGCACAACCACAGAGGGAAAGCCCCAGCTCAAAGAGGAGAGTGTTGTACTTGCAAGGCTTTGAGTGCTCACTGAAAGTAATTTTCAAAAATGATCTTTTACCCCTTAATCAAAGTCTTTATCCATATGTTTTAGTTGCCCTTAAGCCCCAGCTGGAACCATTTGCAGATCTCTCTCGGCTATTGGCTGATGCTAAGTAATAAGCACTAATGTTTGAGCTTCAAAATCACTTGCAAAGTTGCAGTCTGGTAAAGCCATCTGGTTGAAATCTGTCAGTATTTATTATCCACTGGAAGTTTCTCTTTGGACAGCTCTGATGCTGCCTTTCATTATCATGGAAAGCTGATCATATTAAACTAATTACAGGGAATAGCTGATGACAAGTTCCTCTTTAATCTGCTATCTTTTTTTGAATCAGAATTAAGGTCATTCTCCAAGGCCTTGATTTTGGAAACTCCCTGGCAGCAGTTGTTAGCTGGGTTAAAATATATACAAATCCGTATATCTTCTGTTGCTCCCGTTAGGAATGAATAAGCAGGGATTTGTTAGTGGGCCTGAAATTCACCATTGTTTTAGAGGTACTGAGGATTGTTCCCATGTACTGCTTACACCACGTGGGGTGGGTAAGAGGGGCTTTCACACATTCAAGCTTGCCAAGTCAATTTTTCTTAGGCAATGTTAGATTGTCCTTAAATCAACATAACTTTTTTCCCATCCCTAGACTTGGACATACCAAAATAATGCATGTCTGATCTGTAAATTCTTCTTCACTGCCAGGCTGTGAACTGAGAGCAGCCTCTGTGCAGGCTGGTCCCTGCCTGAGTCCTTACAGGCACCTGAAGGTAGATGGGGCAGCTCGTGGGGCCAGGGGGTGCAGCTCAGGGCACCTGCTGAACAGGAGGTTTGTGAGCTTGCAG
Organism: Pachycephala philippinensis; assembly: GCA_013397055.1. Classification (NCBI taxonomy): domain Eukaryota; kingdom Metazoa; phylum Chordata; class Aves; order Passeriformes; genus Pachycephala; species Pachycephala philippinensis. Next base: position 39,521 of record VWZT01016359.1, on the reverse strand, counting down.
GGATTGGCAGAATGGATTGGAAGGAGACACAGAGAGCTGTGGATGGTTCAGGCTCTGCCTCCCTGGTCTGCTTGCTGGTGGGCTGTTTTCCTTGGAGTTAAACTCAATCCCTTGTGGGGAGCTAGGAGGTAAATCTTGGCATTTAGAATCCATTTTCTTTGGCTAACGCTTTTCAAAAGTTGTTAATCGTCTATGTCCAAAGTTTGGAGGACGTAGGACTATCCCTCTCTATTGCCTTCACCAGTCTAATGTTACTGCATCTGCTCACAGTCTGCTGTGAGACCTGGAGAGCAGCTCCTCTGCCATGGCACTTCAACTTCTCACCTGCCTCTTTCCTCCCATGTGGATTTACAGGAGGGGAAGGTTTTGGTTCTTAATGTTTATACAGCCTGGCGAGGACACAGCTTTCCAATTACCTCCATACTTTACAAATTACTTTCCTGTAATATGATGTAATTTATAGCTTGAGCCTACTGCCAGGTCCCTGGGATGTAACTTGGTATGACTGCCTCCATCCATGCAAACAGGAGCAACTGGAGCCCTTCCCTTAGGGCTTACTCAAATACACTATATTTAATAAGAGTTAATCCCTTTAACACAGTTGCTGGCCTTGCCTTTTAAAATTGGATTAAGACTGATGCACTATAGAGAGTTTTTAATGCCAATGAACCCAACCTGTTCTAGAAAATGGAAGTTGTAAACATGGTATGGATGCTAAGATCAGTCTGACCTTAGGAATTGGCCTTGGGAAGAGCTGCACAAAGGCCTTTTTCACACCTTTAACTCGGCAGGACCTGAAGGCAAATCTGCAGACAGATGAGCAAGGCTATGAGGAGTTCAGCTGATTCTCTGCTGCTCTCTCACAGGCACAATTAAATGGCAGCAAGGCAGAGAAAACACTTCCAGTGCAAGTGTCCTGAGGAGGAAAAGCATCAGGATTAGGAGACAGGAGAAGCCAAGCCCTAGAAGTGACCTTAAAACTGAGTAAAACTGATGCAGATCTGAATTGTTGTTGGATCAGAAAAGTGAAAAAATTACAGAGTGTCTGTGAGTTTGTGTGTGTGTGTGTGTGGTGATTGACAAAGGGTTGTGACATCTGTGCACTAAAAACAGCTGTAGAAGAAATAGTTCTCATTCTCCTAGAAATGTCTTTGAGAAAAATGCTAAGCTGCATGCTTTTGAGTTAATTTTCTGAAAAATTTATACATCCTTTTATCCCATATTTGGGGACAAAGTATTTTACCTATAAATTTTAAATGTAAGTTACGGATTCATATTTGAGCTTGAAGAGAGAAATAAGGGTTTAGCCCTTACTTTTCACCGAGGCTGGTTTCTTGAACTCTAACTTAACTCCTCTCCACAACACTGAAGCTTTCCATCTTATCTCTTTTTCAGAGCAATGAAGAAAAAGAACAAAATGTGAATTGTGTCTGTGCCTGGATCTCAGACACAAATGGGGCAGGATGGAGGCTGTCCCATGGACAACACCTGGACTGCACCACACAGTCAGGGCTCGTGCATGGGGCTGAGCTCCTGGCACTGAGCAAGGCTGTACCCATGGGCAGCCAGGGCTTGATTTAATTTATCTCCTTTCATGCTTTTTCTAATATCTTTCACTTTATGAAGCAGCAAGGGGAAAGAGGTGTTTGCTTAGCCTCCTCTGTTAGCCCCATCATTTGTAATATGGAGCCATAAAATTAAACCCGGGGTATCTCTAGCCTATTGATAGGCATTGGCAATCTCAGAATCCTTCCCCTAAATAGAAGGGGCAGTTCACTGACACAAGCAATTGCCAGACTGCAGTGGTATTTGGATGGGAGGAAAAAAAAAAAGAAAAAGAATAAGAATAAACAGACCTGGGGAACTCCAGTTTGACATAAAAAACAACGTGATGGATAGTCCACAGTGACCACTGGCTCCAGTGGCTGGAGGACAAGAGGAAATAAAAAAAAAAGCAAGCAAGAAAAAAAGCCAGGACAAGCAATCTGCAACCAGCCTAGGAAGATTACTGCCATAAAAGCAATGCTGGAAGGGGCTAGTTATCAAGTGGAAAACAAGAAAGTACAACTCGCTCCCCAGTCACCAGATTTAGGGGACTCTGGTTGGAAGGTTCATACTCTGGTGGGCCATTAGAGCAGAAACAGAAATGGATGCAGTAATCCAGAACATATTGAGTCTCTAGGTTGCCATGAAATATAATGCAGGGAGAAATGAATTATTTTCCAAGGGAAGCTGTAGAAAGCACATATATAGACTTTTTTTTATTGGGACTGTGTTATCAACAGTCTCTCTTAATAGTCGAAAACAGCTTCTTATGTTTTTTATAGAGTTTTAAAGATCCCTCTGGACGAGTCTGGAGGGGCTGGATGGGGGAACCTTCAGGAGGAGGGAGCAGGGGAAGAGGAGAAGGCAGGGAAGTGCTGTAGGAGTGAGCACGGCGCTGATTTCCTTGTGCTGTCTCAGGGAGGAAAAAAGGTGCTGCCTTATGTTAATTCTGCCTCATGTTAATTCTGCCTCATTCCTTGCACAGAAACAATGACACACCTCAACGCTGTTCCATGTGGAGCCACGCTGGCCTGGGTGATTGCCTTTGCAAGAGGGTGAACCAACAATTCTCCAAAAATTAGACAGAGGTAAAAAAATGTGACTTAATGCTGTTTCCATCCACCCTGGAGCACCCTCAGGGGATGGTGGAAAGGCAGCCGGAGGAGCCCAAGGAGAACTAAGCTCCTCCTGGTTTTGAAGGTTCAGAATCATCTCCTTGTTCTCCTAAGCCCACATTTGAAGAATGAAAGAATCTTGTGAAATCCCTCTCATGACATTGATGGGACTTTAAATGTTTGGGAGTGAAAATCTTAAGGCAGATCTAAGAGGTTTTGATGGTTTTTTCCCATGCACAAAGAGCAGTTTTATACTTTTAACACCTGTATCCTCTTGTAATACTAACTTCTGGTGAAAGAGCTGCTGCTAGTGACGTGAAGTTGTCACAAAATGAATCTTGAGATTATAAAAATAATGCACAGTGAGGTCTCTTTTGCCTTATTACCTGACTTTGAGGCTCTGTCTTGTGTGCACATCATTTTTGCAAGGCTTTTTGACAACCGTGGGTGAAACAAAGAGGAAAGGGAAGGGGAAGGGGAAGGGGAAGGGGAAGGGGAAGGGGAAGAGACAAGAGAGGGGTAGATCCCAAGCAAGCTGAATTATCTGTCTCACAGGAGCTGAGGTTTGAAGAGATCAGAGCCAGAGACTCAAATCATAAGAGCTCATAGCAGAGATTTTTAGTCACAGCAGAGTCCTTCCAAGAAAGAAAAACCTCTAAGTTCCCATGACGGACAGAGCACACAAAAGCATGAAAATCACTTTGCTTTGCAATAGCCTGCCTGTGTCTGGAATTGGGAAGCTGCCTCTGGAAGCAGCCTCTGAAATGTAAAGGCTGCTGCATGCAGGAACCAATCCACCAGCCAGGAGTGCAGGGATATTGTCCTCAAAACACAGAGTTGGACTACTTGGAGTAAGAGATAAAAAATAAAAAAATAAAAAAGAATGATCAGTCTAAAACTCAGAAATTTCTTGAAAAAATGAATTATTTTGGATAGAAAACTTGATTGATGCTCTCTGGCCACTTAACAGTCTGGTGCTTTCTTCTCCCTGTAACTCCACAAAGTTGTTCAGCAGAAGAGCTCATAGCTGCAGTTTTATACTGTTTTGGTATTTTTAAAAAGTGTGTATCTTATTAGATTCCTTAAAGTTCAGCTGATGTTATACACAATATGTATAAAAAATTACAGCAGGACAGGAGTCTTACTTCATTGCTCTCTGAGGAGATGCTGGTGGCAGCATGAACTGATATATACAAAGTGAATTTCCCACTAAGTACAGATCTAAATAATTTCAGAGACCCAGGCAGTGATCTGGCACACTGGCAGTCTAAACTACCTCTATTTTAATAGCCAGAGAGGTGCTTATCTCAGCTTAGCCTTCACCTCTCGGGTTGTACCCCTGCCAAAACACCATCTCCTGCCCCAAGAACCAGCCTGCAGCCTGTGGGTGGATGGGGGCCCTGGCAGAATCCCCTCGGGAAGCTGTGGATGCTGAAGTGTGGTGGCTGAATGGGCAGACGGGTGCCTGTGCTGCCTGCCCTGAGAGGAGGGGGTTCCTCCAGCTGCTGGGACAGAGATCCCGGCGTGGCACGTGCTGGAATTCCTTTCTTGCTGTGCCAGTTTCTGGGTCTTGTGGGAGCATTTGGGGTGGCGGTGGGGGCAGACTGGCACAGATTTATATGCCAGGCTTGTCTCTAGCTCTGACTCTGCTGTTCCGCCTGGGCTTCCTTCATTTAGAGCCCTTTGTTACCAAATGTAATGGATATTGCCCTAGGAGCCGTTTTCAATTGCTCGTGACGAGGTAAGAAACAATTAGGCAAAGCATATTTTTGTTTATATCCTCGCTGCCTCCTTTCCTAGGAGAGATTTAGAGATCCCTGGCTGGTCGGGTTATTAAAATGTTGCTCAGTCTGAATCTCGCAGGCTGGGTTGGGGTTGTGGCTGCCCCCGAGCTGTGTAGGGGTGGGAGGAGTGAGGTAAGGGGAGAAACAGGAACTGAAAATAACAAAATGAGTGGAAAACCAAATAATTCAATTTTTCATTTTCTTCAAAAAAAGGTTTCCAAAGCTGCCCTAAGGGCAGTTTGTAGGCTGGTATTGTTCTGCTGAGAAAACCTGCATCGGGCACTTCAAACTGTGCCGTGCTTGGACCTGGCACTGAAATCCATATTTCAGTGCTTGTGGCTGGTCTGCCAGGGCTGCTTGGCAGATGATCCAGCCAAGGATGGAAAAAGAGGTGGTGTGGGAGGAAGGGATGGCAATGCCAGTCCCTGAGCTGCAGGATGGTGATGCTCAGCGAATCTCATGGCTTGGGTTGTCCCTCCCAAGCTGGGTTGGAAGTTGAATGCAGTGGGATGTGCCTGGACATGGGATCCTGGTGCTGTGTGTGTGCTGAGATACAGAAATGGATTGAGAGAGAGCAGGAATCCTTCTGCCTCTCTCTCTCCCCTGAGGGGTGCTGATGGGGGATGTGAGCTGCCTTGGGTGTTTTGGGGTGGAAAAGTGTGCTCTCAGCTCAGCTGCCCAGCAGGAAAAGTTGCCAGGCAGGTCCTGAACCCACTGGGAACAAGCCCCAGGGAGAGTCCGAGAGGGAGATGGGCTGCTGAATGGTGGGGAGCAAGGGGAGAAAGTCCCACCTGCTGCTTAGGGAGAGAGGTGGCCGAAGGTGACAGAAGGTGACAGACCCCTGACCAGCATCAAGAGCAGTGGGATGTGAGTCCATGGCTGAGTGTAAGGACAGGCTCCGTGTCAGGATGTCTGAGAACGTGATCCCAGAAGTGGCTGCATGCTGGGGCCTTCCAGAGAGAGGACAAGAAGCAGAGATTGCTCTCACGTGGGCTGTGGGAACACCAGGCTTGAACTGCTCAGACTGATCCCTCCATCCTTCTGACTGATCTCTGCTGGATGTCACTGCATGGCCTGTCTTCTCCAAAACCGCCCAAACAAAATGGTTTCCTGGAGTCATCCTTTGGGAAGAGGGCTCTCCATCTATCGGACGTGTTGCTGCGTTCGGACCCTGCCTATAAACACCAAACCAGCCGGGAGCAGCCAATGCCAGCGGTGAGATGCTCCTGCTCTGGGCAGGCAGGGCCAGCACAGCCCCCCACAGCCCCCATCAGGGAGGGCAGCCCCCTTCATCAGCTTAACGAGCCCGGGATCTGCATGCAAAGGAGGGAGGCAGCATTCATCACCGCAGAAAAGGGCTTGGAGATGCTCGCAACACATGGCTTGTCCTTGGGAAATTGTAGCCCGAGGATAACACAGCGTTCGGGCCTTCATCTGGCACAGGGAATAAACGGGGAGCTGCCTTCCCCAGTCATTTCAAATAAATCTCAGTTACTGATACAAAAGGCTCTCAGGGGGTCATTGATAAACCTCAGTGTGAAACCCAAACAGCGCAGCTACCTCCTGGTGAGGAAGGAGCAGGTTTAGAATGGGTTAATTAGAAAGATAATGAGCTAACAAGGCTTCATTTCTGTTCAGTGGCTCAATGAGGAATTCATTAGAAAGGCTTAATCTAACTGAACAATCCCAGGGCTTAGAGAGATTGCCCATTGATTGCCAGCCCAAACTGTTTATTTACAGGTTTTTGCTGGCTGAAAGGTCTCATTCCTTTATTTCTGAGGCCATTCGGATGTGCCATAAGGATGCCGTGTGTACCCAGCAAAAAGTAGCAGCAGTAAAAATCTGGCAGTAAAGCCAGATGGGAAGGAGGAAGGGATCGATCACAGTAACACCAGCCATGTAATTTTGGTGTGTTCCCCCAGCCAAGGAAGAGGCATGGGGAGTTTATATATAGAAACTGGGTGCTACTGGAAAGAGAGGAGAATTGAAACATTAAGAGAGAAAAAAAAATGGAGCACAAACACCATCTAAGTGGCGAGAGGGGCTGGAGCTGATCCCTCCAGGCTTTTCTATTTCTCACTTCATATCATAAAATGGACGTCATTTTGCAAGTCTTTTTCAGGGGCTTTCAAACACCCTGGGGAACCTTCTCATCCTGGGAGCGTGAGGTGCCTCCACAGGGTCAGGGAAAAGCTAGGAATGTGCCACTGGAGGAAATCTCATAATTAAATCTCTGCAGACAAATTCCCTTTCCCCTCAGCCCTCTAGCAGCTCCATTCTCTCCCTTCCTTTATGGGAGGAGGTGGGAATTTGCACTGGAGGGGCAGAGGGATGGGTACCTTTCCCACCACAGGACATGAGTCTCCAGCACATCAGGCATCAGTGAGATTCTCTGCAGCCCTTCATGGTTCCCTGTTCAGTTTGTGAAAACACACTTTTCATGTTTTTACAAACTGAATTGATGCTGGGCTGGGCTGCACAGAAATCCCAGGAGGATTCTCTGGTTGAGATCAGCCTCTGATGGTGCCTCTCTCCTGAGAACTGACAGGTTGGTAAAATTTCAAGCCAAAACGTCTGTTAATGCACCCTTTTGGCAGTCTGGCTCTGTTTTAGAGATTTTTCCTTCACTGTTATGCTGGGTTGTTGTTTTGTTGGGTTTTTTTTTTCCCACATGGAAGCAAACCTGTGTGTTCTGCTGCTGGAGACTAAACTGATGTGGTTCATGTCCAGGAATCTTGGACCAGAAGCTCATGAGTTTGTTCATGACCTCACACACCCTTTTAATGGTGCTTTTTAGCAGCCATGTGACAGGGATGTGTTTAGTAGGGAAATGAGTGTCCTGGACATGGGTTTAGCCCCTTTCACGAGGCCATCTGCCACTGTCAGAGAAATGACAGGATGATGAGCCCAGACATGAGGAAAGTTGAGAGTTAGAGGCTCTCAAAAGAGCATCTTCCAGTGATGTAAAAGTGAAAAAACCTAGAGTGCCTTTAAACAAGTGGGAGGCTGATGCTGAGCTGCCTGCAGCCTTTGTAAGCTCTCTGTGGTCGGTGAACATGACCTGTCGCTCAGAACCATTATTGTTTGCACCAGTGAACGGGGCTGGTGGTAATTTCTAGATGGAGTATATTAGAGTCACATTATATCTGCTGAGCTTTTAAAAATCTTGCTAGATTAATAGCCTTTAAAAAAAAATAAATCTATTTTAGTGCCACATTAACCACAGGCCACAGTGTATTAGCTGACAAAACCCAAATTGTTCGTTAATATTCCTAAAGCTGGTGTTAAGCACAATAAGAACAATTTTCACTTTCAATAAGAAACTGACCCTGGGTTTGCCCTCTGCCCTGACCTGGGTCTTTCTCTACAACCATGAGGGACCATGTGGAGTCATTCTGTTCTCCCTTGAAATGATGATAATTAAAAAGCATTTGCTTTCAGATTTTTCTTCCATCTGATTATCGCTTCCCCTTTGGTCTCTATTCCCTTCTGGATGTTCAACTGGATTTTCTGTATTTTTTTGTGCATTACTGGTGAATCCCTCTGTTCTTGTGGTGAATCACAGCACACAGCAGTCCAGCTTTTATTTACTGCTAGATTGGGCTTCCTGAGGTTTATTTATGGCAGAGAGAAGCAGCACAGCCCGCTGTTCAGTGTGTTATTTGTTGATGTGCTGGATAGCTCAGGGCAACTTAATGGCTGTCTCTCACCTCAGTTTGTTTGTCCATCCTGTGAAGTTTGAACACCAGTACCTGTCTGGAAACCACTGGGTAAGGTTTTAACCGAGGTTTTGACTGTAATTACACGAAGGAGGTGTAAAAAGTAGGAAAAAATTAAGAATAAGAAGCAGAGGTTTTTTTCCCTCTTTGCAATGTGTTATTAAAAGGAAAAGCTTCAGATGTCTCTGGTGCTGGTATCTGGACATTTTTGTGGTTAGCCTCAATGACAGTCAGTGTTTGCAAGGGACATGAACCCTCGTGCTTCAGGGTTTAAACTGATCTCCAGGTGTCGGGGTATTTCTGTGTAGCTGCGGTCTGTCTGCCACCAAACAGTGTTACTGCACCTCCTGCTAAAGTCTCTGGTGCAGGTTCCTGGTTGGGATGGGAGATGTGAGCCACAATGTGGTAACTCCTGGCTGCCTAAAATTGCAACCACAACGGGAATACTTGGAGGAAATAATTAGTTTCCTAATTACATCTGTTACATCATTGTATAACAAAATCTGTCCTGCAGCACCACGACAGTTTGGGAAGCAGTCACCTTCCTCCCTGTCTGCTCTGCTGTCTTTTCCTGCCCTGTCACTGCTGGGGCACTGCTGTTATCTTACTGACCAAAACAATGAAGCTTAAAAATGCCCTTCTCCTTCGCCTTTTTTTTTTTTTTTTTTTTTTTTTTTTTTTTTTTTGAGGACAGATTTAATCCCGGATCAATTGGCTGATCAGCGTGGAGGGGATGGAGGGGCAGAAACTTCTTAAGCCAGCCCTAAGGAGTGGCTGGGCCTCCCATATTTAGAGCAACTGAGGAAATCAGGGCATCTTCTGGACAGGGAATTTTTCTCTGCCATTTGGAATCAAAGCAGCTGTTACACATCTTGGACAATCACCCCCTGAAAATGCTGAAAGGGAGAAAAAGTACTTGTAGCACCCGACTTCTTTTCCGAAGGAACTGACAAATTTGCATGCTTCAAAAATAAGTACAGAAAGCAGAGATTGCCTATGCAAATGGACCAAAACAAAAAGGGGAAAATAAGTAACTTCATTTACTGATTTATTCAGAGCAGAGCAGACAAATAACACTATTGTCAGTTTGGACAGCTTCTGTAAAGGAAAGAAAACACTCAGATTTCAGCATTTCTGACTGTCTACTTCTTTAAAATCCTTTAAAGTCCTGTGCCTGGAGCTCCCCTAAGAGCAAGCTGATGTAATTCACTACCTGCAGTGACTGTGGCCAGGGTCTGTTTTATGGGTTTGGCTGCTGCAACATAAAATCAGAGCGTGGGTAGATTTGTATTTTCTTCAATCAGAGGACTCGATAATGCTGTGCTGGTACAACACTGCAAAATATTTACTAGCTCAGAGAAGAGCAAGGGAAGATTTGTTGAAAGCAGAATTGATGTTCCTCACTTGAAGTTTTCTTTGCTCTTGGTTTTAGGTACCTGCTCCCCAAGAGAAGTAATTGGGGAGGGGAGTGGAAAGAGCAAAGTGTATTGTCTCTGTGTTTCCCATGCATTGTTCCCTATGAAAGCATCTCCCTGCAACCTTTACCTTCTGTTCAGACGGCCCCAGCCTGTGAGGAGAGAATGGCAGATTTGTGCTTTCTAAGCTCCAGATGGGGCTCCTTTCTTCTTCCTCTGTAAGTTAATGGTGTCTTGCTGAGACCAACTGGGCATGTAAAGATTTGGGCAAAACTCACAGCAGTGGTCTCATAACCTCAAGGCTTCACAGTCTCATCCCAACGTGACGGCCAGTCCCCAGCGGAGCTTGGCTGTGGCTCTGATGTGGTGCCAAAGGAGATGGGGAAGGTTGTGTTGATTACATCTGTTTACCAATGGTTAAATAAATTAAAAGCCCATGGCAGACCACCAGCAGGCCCAGCTTTCTGCCCAAGGTCTGCTTTGCATGCTGGTATCCCTCTCTGTGTGTCAGTATTGCCAGGGTGGCTCTGGTTTGGTCAGGATGAATCTTCACAAGTAAAAATAAGTGAGATACGAGCTTCCTCCTTCCAGCAACACCAAGCACCTGAGCCAGATCCTCTCATCAGGGCAGGGTCACACCAGTGAAGCTACTGGCTGTGCTGATTTGCCCCATAGGGCAGCTGGACCAGCTCCTTCCTTGCCCACATCCTATGCTAGAGACAAAGATGGGAAGAAATATTTGTGGGATCCCCATCTAAGACCTTGTCAAACCCTGGAAGAGGACAAACACCCTCCTGCAGAAGGATTTTGTACTTCGTTGTCGCTGTTGGCACAGCATAGGAAGGGTCTGCCCCGATCATGGTCCTTGCATGCTGGGATTTGTGTAAAGTCACTGTAAGGGACAGTCACTGTCCTGGAGAACACATGGTCTTGGTAAGTGGGAGCAGAAATGAGGGGGTGACAGAAGTGGCTGCAGTGATGGGAGGCCGGGGAGGAGCTTGGAAGAGGGTGTGATTTCCACTTGTGAGTCTGATCCAACACTGTCACTCCAGCTGGCAGAATCCTGTGGGAAGGAGGCCTGGAGGGTAAGGAAGACTAAGTGGCCAGCTAGGGCTCCTCTGCCTCTAATTTCTTTGATTCTCTCAGCTAAGCCGTCAGATCCCTATTTGAGGATTTTTTTATAATTCATTCCTAAGCAGCCAGATTACCAGCCATATGGACAAAGGATACTAGAGAAAGATTATTAAGATTATTAAAACAGATTATTTTTGCCATTGGAGTAGGAGTTGTGATCAATGGGTAAAGCTTGAGCCAGGCAACTAAGACAAGAGCTTTCATACTTTTATTTGCCCAGCCTAATCTCAGAGCTGCTGGTAGTTTCTTGAGCAGAGGTGTGTAAAATGTCCTATTGGGAAGTCTCCAGGTGGCTGATATCAGGTGCTGCCTGTTACCAAAGATGGGGAAAGGGATGTTCTGGAGACCTCAGATTTGCCCATGCATCACTGTGTGCATGTATGGAAAGTATATGTGAGTCCTGTTTGCTCTGATAGAAACTTGTGTTGCAGGAAACTTTTGGGAAGAGAGAGGTAATCTATTCTTTGCTTGCTCACCCTTTTGGAGAGATGATGTCCCTTCTTTCCTATCATTCATCACTATATCTGTGATGCCATAAGCTGGGACAGCTGACCCCAGCTGACCAGAGGGACATTTCGGACCATACAACACCATACTCAGCATATAAATCTGGGGGAAGAAGGAGGAAAGGGATGAAGTTGGGAGAGATGGTGTTGTCTTTGCCTTCCAAACTGTGATGGAACCCGGCTTTCCTGCAGGTGGCTGTCCATGGGAAGTGGCGAATGGATTCCTTGGTTTGCTTTGCTTTGCTTTGCTTGCACATGTGGCTTTCACGTCACCTATTAAACTGTCTTTATCTCAACCCATGAGTTTTCTCACTTCCAGTTCTCTCTCCTGTCCCACCCGGGGAGTGAGCGAGCTGCCAGCTGGGGTTAGGCCATGGCAGCAGGCTCAGCCACAAGTCACTACAGAGAGACTTGCTGAGCTACCAGGCACAGCCGTTGTTATTTTTGGTATAAGTGTTCTTGTTTCAGGTTTTTTCAGGTGTGAAGTTTCCCTGTTCGACAGCCCATCAATCACATAAGGGACACCATTAATAAATCTGTCCATGATTCTCCCTTGAGCTTGAAGAAAGAAAAACTCCAACTGTTAACAATTATTATAGAAAATTAACTCCATGGCTTTAAACAAAATCTCATTGCAGGCTATTTTTGCATCATAAGGACGGGGGGGGGGAAAATCACCCTAAGACCTACAATGATATGAATTTAAATTTCTTTGAAAAAAACCAGACATCTGACAAAAGTTTAATCCTGAAAGTTGAGGCGACTTCAATGGCTTCTCATGCTCTTGTGTTGAACCTGACTCCTTGCTAGCTCCATTTGCTGACGGGACACTGGAGAATGGCATAATGGGAGTCACCAGTGTCACAGTTAAAGAGCCAGCAAGGCCTGCTGCAATTTTCTAGGGTGATCCCATAAAATACGTTTCCCCATCCTTCCTGAATCTCTCACAGCATTTTTTGGCCATGCTTGGCTGTGTCTTTTACAAAGCCTCTGCTCCGAGTTTCCTGACTGTCAGTCATGAAGAAGGTAAGTGATGGAGGGTTCCTTCCAACTCCTAGCAATCCATTCCAATGGCTAATTACCTTCACTGCCAGTGATTTGCAAGCTCTGACTGGTTTGAACCTTGTTGGCTTCAGCTGCCAGCAATGGATGTCATTGTGTCTTTCTCTTCTGGATTAAAAAGTGCTTTATGCCACGCAAAGGAACCACAGTCTGTGATCCTGTCTATGGTTCATGGGAAGCAGGAAGGGTTTATCCATGGCTGGAGGTCCTGTCATCCCAGAGCCTGCCTTGGAGAACAGCAGGATCATGCAGGAAATTTGCTGGGGTATTTCATATATTTATACCTGCTCAAGGACTACGCTCTCTTGGCTGGTCTGATCCATGTGCACACATCAGGGAGTCAAGATTAGGCACCCAGGAGGTGTTGTGTGAGAGGTGCAGTTCCCTCTGCCCAACACCAGTCTGGAGCCACCACAGATCAGTAGGCTCTTACTTTGCCCCCATAACCTTCTGGTCACCTCTGCATGTAGCAGAGGTCTCTCTTTCCACCCACATGCTTCTTAGGAGCTCGTTGCAACCTTCCTGTGGCCCTGCCTCTCCCAAATCTCCCTGTGCAGTGTCGTTTGCTTCCCTCTGTCTCTGTCAGAAGCTTTCTCTGGGTTGATGAATCCATGCGCAGCAGTAGGTTATATTCATTTGTCTTGTTCTCCAGTTCATTTATCACCGGGAGTGCTCTGTTGTGGAGAATCCTGATAGGAAGTCCTCTTATTCTCCCGGTTGGCTGAAATGAGGCATTTCAATCAGCTGATTGCTTATTACTGCGACCTTGCTGGAAAATCTGGGCAGCACCCAGGAGGGTGGGCATGGAGGTCTCCCTTTGTCACTCCTCTCATGCGGAAGAACGACAATAGCATTTTCCTCTCTCTCCTACTGTCTGCTCCAAAGAGTTTTGCCGTGGCTTTTATTTTCACATTGTTTATTTTCCCCTGTAGAATCAGGCTGATTGTGGTTGTGGCAGGGCTTGAACACCTCTAAGGATGGAGATCCCCACCTCTGGTGTCCTGTCCGAGTGCTGCACCACCTGTGTGGTATGTGATTGTTTCCTGGTCTCCAACATGAACCTCCCAAGCCACAGTTTGTGGATATTTCTCCATCTTACGTTGTTCAGCACTGGTGGGAAGTGTTCTGGCTCTGTTGTCTTTCTAAACACCCTCAGTTAGCTGTAAGAAGCATTAGATCCCTGCTTAGGGACACGGGGACAAGTGACCTCTTGAAGTGCCTTCCACCTTAACTTCTGTGAGTAGGAGACCCACACTGTGAAACCATCCCAGCTGCCCACGAGCACTTGGATAGGGACATCCATAGAGCTGCTCCATGGTGTAAATGGGCGGGATTTTTTCTAGCACAAGCGATGCCTGCTCGTGTTTTGGTTTGTGTATGTGACACATTTTCCCTCTCACAGCCACACCGAGGACTACATCAGTCCTTACAAAGTAGATATTACTTTCAGGGTCAGGCTTGCAAACACATGCATGGGTTTAACCTTAGGCATGGCAACGGAAAGGATATTTGTACTATTCAACAGTACATCTCACCATGATATAAATGTGGGTACTACTCTTTAATACTTTCCCCTGCACCCATCCATTCATTCAGCAAAAGACTGAGTAGAGGAACATGATGCAGCCTGAGCTCCTCCCCATCACCAGTGAGAACGAATGAGTTCCAGCAGCAAAGCAGACCATGGCTTTATCATTCTTTTGACAGGTAATTTTCTCCCCGGTGAATATACCTGAGACTCCCGGAGAACACTTCTCAGTGGCTGGAATGAAGTTGTTTCACTCCTGGCAGTGAGGAACGAGCCCGGCAGTGGCACTGGCTTGTTGCTCTGTGTCTCTCTCTGAGCCCCACGCTCCTGAAAGCCTGGTGAGACTCTTTATTATCCCCCGATTATGTCATGTGTCCTCACTTGCCTGGTATGACCATCAGGCATGTTATTTATTGCAGTGTTTTTCCACTGACCTGCTGTAGCCCCTTCTCTGAGGCATTTCGCACACCCCTAGGAGATAATGTTCTCTCCCAAGAGTTTGCAGCAGGAAGGCTTACTCAGCTGTAAACTCAGTTAAGTGCTGCCCCTCACCTGCTAGCAAAACCAAAATTCAGATGCAAGAAGGGCTTTGGTGTGCTACTGAATGCAAAAAAGCAGATACAGGCTCCGCTGCAGGGACAATCAACACCACAGGTTGAAATAAGCAAGTTGGGATGTATGGCAAAGAGAAAATTCAGCCAAGGAAACAGGGGAATGGGCCTAGAGAGAAACTGGGGAAAGAAGTAGAGGCTCCAGTAGAAAATCTTGAGCTATACAGTAAAAATGAGGAAAAGAACCTTTCCAGCTCTCACAGGAATATGAATGCAAATAGGCTAACGTCAGTGAGGCTCTCTGGAAGGTTTCAAGTCTCCCCAAAAGGACTTAAAATCCCAGCATCACAGGTCGGGGTAGAGAAGTGGTCCTGCAGAGCCGTTCAGCCTCTGTGTCAGTACTGTACCAAAGCCAGGGCTTGAGCTCCATCCCTGGGTTTGCCTGCTCAGGAGGAACGCAAACAACAAACAAGGTGGTTTAGCATGGTGATATTTCCCAGAGAAAATGTGTTTTGCTTAGGAAAAACGCTTAGTTTTTCTCTCTCTCTCTCTCTTCCTGCCTTCTCAAACCCTCCAGCTCTTTCAGTTTTCAGCCAGACCAAGTCCTTGAACTGACACAACTTCTCAAGGAGGCACAAGGAAGGTGACAGGAATACACAGAACTGTAACATGTGAAGGGAGCGGAGCACAGCAGTCCTGATAAAAGGAGGCTTCAGCTGGGGCAGAGCCCTCTCCTGAACTGGTGAATACTCATAGAAAAGACAAAATTGTTTGTTGGCCATTGTTCATTTAAAGTTTTTCCGCTGGGATTTCAGTAAATCCCTTTTAGATTCAGGGTCTGGTATACTAGAAAATCATTATTCCCAGTGAAGCTGAAATGCTGAAGCTGTGCAGAGCTGAGCAGGTGCTAGAGGAGCCTGATCCTGCCACTTCCAACTCAGGGCCCCAGGAAACCCAGCCCTTTGGCTGTCACCTTACTTGCCTCTCTGTATCTCTCTTCAATCAGTCCAACAGGGTCTGACAGCGCTGGAAAGCTTTCCTCCCCCCAGGCCTTCGTGGGTCAGTGCCCGAGTCTCAGACCTGCTAGTAATGAGCCTTATAAAGAAATAATGAGCTGGAAAGAGAGTAAGAAATGGAGGAGAAATTCCTCCAGACATTTGGGGGTTTTATTGCTCTTTTTTGTTTGTTTGTTTGTTTTTGTTTGGGTTTTTTTTGCTGCAGCTGTGATCAAGACTTGCGAAGGTTGCTTTTCTGGGGGAGATGTTTTGCCACCTTATAGCCTACTCCACTGGTTCCCTTGCTGCCCTTTGGAAGATTTAATGTCTATTAAAATACAGGAGTCTTAAGCAATTCAATGGTCTGAATTTCACCACCTGAGCAAAGCCACTGAATGGATTCATTAAATACTGGGGTGCAAGTTGCTCCCTGAAAGGGTCGAAGAATGGCAAGCATTTTTGGCACCATGGTTCAGGTCCTGGGAAGACAGAGAGAGAAAATGATGCTGGGGACACCTTGCCAAGTTATTGCTCCTGAGGGCTGCAGGGAGCATGAGGTGCTGAAAGCATCCTGTGGTTGCTACAGGTCCCTCCTCCTCTGCAACAGCCTTGTGTGGGTGATGGTGGTCACTGTGCAAGGCTGGGGGAATATTTCTTCCAGCTGGGAATATTTATTTTGAGACATGAATGAGCCTTTATTGGCTCTGGGTTGCCAGTGTGGCCCAGAAACCTGCACTTGGTCCCTGTTGGACCCCTTGTCCCACACAAGTTCTTGACTCACATCCACTGAGCCAAGCAGCAACCCTATTTCAGTACCCATTTTAGTTTTGGTTTTAGTGGGATCCAAAGGCACCACTGTCTTGCTTTTCCATATGTGAGAACTGTGCCTGACTCCTTTGCTGAGGCAGACTGCAGAGGGAGGAAGGCTGGGCTGTGTTTCCCTGCCCAGCTGTACTGACTGTGCCAAGCTTTGGTGGCAGGGGGACTGCAGACGTGGCTTCTGTGAGAAGCCAGAAGCTTCCTCCGTGTCCAGCAGAGCCAATCCCTGGTGTCTACAGAAGATGGACATGCTGCTGGCCAAGGCTGGGCCAGTTAGAAGTGGTGGTAACGCCTCTCTGGATAACAGATTTGAGAAGAAAGAAAAAAAGTTGTTGCGCAGTTGTAATTGAGGCCAGAGAAGAGCGGAGTGAGGATGTGTGAGATGAGCAACTCTGCAGAGACCAAGGTCAGTGGAGAAAGAGCTGGAGGAGGTGCTCCAGGCACCAGAGCTGGGATTCCTCTGCAGCCTGTGGTGAAGACCATGGTGAAGCAGCCGTGCCCCTGCAGCCCGTGGAGGAGACCCACGCCGGAGCAGGTGGATGCCTGAGAGGAGGCTGTGAGCCCGTGGGAGACCCGTGGAGAGAGAAGCCCACCCTGGAGCAGCCCATCCTTGGTGGAAGAATGGCCCATGCTGCAGCAGTCTGAGGGGGATGGACTCATGCTGGAGAAGGTTTTGGAGAACTTTTGCTCCTGAGATGGTCTCATGTTGAAGAAGTTCACGGAGAATGGTCTCCTGTCGGAGGGACCCCACGGTGCAGCAGAGAATGACTCCTCTCCCTGAGCAGTGGGAGAAACCACAGGTGATGAACTGACCATAACCCCCCCTCCCTGTCTCCCTGTGCTGCTGGGGTAGGAGGTGGAGCTGGGAAAATGGGGAGCGGTGGAGGACAAGGTGATTTCAAGGTTTCCTTTTACTTTTCATGATCTGATTTTGTTAGCAATAAATTCAATTAATATCTCTTAATTCAAGCCTGTTTTGCCCATGAGGGTATTTGCTGAATGATCTCTCCTGGTCCATATCTCAGCTCATGAACCCTCTGTTCTATTTTCTCTCCCCTGTCCAGCTGTGGAGGGCAGTGAGAGAGAGGCTTGGGTGGGTGTCTGACATCTGGGCAGTGTCAGCTCACTACACCAGCACAGGGGCAGCTGCCAGGGTTTGCCACCTTGCTGATAGGGGGAACTATGCCCAGGGGAGCAGCTGAGGGAAATGCAGTCTGTCCGTCTTTGCAACTCCCAGCTGAGCTGCACAAGTCATGCTGGTGGGTTTTTGGTCTAGAGGAGCCCAGGAAGGAGGCAGGGTGGGCTGCAGCACCAATCCCCTGCTCCATGCACCCCTCTCCCAGGCCTCCCCGAGCCCCTGCTCCCCAGGACACAGCCCCAGCCTCACGAGCCTGGGCAGCTCTGCTCAATTTGAGCAGACCTATTTAAAATTCAGCTGGGAGATGGGCTCTGGCTTGTTACAATGCCGTTGCTGGAAATGGAGTCATCACTGGAGACTATTCCTTTTTACAACTTTAGGTATATAGATTTCCTCTCGATTCAATTTATTTTTATATAGTGTCTTTAATACACTGTCTCTCCAAACGCTTTAGCAGATAGAATTGAAATAATGAGATAACGCTTTGCAGGAGTGTGTGCAGCCGCTCTCAGACAGGCAGCGGGCTAAAGCAATAGATGGAGATGGAGCAGAGAGTGCAAGGTGGAGGCTGCATCACTCGGAAGCAGCAGTAATATGAGCAAACATTCACGCAGACTATTTATGGTGAGCACAAGGGCTGATGGATATGAAGAAAAGCAAGCAGGCAGGTGTGATCGAAAAGGAGGAATTATGGTGTAATTTCCATTGAAGAAAGATGGCTCTAAAAGGGAATGAATTTGAGGGAGGGATGTTCTCAGCCAAATGGATCTAAGGCAGTGAAAGCAAGCCTTGATTCTCTCCGTTCATCAGGAATGGAAGCCTTGTTTGCTCCTCCATCACCGTGATATGAAACAAAAAAGGAGACGGTGTAGGTGCTGCGGCTCCGCGCCACACAAGTGCTGAAATTGCTGCGTTGCCCTATTGACTTCCCTGGAAACGGCCAAGTGTGCAAAGACGCAAATGCACCCGGCTGGAAATTTCTCTCTGAGCCTGTTTTCCACAGATAATGTTGATATGAGAAGCGCAAAAGGTTTTAGAGGAGAAGAACCGGACAGAAGGGGAAACTGTTTCAGTCTTATTAACCCAGGAGTGACAGGACAGACTGTGACAGGACAGGTGTTGGTTAAAAATAAACATAAGCACAAAACGCTTTGGTGAAAAATGTAAACGAAATTGAAAAGGAAACTTAATTTCATCCACCTCGTGTCACTTTTACTCAGCAGGGAAGAGCAGCATGAGAAATTGCAGCACTTTTTGTTTTCACTGCATTTTGGACTGGCAGGGAAAATGAAATCATCGGTTTTCCTGTAAAAGGGACACTCCTGTCACCTCAGCCACGGTGAGTGACGGGAGAAAAGTTGAAAATCTTTCTTGGACTGGGATTTCTGGGCCTAACCAGTGACGACTGAACCCAAGGGTAGTTTCACTGGGGCTTCTTAAGGGATGAATCTTGAGTGACAGGGAAAGCTGTGAGCAGTCAGAGGCTGCTACTCAGAGACCAGGCAAGAAGATGGAGCAAGCTCATGACACTCTGTGGTACCAAACGGGTTCAAATCTCACCTGGAAAGGAGCAGGGAGCTGGGGGGTTGATGAACACAATTGGTTTGCACAGAGACAATATCCCCATGCTGCTGTAGAGATGGGCCTGGGGAATGGAATTATTGATGGTGCAACTCCATTGCTGAATTTTTTGGGGAGCCCCTACTCTCTGAGACACATCCTGGCTCCCCTTCCCACCACCCCCTCCATTTCACAGGACCC
Organism: Pachycephala philippinensis; assembly: GCA_013397055.1. Lineage (NCBI taxonomy): Eukaryota > Metazoa > Chordata > Aves > Passeriformes > Pachycephala > Pachycephala philippinensis. Next base: position 20,449 of record VWZT01016359.1, on the reverse strand, counting down.
AGCTGTATTTCCTCAGCACTCAGTGGCTCCCACCAACATCAGGATGGATGGATGGATGGATGGATGGATGGATGGATGGATGGATGGATGGATGGATGGATGGATGGATGGATGGGTGGATGGATGGAGGGA
>VWZT01016359.1:2703-19855 GCA_013397055.1 Pachycephala philippinensis | reverse complement strand
TGGGTGGATGGATGGATGGAAGCTGCTCACCTGGCCCTGCCTCTGCCCTGTCTGGAGAAGGCTGCCCATCCCCACAACCTGAGCTGTTCAGAGGGATGCAGAGGGAGGAAAGGGAGAACTACTGACAGTGAGAGGACAGGTGACCCAGGGCACTGCCTGTTGAAGATTTGCTGCTGCACCATCATCCTGGGGAGTGATGGGTACCAGGACTCCACCGGCTTGGCACAGCAGGGAGCAAACCATTACAGCTCAGTGGGGTTATAACTGGGACCTGTCTCAAATACTGAAAATTACAGAGGGAGGACTGTGGGGAGAAGGCAGGGACTGCTCCTCTTCCCAGGGCCTGTGGGAGAAGAGCTTAGGAAGCTTCCTCATTTGCCAGCTATTTTTCCTTTTCCAGACCTGCCATTAAAATCTCAGCGAACAGCCCATATTTGCTCTGAACACACCGATATTTTAGGTAATGTGAAGGTGAAGTCGACATCTCCTGCACAAGAAATCCCAACCTGGATCCCCATTTCTCAGCGATCTTCAAAACTTGAAATAGTTTTATCCTTGCAGAGGATGGGTGAAAGCAGAGCTGAGCCAAGCTGGGAGTGTTGGGATCTAGGGTTCTGATTTGGAAATAAGGGGAAAGGTACAGAAATGCGAATTTTGATTATGTTTCATTTAATGAGTTTTGAAAAGATTTGGAGCTGAATTAAAAGTAACAAAAAGCCAGGGAGATGAATGACCCTTATATTAAATTCAATTGGCTTTTGTGCAGTTTGTTGCATAGAGAAGCCTCGTTAATACATTTTGCAGGTGGTTGGGTCATTTGTCATCAGAATCGCACTTTATGGAAAGCAACTTTCCTCCCTCTTCAGTTATTTTGCTTTGAAATGAGTTTCCCTGGGTCCTGTCTGCTGGCAGGAACTGAATTGGCTTCAGAGGAGCCACAGGGTTTCATGGAAAAGAAGAATCTGGCCTGTTATTTTCTATATATTTATAAGTTATTGTTATATACCATGGTCTACAGTTAATATCCCAAGTATATATAGCCATACCCCTCATGCATTAGAAAAAGCCCTGCACTATATTATAGTTAATAATATTTATTGTTTCCTTTTGTTTTTCTTAAGAGCCAGGGCAGCTTCCCTCTCCAGAGGGAAGAAAGGCTGGAAAAAAAAAGAACAAACAGAAAAAGCTTAGTTCGTTTGCATTTTCCTAATTTGCTTTCCTCTGGCTCAGACATGTGTTGCCTATAAGCTATTAAAACTCTTTCTCTAGGGTTATTCCCCCCCCTCCATCCCCCATCTGATATTCACAACTTCATTCTGCCTGGATCAATGACTGCAAATTTGCTTTATGACAACTTGAACAAACCCATGATGGATCAGAAAGGACCTCAAAGTAGGCTGAAGCCTACTCAAGTCAAGAGCACCAGACACGTTTGTTAAAGACCTCATTGGCCTCTGATCCTTGGGTTGCTGCAGTATTGATTTTTAGGGTCCGAGCTCAATTGTGCTGGAAGTCGAGTCATATGGAGTCGCATGCTCGTGGGGGAGACAGGAGCTTTATAATGGGAACGGATCGATGGGGAATGATTTAGCACAGAGGGAGCTGGAGGCTTGGCAGGAAAGTTAAGCAATAATCGAGTTCTGGGCTCAGAGCCGTCTCAGGCTGGCGTGCTGCCTGTCTCAGGCTGTGTGCAGGGCTCAGGGGCTGCTGTGGAGGGTTGGCACCAGCCCTGTCGTGTCTGTGAGGGGAGTCACGGCCCTGGCACTGTTAAATTTTGCTTCCCCAACACTCTCTAGGTTTAAAATAAACCAGATTGGATCCTCAGGTGCCGTGCAGCAGGACCTGGTGGTGCTAGTGTGCTGCAGCTCTGGGCTAAACCCATAAGCGAGTCTAAGGAGGCAGAGGCTGAACATGGAGAGCAGAGCACCTGAATAAGGAGCACAGCCTTGTAAATGTATTCTTTTATTTTTTAAACTGTGAATTTCTTGTAAACAGAAAGATTTTCCATTCTCTAACGCCTGGTCCATCAGTATGGATGGGGAATGAGAGACGCTCGGGCAGGGATTGGCTTTCTGCTGTGTGCCAACATGCAGCCCATCCTGGGGCCCTGGTCTACATTTGGGTTACCCCTAAGTGATATAACACAGAAATCCAAGCAATTCCACTAAAAATAAAGGGAGACAGGTCCAACTTACATTTCCCTCTCCACTGCTGCGTGCCTCAGTTTACCTCTATGATGTAAGTAAGGACCTGCTTTGAGATGGAGGTGGCACCTCTATAGTGTTTCCATGAATGACACACACAGGTTGATTTTCTAAAGCAAAGTGGGTTTATGTCTGAGGTGACTGTGAACAAATTACCTCAAGGACCCTTTCTTTTATATCTGAGCCCTCAGGTCATCAGCAGCGTGGCTCTGCCTGATCTATGGTGGCACATCTGACCTCATTTAAGTCGTAAAGGTTTCGCGGAGTGGGGAGTTGCCAGAGATGGAGCTCGAGGGGTAAAATCCCGTCACCATCCCAGCAAAGTTCTTCCTCTTCTGACTCATTTTCAGGGGTGTTGAGGTGCCCCAGTTCCAGCCTCGAGCCAGCATTTTCCCATACAGGGGTTCTGGCACAGCACAAAACTCATGGGTGGAGTGGGACATGAAATGTGCAATAGGAGCAGAAAAGAGGCTTTTCCTGCTCAGCTCAAGTGCAGGTAATTTCCTTCTCCTGTGAGGAAACTGGGCCTGGATCTAATTAATAAAGCTATATTCCCTAATAGCAGTCCCTCTGCAGCCTGTGCTGCTGCCTGCAGGCACTGAGACGGACTGGGAGGACAGACTGGGACTTTTCCAAAGGGAAGGCATGTGCACAACTGCTTTCCTGCAGCAGAGTGTGTGTGGGGGGTGTCAGGTGAGCTGGACAGAAGCAGACGAACACTGATATTTTGGGCTTTCTCCCCTTCCCACCCCCATTCCCACTCACCACCACCCCTGTTATCCATGTCGTGCAGTCTGCTGTTAACCCTGCAAAAGGGTTCAGAGTGGCTGAGGGTTCTCCATCCTTGGAGACACTCAAAACTCACCTGGACAAGGCTCTGAGCAACCTGATATAATGCTGAAGTTGGATCTAACCTCAGAGTGGTCCCTGTTTGCAGCAGGAGGCTGAACTGGAGGCTGGACAAGTCCATACCCATCTGAATTATTGTTATCCTATCAAGCTGTACATGAAGTTTGATTGGATTGTTTCAGGCCCCTCCACTCCAGCTGGAAAGACTGGTTCAAGGTATTTCTGTTGGTGAAAATGTTCCTCTTTCCCAGTCTGGGGATATTCATGATCACTTCCCAGCTACTCAGTGTCCCTGTCTCAACCTCACCCACCCCTCATGTGTATTGGTGGATGGGTCTGGCAGAAACAAGGTGAATCTCCCTAACCTGACAGAAGAGACTGGCAGCACAAGCTGGCTCAAAGCCCAAGGAACTCTAAACAAAGACAGCTTGCCTACATTTGGTTAGACTCTGTGTTCAATTTTGAGATGGTTAATTCTAAGTGAGGCCAAGCCCTCTAGGCCCACGTCCCCCAGTTTATGCTGCAAATAAACATATATCCCTTGTGCATAATTCCTGACAGCATTTCTTTGAGGGCCTTTGCCTTTCCCTTCCCTGGGTAAACAACTTGTTCCATGCCACTGATGCTCAGTGACTGCTGGTAATAAATGCAGCCCGAGAGCAGGTCGAGGGATCTGGATAAGTGCAATTAGCAAATCTTTGCTTGGCAACTCACAATATTTTGGGGGAAAAAAAAGAAGGAGAGAGGTGTCTTAGCGCAGTGACAGCTAGGTGCAGCTTGTGCTCGGAAATCTTTGCGCAGAGGTGGGAAGAGGCAGCCAGGTTTCATACGGACGGGCAGATTAGGAAGTGTGGGGATTAGCAGGGAGTAATTACAGTGCCTCCACTGTATATTAAGTGTGTGAAACAATATACAGGCACTCAGCGCATGGCAGGCATTATGGCTGGGTGTCATAGTTGACGTTTTTAATATCCATTATTCAAAAATTGATTCCATGCCTGACTATCAAGCAGCATCCAGCTATAATGTGGGTGTAGTACCACACAACAGCGCTGTCATCTGCTAAGAGCTTTACAAACATTAGCTCGTTCTGCCTACCCTCTCCATCACAGACAGGTAAGGGCTGCTCTCTCTGACTGTCTGAATCCCCAGGGAGGGCTGGGATCAGATGAAGGTGTTCTGGGGAAGCTGCTGTAGATGATGAGGCCAAAGCAGCCACAGGCATACAGGGGGTGAGCAGCACAGAGAGTGGCCATAACCTGTAATAACTCCCAAATTCCTCCAAACCCAACGAAAAACATATCCAGTGCTCAGCAACGCTGAAAAATAGGGCCTTTAAGAAATACCATGTTTTGTACTCAGTTTTATTTTTTTGAAGCATTTTTAGGGAAGTTTTTCATTTTGACATTTTGCAAGAATCAATGAGAAAAGGTTTCTTCTGGAAATAGTTTTCTGCCTATCTTTGTTTTCTTTTTTCACTTAGGCCCTGAGGAAAGGAAGACGTAAGGGCAAAAAAGGTAGGGAAACCAATAAGCAGATGAGCGGGGAGACCCAAACAAGAGAAAAAAAGATTTTTCTTGTTTAAGTGGAAAAAATGCACACTGTCAAAAAGACGATTTTTATTTGCTGTTGAAATTATCTGATTTAGAAATAAAAAAACCCTTTTTTTCTCTACTGAAAGCACCTATGACTCAGAAGATGAACTGATTTGTGGTTCCTAAATGAAGGCAGCAGTGTTATCTTTGCCTGGCTGATTTTTGGTGGGTCCACATCTCCTTGACGGCTGTTGACAAACCAGATTTCATCTTCCTCTTCCACCCCGACTTGACTCCAGGAATTTCCATTCCCAAACCTCTTTAGGCAAATCCTCTCTGAAGATTACCTACATTATCTGCTTCTCCCCGGAGACAGCTTCCTCTCCTTTGCTATCAATTAACAACAGCTCTCACCAACCCCTCGCTTTAATTGCACCATCTTTAAAAGCAGCCCTGACGTTGACGTGCCTTTTTCTCCTATTTTAGTTTCTCCCTCTGAATTATTCTGTTGCTTCTGACTGCAAACAGCAGCACTGAAATCCTGGGGGATTGATGAACTCCTGCCCTCCTCTCTTGGCTCTGGGAGCCTCCTCGCCACACGTGTGCCAGCACCACACCTGGGGACACCACCAAGTCTCTGTGGTTTGTATCTCAAACTCAAGCAATCTCATGAAACCAAAGGAGGTGATGGTTTGGAAAAGCTGTTTTCCAGGTCGCATTGTCCTTTCTACTGTGGACATATCTGGAAGATGTGTAAAAAGTAAGAAGTGTATGTCTGTGTGAAGGGTAGGCCCAGACTTACCCCAAAAATCTGCGCCGAGGCTGTAAATGTGAAATGTAGAGCCAGAAAAGGATCAGGTGGGATCCTAATCACAACAGCAACAAAAGAAAATGCAGTGCAGACTCTCCATAACCTGTTTGTACCAAAACCAGGGTCAAACTGCCCCTTGTGTGCTCCTGTTCCCTTCTTAGGTTGCCTCTCTCTCCTTTTGGAGCTGCGTGTGCCCCAGGAAGGTTGGGAGTGAATTTTGCTCAAAAACTTGGGTATTTTGTCCTTTCCAGGACACGTTTTTTCCCCAAAAGGATGGTTTCCCAGTGGGGAAAACCAATTGGCTTTGATGAAAACTCTCTGTATCTGCCTGGTTCAAGCAGAAGGAGGACTGAGTGGATATCTGAGTGGATATCTGAGGCTTGATGTCTCTTTTCAGATGGTGGCTGCTCCATGTGAGGTGTAAAGCTGGAAGGTGAGGCCAGGGCCTCCCACACCCACCAGTAACAAGAGACTCCTGCTCCAGTGCATACACCTCCAGTACCTGCAAAGAAACACAGATGTGCCCTTGGGTCCAGCTTCATTTGAAGGTTAAAAATAACACAAAGGTGCTTAGAAAAGTAAAAAATTAGAAATTAAACCACCCCCACACTTGAAAGAAACCTACCCCTTTAAGAAAGGATTGAACATAATCTATTTCCAGCGTACGAGAGATCGGCTAAGGATTGCTGGGACATTTTCACTGACACAAATCTACATAATCGTTTTAAACTTCTCACCATTTCTTCCGATTATTCTCTTTCTGTCACTTTAGGAAGCTCTAAAACTGATTTTCTCTCCGTAATCTTCCAGTATTGCTTAGCACCCAAATCTCTAATATTTTAAGAAGATTATTTCATTTATAATTGATTGAGTGTATTTGCCAGTTTGCTACTTCAAAGATGTTGTGCTTTAAGGGGTTCAGGTAGAGCATTACTAAGTTTCCACCCCTTACCCCCCATCCAAAAAAAAGACGCAGGAAAATTTTGCATCCTGCCTGACACTTGATGCTTTTTTCTTTTTTGCTTTTTAAAAATATTATTGGTATTATTTACATTGTCAGCATGCTGAATAGCTAAAAAAAGGGATCTCCAGAGATGAAAGGCAAATCGAGCTGTCTCCAGCTGCAGACTCGGGCTGTGGTTTCCATCGCAGGGAGCAGTTTGATGAGCAGTGATTGCAGGCAGCCAGCTCCAGCAGCACCACATCTCCCTGTGCACCAGCCTTCCCTCCCAGGGCCTGGCTGCCCACCTCGCTGTTCTCACTGGGAAAGGGATTGGAGAACTGATAGCAGTTAAAATATGTTTTATTTTCATTTTTTGCCTTTTGATTTTCCAGCCGTAACTGCTCCCCGGGGTCGTTTTCTGCATCGAGACAGAAGGTACAGCATGGTGGTGAAGAAAGGGGCAGGAGAAATGGATGTGGGTAAAGGGCATTCCTGAAACACGTTGCTGTTGGATGTTGTCTTTATCCAGCTCAGGACTGGGCCATGGTAGCTGCTGCCTGCAGGCCTCCACCACTCAGTGCTGGATGCTGCCTTGTAGAGTGCTGAGAAGGGGGTTGAGAGAGGGGAGAAGGGTGCAGTAGGCAATATTTACTGAGGGCAAAGGCAGCAGGACATCTGCAAGCAGAGTTGTGGAGGGAGAGATCCCATTCAATGCACTGCCACTGCCCAGTGCATAACCAAAAAGCCTCAGAAACAAGGGGGAGATTTCCCCATTCTCAGCCCTGCTCTGCGCTTCATTCCTTATCACCTGTGAACTGGTGAGGAGATGCATGGCACAATGCTCAAAGGAAAGCTCTGAGCCCTCTTTTAGGGCTGGCAGAGACTTAGTGATGCTCTGTCACAGTCATTTCGGGGAACGGAGCAGCTATCAACTAACAAGAATGAATTTCAAGGCTGATCACCTGCAAGCCAGGGATAATGGGAGGTCTGCACAATCAAACACGTCTCCTGTTATAGTAAAACAAGCAACACTTGAAAAAGACATGGAAACAGGCTTCTTTAAATCCAATTCAGGGATTTGGAATCCCCACTAAACGCTTAATTAATTTTTGATTAGCTGAGAACCCATTAAACAGACTGATTCTTCTAGCTTTATAAGTAATGGCAGCATGCTGCTTTAATTAAATTAATACTAAGAGATGTTCATTTTCAAATCCTTATGTTGGTTATTTGAGAAAAAATCATTTCATTCCCTTCCCTAAGAGGTTTACCACATTCTTTTATCCCAATGCAGTATCTCTTCCCATTCTGTTTGTGTTGCTCTTGGTTTGCCTGGAGGCAGGATCTGTCATGGCCCTGAATTTGTTCTTCCCAAGGGACATGGGGGTGTCCCAGAAGCTTTAGGACCAGGAACCTCATATTCCTATGGGGGTTCACCATGTGGGCATGAGCAGTCTGAGTGTTTGGGGTCTCACAGCCCTGGTCTCTCCCAGTCACTCTTCCCATGGAGATACCACTGGCTATTTCCTGTGTCAGGTACTGGACACGAATACTGATTCTTCTTCCACAACACAGCAAGCAGCTGAGAATTATCACCTCCTCTTCTGAGGCACAGGGCCTGTCCAGGTCTCTGCTGTGACTCCACCACGTATCAGAGAACATGCCATGGCTTCTTCACTCCTGGTTTTCAAACCCCTATGGATTTCTGTGTTTCCCAGTGGAAGTCAGAGTTGCTGCCCACCCTTGGCTTCTTCCCCAATGACCAATACTTCCCTGTGTGTGCTGGATTCTCTGGTGTTGGAAGGGATGCAGTCAGGGCCTGGGCCTTTCCTTGGTGATGGAGATGTGAAATGGACACAGGTATCACTGGGTGTGATTAGGAAGGAACATGGACTCACTCTTGGAGCAACTCTTTTTATGGGAGGATTCAAAACCTCCCCTCTGCCTTTTCTTGCACCCCCAGCAAGATCTGAAATTGAAATTTGCAGCCTTCTCCCACTGCCATAATGGGTGAAAAACTCCTCCCTGCTCTTTGCAGGGCCAGCATATTAAAGTTTGCAGCTTGGGGCTCTCCTTGCTTCAGTCCTGGGTCCTGCCCAAACCTCTGAGCCATCTGCCAGTCTGAGACCAGTGTGAGCCTCTGAGGTCCTTGCCTGTGCTGAGCAGGGTCCATGAGCACCCAGGCATCCAGGGAGTGAAGCCTGGAGAGCCAGGGAATTTCCATATCTATTTATTTATGCAGATGCACTGTGCCCAGCTCAGAGACCTGCCAGCCACACGAATCCCGTATGACGACATCGCTTCCATGACGATACTGAACAGCTTTACATTGATTATGATCCCATATGTGGGAATCCTTTCCTGTCGTCTGAGGGTTGGGATTATTTTTTTTCTTTTTAAGCTTCTTCCATTTGGCAGAAGAAGAAGAACTTTTGCAAAAGTAGCTCACAAGAACCCACTGCTCGGATGAACCACTTGGAAGTGACACCAGGCTGAGTACAGGTGTGATTTTCCTTACACTATCTCCACGTTGTTTTGGCTTGATGTCCATCCCTCACTCTGTTTGCTCTGGGCACATCTGGATTAAGCAGAGAACTTGTTTCACTCCTTGCTCTGAATGTCCCAACAAATGAAGGGTGGAACAGGGCTTTTCAAGGAACAGCGTCCCCTTCACCATTGCCTTTGCAGAGCTTGGATGTCACCTGGATCCCAGCAGCAGGAACACGCTGGGGTGGTCCCCGAGGATTTAACCAGCTAATGCTGCCCTTACACAGGATCTGGAAGGGGGGCTTGGAGAGCACCCCCAGCCCCTCATACCTTCACCCTCCTGCTCAGCTCGCCTTGCCTCCCCTCTCCCCACTGCCCACTCCTTGTTAGGAGCTGTCGGAGGCAGCTGGCTGCTCGTGCATTAAATTAGCAGATGTTACTGCTACACAACATTAAGCACAACAATACTGTTAATGTGCCCTCCGGAGCCCTCTGCCTCCTCCTCACCGGGCCTCGCCAGACACAGCCTCTCCGGAGGCAGATTAATTTCAACTCTCTGGATCATAATAAATTAATTTTTATTAGAAAAGGCAGCAGGGGGGTGGTGGGGTTCGGGACTGATCTCCTGAGCTGCAGAGATTTAAGCCAGCTGTCGACTGTCTCCTGGCATTTGGGTTCGGAAGTAAATACAGAAGGAGGGGATTTTTGCAAAACACCCATCAGCCCTTCTTGCTGGGAGGAGTGTGAGGGAGGCTTGGAGGTCAGGCAGAAAAACCTGTGTTGTGGGGTTAGTGCTGTACGGAGTCCAGGGCTAAACAAACTGGAAGGGGGATATTTTCTTTCTTACTCATGGGGAACATTTCTATCATGTTACCCTGATGACAGCCCTCCCTAGATGTGAGGCTGTGAGGTCCCAGAGCAAGTCCCCACACCCCCACAAGCCCTCCATTGCTAAGAAGCCTCTTTCCCAAGATGCTCATTGGAATAAAATTTACCAGGTTTGCATTGTCACCACTTCTGGAGGTGCATGGCACGGTCCTGCCAGTCCCTGGAGCATCCCCATCCCATCCCCAGCACCTGCTCTGTGCCCAACCCAGCTTCCCAGTCACAGCCAGGCAGCAGATCGCTGGAAGCTGACTCTGTAGTACCAGAGTTTCTGAGCAGAGGAGATTTGGACAGTTCAGCCTCGTTGCCTTGGACGCTGAAGGCTCACAGCTCCCTTTGCCTTAAGTCAGGGTTGTCTGTACTCAGCACTTATGAAAATCAGCCCTGGGTCTTTGCTCAGATTAACAATCAGTGTGAGCACAGTGTCTGTGGGAAGCCCAGATCTTCGTTTATCAGTGGGGAGTGCATTGCCAGTCGTGGATTTGGAAGATGTGGGAGTTGGGGTCGGGCTGGCCATCCCTAACTTCACTACTGAGCTGAAAGCTTGGACCTGGTAGTTTTAGTATCACTCAAAGTCATTGCTGAGGAATCTGAACTCTGTCAGGGCGGTGGGCAGGAATGTGTTATCTACCAGTGCTGTGTTAAATGGCAGTGACATTTCCACTGCTCATTTCAAAGGCCAATAAATGTAGCCAATCTCTGTGCAAAGGCTGGTCCCTCTCAGCATCCTGTCTCCAGCTGTGGCCAGCAGTGAACACTGATGGAGGAATGTCACACCACAAACTCACAGTGATCCTTCACCAGAATACTCTCCCAAGCCCCAGATGTGTGGCTGAGGGACTTTCCAACGTAACCAAAATTAATTTCTTTTCTTGATTAGTTTCTCCAGTTACCTTTGATCATTCACAACATCCAGTGGTGAGAAGCTCTGCAGACTAAATAGGTTTTGTGTGAAAAATTATTTTTCCTTTTCCAGCTGGTTTGCAAGTATCAGCTGCTGCCTTCCAGTTCTTCTAGCAGGAGAAAGGGTAAACAGCTATTCTCTGTTTGCTTTTCTCAGTCCATTTTATCTTTATCACTTCCTCTTCAATAATTTCTTTTCCAGAGATAAGAAAACCCTGTCACTGAAACTCTTCCGTATACAGACAATGTTCTGTGCTTTGTTGGTAGCTGGCTCAAATACTAATAAACCTCCTGGATGTTCAACTGGTCTCTGATTGCTGCTTTGATGAAAAATTCTGTATTTTTGGTTGTGTAACTGTGGAGTTATCCAGCAGTGTGAGAGCAATAAGAACTGTCCTACTCACCTGTATTTTCCTTCCCCATCATGATATGATCTAGGTCAATACTAACAACTCATGGTTATGGAGAAGGGTGAATTTTTAACCTGCCATTTGATTTCTTGGTTCCCAGCCCATACATGGTGGAGAACTGCAGCAAGGCAAAGAGGGGGAAGCAGCTTTGACTGCAGAAATGATGAAAGCACAGCTCTAAAGCCAGGGCTAGAGCTGGGGAGCTGGTTAGGCTGGAGCACGGATTTCCAGCAGAGGTGCTCCTGGATCAGGACACAGCACTCCTTGGGCAAAGACGTGCCCCTGCACCTGCTAAAGCCTTTTGGAGCTGCTGGGGTGCATCGTCTGTGTCCTCGGCCCGTGAGCATCTTGTTCACTCCTTTAGAGAGACTGAGCCAACACCTGCAGCTGTCACCCCACATACTTCTCCTGAACTTCCCTTTGATGCGAGATCTTGGGGGAAAGCAAACCGGAGCGCGAGTGCAGGGGATGGAAAGGAAAGTGGTGCTTGTGATAACACAAGATCAGGTTTCACTGAGTCCTTTTTCAAACACCAATTGAAAACCCCTCCCGCCACTTGACAAGTTTCCAAAATCCTCTTTCTTTCCAGGATCTACCCATGGCCCTTGAGTAGGGAGAAGAGGCTGTGAAATGAAAGACCTGTTTGCTCTGTGAAAGAGCTTGACAATGTGTTGAGAGAAAGTGATACTCGCTGCCTTCAGAGCATTCAGAAAGGCGTCCATTTATCTCTCTCTTTTCTTTTTTCACCCGTTCTTCTTCTAAGGAATCTCTGGTTGTAATCCCTCTCTGGGATTTTTCACAGTAGTCTGATAATGTTAATATTTATCCTGGCTCAGAGATGAACCGACAGCATTGTGTTCTCTCCTCTCTCATTTTATCTCTGTACATCCATCAGGTGTTCTGTATGGCTTTAACTTCATCAACACCCAACTTGGTGCAGTGACAGGTAAAATCACCCTCCATCACCCTCCACCTCTCTCACCTCCGGTGGTTTTTCTCTGTTTGTTTTTATTATCTTATTAAAAGCCTAAAGATTTTAAGTAAGTCTAGAAGCAGTTATAAGTGGTCAAGGTATTTGGAAGTTCCGAGGGTAATTCTTAGACTTAGTCCTTGCCCTGTATTGAAAAGCTGATTGCAGACTTTTGGCAGAAGGATTGTGGGGATGTGGAGGCAGATTTTTTTCCCCAGGATTTCGGTCCTGGAAGAAAAGGACCCATGAAGTGGTGGAGTTTTCTTCTACTGATGGTCAGTGTTCTGGAGCCTGACCACACAGGCCAGTGAAGGGTTTGTGTTGCCCTTGGAAGAGATGCCTGCGGAATAACAACAGCCAGACACAATTTGTCATGGGAAACAATCAGAATTTCTCTCTCTGGGATATAGCACAAACAAGTGGAAACAGTGAAGTTTCTTTGTATGGAATTAATGCCTGCCAACACTGGTTGAACATCTGTATTTATCTTAAAGCCTCCTGCCTGGGAGTCAGATGGATACAGGGAGATCCTGGTTTGCATTTGTGCAAAAATGAGTTTATTGGTCTTGTGTGTGCCAAGTACAGCCAAGAAGCAAGAAAGAAGGTATCTAAACTAGCTTGAAAACTCTGTAATGGCTAAAGCAATCTTGCAATAGCTATGAAGAACCTGACTGAAAAAAATGTGAAGGTTTGCAGCTGGCTGCAGTTCCCCAGTGACCTCCACATTATCAATAATCCACCCTCATACAGGCACGAGGATGATGTGGGAGTGGGGAAGGTCCCTGAAGCCACCCACAGGGGGATAGACACCCAAAGTAACTGATTTCACCTCAACTTTTATTGATGCAGTGAGTAACCTCAGTGGAGGCCACAGGTAAGAGTTTGCTGGTAATAGAATTTTGGAGATATTTTCTCTAATTTATTGCTGTAGGATTAGATCTAGCAATGTGTGAAATTGCACTGAACAGGTGGAGCACCAGTTTGTGTGGAAAATGGTTTTACATGCAAACACACCATCTTTCTAGGACCGAAGTTTTTTCTCCATCAGTTATACTCCATCCAGAGCTGAGCTCATTTTAGTCTTCCAAAACTTCTCTTATATCATAAGACTGATCCCATGTCTCCTCCAAACCACTGTTTCTCCTCTAGACTGCTATTTCTCCTCCACTGAAGCTCCAGTTTACATAATTTCATCTTATTTTTATTTGTCTCTCATCTTCAGATGCAAAGGAGAAAGTGTTTGAAGAATCTGGAAGTTTTATGAAGATCTTCCTACAGACAACACCAGAGGTAATTAAAACTGATGACAGTTTTATTCCAAAAGCGGAACACTTTCATCAACAGCTCCTAGGATTTTTCCTTCTTTCATATACAATCAGTTTTGAGTATCTGTTGAGCACTGATTAAAAAATCCCCAAGCCTCTGTTGATCACCAGGTTTCTACAGGAAAGACAGGAAGTTCAGCAGTGTCTGCAGTCATAAAACAAAGGAAATGTGAAACTACATTGTAGTTGCAGTGAGGTCAGATCCAGCAGCAACAATAAAGATGGTGTGGAGTGATCATTAAGTGTTTATCATGGGAGCATCCAAATTCCCAGTGGTGGTTACTCCAAAATCCCCCATTTTGAGGCAGATGCCATATGGCAAGCTTTCAAAACTGTGCCTATCACAGTGATGTAAGAGTAAAAAACCTCAGATCAACCAATAATTTTTTGTTATGTGAGGAGGAATTATTGTTCACACTAAACCCTGGCTTGTCACTGGGTGAGCAGAAATGATTACCAGTCATGTTAACAGAGACTCAGCTTGTTTTCACACTCCCATCCCAAGCATGGATTCATACCTGATCTGCTTTTTCTACACAAAATTTCTGCAAATTTCTGGCTGTAAGCACCCCACAGCCATTGAGCAGAGTTTTCTCACAGTCTGGGCCGAGGTAGATTCTGGCCAAACTGAGCAAGAAGTTTTTGATGTGGCCACTCATTTCTCAATAGCACAGGGTGCCTGAGCAGAACATCTGAAGATGTGAATGCCCAGGGTGGTCCTGAGAAGCCTTTCTCTTCTGATCCAGGAGCACTGGATCAGACCTTTCCAAACCGAGACAGAAGATAATCCAACCAGGAATATCAAAGGGATCAAATATTTCTATTAGGCTGAAAATATCAATAGCGCAAAGATCAGAGCTTCTGGTTTTGCCATCTATGCTGAAAGCAGCAGCCCCCAGAGAAAATCCAACTCCTTACAGTCCACAGTGCACTTCAGACTCACAAATGTGTGTTACTTCACATGCTAGCACACCCCTCTGAGTGCTCTTTACCTCCCCACAATATCACTGGATCATGTAGAAGAGCATCACTCTCTACACAAATTCCATTAGGCTGTATCAGGATTGACCTAGGAGATCACTGCTACCAAAGGGTGCCACAGCTGCAGCCACGCTGGGAAGTGCTAATCCTGCACTGCTCCAAACGAAAGAAAAATACATATGTTAATGTTGCAGCGTAAAATTCACGCGCTCATTAATTATAATTAATTAATTCTTACTTTAAGCCCCAGACATGGCCACTCCACTGCCTTTGGAACTCCTCCCATCATCCGACCTGGCTGCTCCGAGTGAGTCTCCTCAGTTAAACCAATGGAGCTTTTTCCACTTCTTCCACTGGATCTGCAAAATTTATGCAGATTTATACAGCGAGGCACACACTAAATACTCCGGGGGAAGGAGTAAAATAGACATTAATCAGATATTAAAGGACTTGTGAGACAGGGAGAAATATACATTTGGGCATAGTTTGGGGTTGGTTTTGAATGTTATATATACACATATACAATTACTACGTATATGGATGTATTATTCTTCTGTTTTAAGCAGCTGGATTGGATAGGATAAGACGAAAAAAGGAAGAGGCAGGAGTCAAATACCTAATAACACTAATGTTAGGGAACTGTGGCTAATTTGCAAATGGATACCACATGGAAACACGCTTCCTTTAATCTGTGTTGCTTTAAAAAGGAAAAAAAAAAAAAAGGAGGAGGAGGAGGAGGAGGCTGGGGTTAGTAAGCTATCTGACAGTCTGAGCAGCTCATCTGCTTGCAGGGATTGGGTCGGGAGCAGATATTCCCAAGTGCCTTGAGTATCAAGTACATTGGATATGGCTTTTGATCAGAGGGGCAAGGTGCTGCCTGCTCTTCCCCGGGATGGCTCCCACTGGGGGCAGGTAGCTCCCGATGGAGCAGGGAGGGAGGGTTTGGTGGCACCGGGAGGGACAGCTCCGCTTTGTGTGTTTACACCAGACCCTGGCCTTTCCCCTGCCTGTGTTCCTTGTAATTTCTGGAAATCAGAAATAAGCTGATGTGATTAGAGAAGAACAGATCTGGCTTAGTGCTCTTCAAGCTTAAAAAGGTGTTAAAGACTTGACAAATTACAAATACAGAACTAATAGAGATCCTAAATAAGTACGGTTACCTAATTCCTTTACATCGAGAGACAAAAATGAAGGGTGGCATTACTGTGATTGATGGGCAGATAGCAGCCTGGCCAGGGAGAAATAGCTGAGAGCTGAGGCACATCAAAAAAACATTTTACAGCCAGCCCAGTCCTGATCTGGCTAAGGAAGGACTAGTTCTTGCTGGCTCTTAGCTTTGTTGATGGTTTGATACTGGTGACCCAGTGGAAACAGAGTTTTTGTGGCGTTGCTTCTCCTCGGGGAGGGGCCAGGCTTGGTTTTCTTTAGGTTACACTTTTTCTTTGTCCTTTTTATTTTTTTTTCCCTTTTTTTCAATGCAATCTCAAAGTCATCTTGCATTAATTAGCCGTCATCTTAACGACACTGTTGCATGTTAGACGAAGAGATCTCTGAATTCAAATAAGACTTGACCCTAAGAGGGACCAGCTCCCTGGCTTTTTCTTCTCATCTCCTTAAATCTAAAAATTGCTAAGTGATCTCTGAGGCTCAGGCTTTCCTCGGAGATTAGTGTAAGAAAAGCCCCAACATCTGCAAAAGTGACTGCTTTTGACAACCGTACAGATATCTTAAAGAGCAGGAATTTCCCTAATAAAACCCCTTAAAATAAGTCTTCTTAAGATTTCTTAATGCCACAGTGATCAGTTTGCATGTTTCAGAAATTCAAGAATTTTTTATCTGCTTTGGAAAGTTATGAAAAAAAAATGAAGCAGGTTTATTTAAAGGGGAGAAGTATTTGAGATGCAGGAGAGACGGGGTAGAAAAGCTTAGGAACTGGTGATAAAACCATAAATTGTATAGCTCAGGGAATTTGTAGACTGACTAAAAATGACAAAGCAAAGCAGCCCAAGTTGGTCATCAGAATAATAACAAAGAGGACTTTTACCAAGGAAAAAAAAAAAAAAAAGCACGTGGACCCTCTGGCATTCCATAGGCAATTTAAATAGCTTAATTCGGCATTGTTGTGATAGCCATATGCCTGATAGCCCGTGGGCCAGATCCTCTGCTGGTGTAAAGCCGAGGCTTTTCCACCTATTCAGCAAAGCATCCCTGTTAAAGACGGCGTTTAGACATCCGCTGAAATGTAAGTGAGCGCTGAGATCCCAACAAAGACACCGGGAGTCTGAGTTCAGCATCCCAGGAAGCTGCTCTGGCACACGGACATGTTTAAATCAATGTATCCTGCAGCTGAGGCATGAGCCCCTCGCCCCAATTTGCCGTGTATTTCTAAGCTCTTGGGTGCTGGCACAAAAGGCCGGGCTGCCTCTGAGATCCCAAAGCACAGAGATGTTGGTGGGTGTCTCTGTTGGCTTCTGGGGCTTGATGCTGCCCTCCTTTCCCTGCCTGGAGTAATCACAGGGATCTGTGCGTGTGGCAGGAGCGGGTGTAGGGTGCTATCAGGGCTGTGTGTGCAGGGTGCATGGGGTGCTGGTGCTTCCAGGGATATAATTCATCCTGGTGCTATCCCTGCTCTGCAGGGAGAGTTGGGCTGAGCACGGCAGAGAAGCCCTCAGAGAGAGCTGTGAGCACCTCTGTGTGCAGCGGCTGTGGCGACACCATTTACACCAACATCCCCGAGGCTGGCTCCTTGAAATGGGTTTCAGTGAAAAAGTCCCACCGAGGGCAGGATTACTAGAAAATTTGGCGGGGGAGTTGTTTGGTCAGGTCCTTTGTTGTTTTTTCTTATTTTT
>VWZT01016357.1:86578-123812 GCA_013397055.1 Pachycephala philippinensis | reverse complement strand
TTTTTTTTTTTTTTTTTTGGGGGGGGGCGGCAAGCACATGACCTGACTGTAGCTGACAGCTGCAGTTCTCTTGTTCACCGAAAGCTTTGAGTCAGTTTTTAACAAGTCCTTTGCACTTTAAAAGCTAAGCCACCTCTACTGTCACACTCTGAAAGGTGTCGGAAGAAGGAAAATATGTATCAAAACAGTTCTTGTGTTTTGTTCTGAAAACACTCCAAGCTTTTCACCCTTTGCAGGTGATGTAGCTCTGGTGTGAAGTGCTGCTCCAGGATCTGTTGATCCAGCCAAGTGATGTTGCCTTTGAGTTAAAACCCTTAAACAGGTGGGAATCCGGCAGAAAAGAAGGGGATACACATCCTGCAGAGTCCTGGACACTCAGGGTTCTACAGTTACAATCTGGAGAAGGTGTAACTCCATGCTCATGGTCTAATGTGTGGTTAGGCAGTAAGAAGCATATGTAAAAATTTTCAAAACCCTGTGGGAAAGAGATACGGTGAATCTTTTTGGGATTGATTTAAAAAACATATCCAATGAGAAGCCAGAGGTTGCTCAGAGATCAGAATGACCTGTTTCCATATGGCTTGGGCAGTCTGTGCTGCCTGAGGACTTCCCATAAAGCACCTTCAGTCAGAGTCCAGAATCTGGAACCCAGAATTGAGGGGGTATTTGTTGTAACCAGGATTGCTTTTGCTTTGAGCTTAGTTTGGAGTCAGTATATTCCTGGAGGGAGGCCGGCGATGGAATCTTTAAGCTGTTGCATTCTGAATGTAGAATGAATCTTCCGAGAATATGCAAGGAAAGCTGTTAATTAGCTCAAGTTGAAATTAATTACAG
The DNA here is from genome assembly GCA_013397055.1 of Pachycephala philippinensis. Taxonomy (NCBI): domain Eukaryota; kingdom Metazoa; phylum Chordata; class Aves; order Passeriformes; genus Pachycephala; species Pachycephala philippinensis. The sequence continues at coordinate 122,978 of VWZT01016357.1, read as the reverse complement.
GTTAGTCTTAAATGGTCTATTTCCTTTTCTCCCAAGTGAATTTGTCTTCCAATTTTTTTCATGTAGTTTAAAAATACTGTGCATGTATTCTAAATTAAGAACTAGGATGTTAAGCTGAATTATTTAACTCTTTCTTTCATTTTGGTGATATAGTTAGGTCAGGTTAGGAGCTCATGTAAAATGTTAAGTAAGGCCTGTTACAGGTAATTTAATAACTTGACTTTCTCACAGCCAAATTGCAGCTGGTTTCAGCCGTCACCAGCCAGTCAGTGGTGTTTGAGGTCAGAGCCCTGCCAAGGACCCATGCTGGTGACAGAGCTGGTGGCAGCATGGCTGGGAAGGACTGCCTGGCATCATTGGGGCTCCACTGCAGCATGGGCCAGCACTGCCAAAAGAGTACAAGCCAGCAGTGAGCCTCACAGTTTGAGATCAGCTCTCGAGTTCTTGGCTTTTCTCTGCATAGCTTTTGCTTAAGTCATGCTGATTTCAGCCCAGTCCACAGAGGTTTTCAGCTTGTGGTTCACGGACTCTGTCTGCTAAGGGTCAGAGAAATATCACCACTATGTGGTTTCCCACTGTAGCTAAGCTGCTGCACCAGGCTGCTGCTCTTGCTTTCTTGCAAAGATGTGTTCATCAGCAAGCCACCTTAGGGACATGGGCTGCTCCAGAGCTGTCTTGGAAAAAAGGAAGATAAATTCCTTGTCAGCCCAGTTTTCTCTCTGGGCTCCCTTAAGGCTGCTGAGCACCCTGTGGGAGCAGGTGCTCGTCCCCCCCGTGCTGTGGGTGAGCTGATGGCAGCTGGCTGCAAGAAAGAGGAGTCAGCAGGGCATCTGTCACTAAGGTTGCACTCTGGGAGCCCTCCATTCCGTTGGGAAATAATTAGGGATCTGCAGTTTGAAAAATGCAGAAGCTGCTTGTTGTAACAGTAAATGAAGGGGCCATTAGAAACCTGATTCAGCAGTCCTCAGGTATTATTTAGCAGTGCAAAGTACTTGCAATTTGCACTTAATGGGTCGGAGTTGTGGATTCTGTGAGTTGCTTTGGCATAAAGGGGACTGTCCACGCTTCAGAAAAATGAAAATTAAAAATGTCTATGTTGTATGCTGGAACACAATCACATGTGAATGGGCTGGCTGCCTGTCTTGCTTTGTATTCGTGTATAAAACTTCATATTTGAGCATTTTCTATCTTGGACTCCTCTTGGATTTTACTTTATTATAATTAGTTTTGGGTTCTATGTATCAGCAAATTTGAAAATAAAAATATCACTGGGCTGTTGGAACCTACCAGCTTTAACTCTGGCGACAGCAGAGGGATCGTGGGAGGGAGCAAAGAGAAGCTACTTTTTTGCATTAAAAATGATTTTTTATTTAAACTGTTTTAATTCTTAATTATATATATTTGGGTTCTCTTAAATTACTGTTTCAAGGTTGTGTCATGGTCAGATTGATGAAGTTAAATATCTAAATCTGTGGGGTTGTGTATTGCTTACTGGATAATTACAACTGTTTTCATTTTGTTGGTATTTATGTTCTCGTAACTTGAGTATGGATGCTTTTTGGAATATATGCAGATCAGTTTGTGCAGGAGTTGAAAGCTACACTGCCAACCTCACCATCTCAGCCTTTCTGATAACCTTCTGCCTTGCCTACTGCTGCTGTAATATTAGATCATATCGCTTTGACAAGAATAGATCTCATTTTGTGAAAATGAATATTTCCCTGCTGATGGTCAGGGTGGCAATGTGCCATTTAGAGCTGTTTGTGCCACAGCAGAAGGGAACAGCTTCCTGATGAGAGCACTTCCTTTCTTGAGTGCATTGTGTCCCTTCATTTAGTGTAAAATTCAAATGCCGCAGACATTCAGCCCAGTTCAGGCACATCAGACAGCAGAAGCCTTTCCAGAGGATGGTTTTTTCTAGCCATCTCATTCGGTGTGTAAATGATACTGTATAATTTACAAAACTCTCTTTGCTGTGCGATTCATTGGCTTGTAGATAAGTTCTTCATTACTGAATTCAAGGCTCTATGAAATTACTTATTTCTATTGAAGTGTTTCATGGTCTGCGTGGTGCAGCCACTGAAGTTGTAATGAACAGGATTTAAAGCAATTTCACTTGAACTTGTTTGTTCTGTGTTGACTAAACCGATTCATGCTTTTGTTTGCCTTTCTTTGCTGTAAAGGAGGGTGAAGAACAAAGAACTGATTGTCTATAATCTATGAGTTTAACTGCTTTTTAGAAAAGAATCAGATGACTCTTGACTGTTCTTCTTTTATCCTTTGAAGCTAGGTGGTATTTTCTGTCTGTATTTTATTGGGGAGCAGATGCAGAGGTGCAGAAGTTGTACCATGCCACTGATGGATCTTACACTGGTATTACCCGGTTATTGAGGTCTGGATTTTTATTCTGTCTCTTAATGAGAAGCACAGGACTGAATTGCACCATGAGGCCTCTCTAGCTAGTGCTGCCTTTGAGGCAGTGGCCAAGGGCAGTATCTGCCTCTAGGGGAGAGGATAGGAATGAGATAAACATATGGTAACACTCTCTTAGGATACTCTCTCATCCTCCAGCAATGTGTCTTGACAGCCCTTCTGGTCCAGAATGTGCCGTTGTCAGGAATAACATCTCATGTGCTTGATTTCTTGTGCTCCCAGTTTGTTTCTGGAGCCCGGTGAGCTCTGTGGTGACACCTTCCAGCAGGACCTGGTGCTTCATGACACCCTCTGTCAGGAGATGGATCCTTTCCCTCGAGCCTGGCGGAGCTTGCTCAGCCTCACACCTCCTGCTCCTTGTGTCAGGAGAGGCAGCACGGCCTGAGTCAGGCTCTCTGTGCTGCTGCCCTCTCAGATCCGGCAGGTACCTACCTCGGCTCTTAAATTACTCATTTTCATGGTGGTGATCTTAGTTAGCTCAGTAGTTTATGATTTCACATGAGGAACTGCTCCTCTGTACTCCTGCTTTTCCACCATCAGTTTTTTACCTTTTTGAGGGTTTCCTGATACATCAGACATGGATGTAAGGTATTTTTTTTTTGTTACACTTCCTAGCTTGAGGTAAATAGTGTGCAGGCTCCAGACCCTATCGTGCTGCATTTTGATGACATTCCATTGACATTAGTGAATGGTCAAGACTTAAAATGAGGTACTTAAAAAATCTTAATTGGTTTGCTTAACAGAGTATGGCTGCTCTCTACCTGAAAGTTGATATTTTGCTGGTCCAAAAGCCAAATCAAGGCCTTGCTATTTATCTTGAATTTTATGTTCTTCTGGTGAAGCTCACTGTACCGATGATAGTCTTGGAGGAGTGAAATCACTGGTGCAGTGCTTAGAGGCCCATTGCCTCTGGGCCAAATGAAAACCTTGTGGGTGAAGTCTGAGGCAATGAAGTCAAACCTGTTCCACTGAACCTTCATGGAGGGGGGGTGGGAAGTCTGGAGACTTTTTTCCTTGTGGTAGTACAAGTCTTTAACCTCCCAGGCAATGGTTTAATGAGGAATTCTGAGCCCGTACTGTAGCAGTGCTGTAGTCATCCTGTCCTCCTCCACTCATAAATTAGATTTTGTCTGCACAGTAATAATTTTATTTAAAATAGCCGAACATATTCCAGATGTTAAACATGTTGTAACAGACCTTCTTATTGAAAGTGTCTGTGATTCTAAGACCAAACAAGTGACGAATACTAATTATAGGACTCATAAAAGTGAGACTTAAGCGTGGTACACTAGAGCAGCAAGGAATATTTGACTGTTCTAAAAATAGATCCTCAGTGGACACAGTGGGATTGCAGCTGAATTTTAAAAAACTGACTGCGGAGGAGCCAGACACGCAATTTTGTTAACTGGAAAAGGAAAGGGGAAGCCAAGTACCAAATTCTGCTTTCAGTGTGACAATACCCCGTGCCTCTGAAATGCCTGTTGGCAACACAGATTGTTCAGCTGCTGTAAGACAAGGAATGGTAATTAGAAGAAATGGTGGGACAAGCTTAATGATTTACAGTTGGTTTTATGTGTGTCTCTTGAAAAATTCACAGGAAGATACGTTCCTGTGTTATGTAAAGGGCCGTGTGCTGCCAGTGTTGCAGAGAAATAGGAAATGCTTGGGAATAGCTCACATTCCCCAGTAATCACATGTCGGTCTCTAGGCATGTAAGCTTTCCCTGGCCTGTCGCCAGCCTTTGCTGTGATGCTCTTTTGGAGGTCAGCCTCTTCTCCAGAGTACTTTAACCTTGAGCCAAAACAGTCGTGTCCTGTGCAATTGGGGTCAGAAGCCAAGTTTCCTCTCGTAGCAACTACTGAAGCTGACTTTAATTGCAGGGCACATTCTGTCAAACAAAGCATTGTGCCCGGAGCTACGTGGCTTCTGGGCCAGGCTGATTTCCATCTGTCTTGCTTGGAACACAGGCAGGGCAGGCATTTTTCTCTGAATATAGAAGAGTGCTGCAAATGCGTTTGATTTGAACAAGTTACAGTGAAATTGCAAGGCCATCTCGGATTGCTGTTGCCCCCTGTGGGATTGTTGTTACCCCTGATCAGGTAAGATCTGTGCGTGTTGAAGAGCAGCTTGGAGCTGCAGCACAGCTGTAAAGTCTGTCCTCAGTGTTCCACCTTCGGTCTACACCAGAGCAATGTCAGTTGTTTTCTAACCAGCAATTTGATCTCGGTCTCTCAGTCATAAGCCAGCCTAACCTGAATGATCAGGCTTTCCCAGCTTACTCCAAAGGAAAGGAAGATTAAAATTACTTAATTTGCATTCAGCGTGGTTGTTGGGTTTTCTGTCCTTAACCTTTTGTTTTTCTTGAGGAAGGAGTGGTACTTGCCCAACTTCTCTATTCCAGCTTCTCATTTTAGAGGTTCATGTCTCAAGATTGTGCAGAGGCTGCAGTTGAAGTTCGGCTTTCTCACTCTTTAGTGGAGTGGCACTTGGGCACTTTCGGGCTCTCTGGACTTCCCAAAGGGAGGAAGAGAATTAATGATTGTCTTGTGTGTGCCTGGAAGGCAAAGCAGGTGTAACTCAAACTCCTACACAGGCTGTCCACTTTCTCCTCTGTCCTGCCTTCATATTAAGGTGTCTTCTGAAGATGGACATTTAGGCTCCCATACAAGAATCAATTATTACACAATTCCACCTGTGCAAATTTATTTAAGCAAACCGCAGATGACTCAGATCTGTTTTAAAGTAACCACTCTTCAAATTAAAGTCATGTTGAGGCATGGCTGTGGTTATTGAAGATCAGCTTTTACAGACAGAAGATGGAATGTTAGCCCTTGTCTTCAGGTCACATCCTTTATCCCCAGTTTGTTCTACCTGCTGAATCGATGTACCTTTTAGCATCAAAACTTTGAATAAAATTGCATTAAATTATTGAAGGTTTAATTTTTACCTGGAAGAAGATGGAATCTCTGTGTGTAGCAGAGTGGTTCTTAAGTGGTTGAGCCAGTTCCCTCCCAGTGTCATTCTATGCAAGATCATTGTAATTTTGCTGCTAAAACTTCTCTCTGAGCACTTCTCTGAAATGAAAATGCCCAGATGTTGAATGGGAAAGGGCACACTGAGGGGGATAAAGTAGTGATCTGTGTAGAAAAAGCTTGCATGGGTGGCTTCACTGGTCACATCTCTGATGAGAATTGAGGTTTCTGTGTCTGGCTGGTTCCTCCTGGTGCAGGAAGGAGGCTCTTTGCTTGGTTTGGTAAGTTGGTGACCACAGCTGAATAACTCAACAGTGAACTACCAGTAAAATTGCACTTACCTAGAAGATTGCTTCATAACCTGTTCTGAATCTCCTGCTTTATTTATAAGGCCTAAATTATTGTAATGAAATATTAAAATATTAAAGTAACTTCATTCATGCTTGAAAACACTGAACACTGAGGCTGAGATTCCTTAGCTCTGTAGCCAACACATTTATGCTGCCACACAAAGGAAGGTTGCTGCAGACCTTCTGTCCCTCAGTAACTCCTTTTTTTTGCTCCTGCTTTTTGCCTTTTCTTCTATTCCCTTCCTTGCTTTTGGTTTTGGCCAGTCTTAAGTAAATCTATGCTTTTTTTAGTATAACTCAAATTTGTCAAGAATGCTTAACGGACATATGTTGTCAAGTATTTCCTTGGCTAAGCAGAGAGTTTTACTGGTATTTAGTTGCAGGTACTGTCTAAATGGAGCATTTGTGCAATAAGCTGCCTGTGAAATCCGTTTGATTTCTGGTTTGTGTGCTGGTAGAAAAACAAACACTTCTTTGCTTCACATTTACTTTGCAGAGAATGTAAATTAAAACTCTGAAGTGTGTGTAAACCTTTTAAATTACTGCAAGGAAAGGTGCTTTTTTTCCCCCTGAAATTGTTACTCTCTTTTTGATAGAAGGCAGGGTTTGATGTCTTCTGTAAGTTGAAAGCAGTAAAAAATTAGTTCTAAATCCTCTTCATGAAAGTGATACTAATATGCATAATCCTATCTAGTCGATTCTTAGACTGAATTTCTCCAAAACATTCTGTGCAACAGCTGCCAGAGGTGAATTTGTTGCAGTTGCCTGTGATTGACAGCAGAGATAATGTCCCAAAGTCCACGTGGTTTGGGGTCATGTTTTGTGCAGTAAGAATGTTTTGGTTTCAGTGGGACTCCTGATGCTTTCTCTGCATGATGACCTCAAAGGAAAGAAGTTTAAGCACGAGCAAGACAAACAAATATAGTACCAAAGTTTGGGAGGATGCTGTGATGAGTTTCCTTGGAGATCTGTCCAGTTTCAGTGACTGCTTTTGCAATGACCTGGAGGATGTAATGAGCAGTGTGGTATTTTCAGGGGTGGCCTGGGCAGTGCTGGGTTAATGGTTGGACTCAATGATCTTAATCGTCTTTTCTAGCCAGAATGAGTTTATGATTCTGAGTGCATTCCACCTCACGGGACTCAAAGCCAGGTTACAAGAACTGGCCTGCAGGGTTGCCTTCAGGGCTGTTTAAAATGCCAAGCTATGCATTTTGTCTGGATTTGGAATGTAATTAATGCCAATAAGTGATCAACACTGTAACCATGGAAATGCTGCCTGAACTACAGAGAGGAACAGAAATGCCAGTAGTTGTGTGTTGGTGCAGTTGCTTTCACTTGGAAGTGCTTTGTAGCAGTTTAACACATGAAAGGTCCTGCTGTCAGAAATCCAAGGTGGTGTGTGATGTGCTGTGTAAGCAGCACTCTGACTCTGAGCTGTCCAGCTGCAGTTTGCTTTATGTCAGTGGTATTTTGTGATTTTTGTGATTGGCTATATCAACTATGATTATGCCTGAAACTTAACGTGAAGCTGTTCCTTTTGCACTGCAGAAGACTTGGAAGAGATTAAATAGGTGTGAAGTAGCCTGGATTGTGTCTGCAGAGCTGTGTGAAGATAAAGCTCTGTTCTGTCTCTGTTCTGAAAGGTTGTTTTGCTTCCCCATGCACATCCCTCTCGTTTTGGATGAGTGGTGGTAAGTGCTGTTTGAAGCCAGGAGCCAACAAAAAATTGTCTCTAAATTTTTATGGTCTCACAGTAACGTAGCGGAGCCAAAGCACAAAAATAACTTCTCTGCTGTTTCCTGTCTCCATAGAGATTTTTAATTTACTGAATCAAAGCCTTTCATACAAGATCACAAACTAGTTACTGAATTTGAGTTTAGTCTGTATACTGGGCTATTTTGTAGTGGTTATGGGCAATGTCCTCATTGTTTTCAGGAATTTGCAGAATGGTTGAGAAGCTAGGAGGTTTCTTGCTATGTTTCTAGGATTTGAGCAGCAAATTGCCTGCTTGGCATGTGGCAGGGCTGTTAACCTATTTGGTAGAACAAATAGGTATTGTTTGTTCAGTGGTCACATCCACTGAAGACAAGATCACTTTAACAGGTAGAGTCTATTTAAAATGTGCAAGAAACTTAACTGGGTGTTTACTTAACTTGAAAGTACTGTGGGCTTCTAATACAGCTGAATGTAAAAATGGACAGAGCAGTCTTGCCCTCTTCTTTTTGTATGAAGGAATAAAATCAGAGGCTTTGTGTAGTTAAGCTAGGGTAAATTTAAGTGTATTGAAATAAATCTGATCATCCTTTCTTCCTCTTTCTCTATGGACATACACAAGGCACCAGTGCGTTGTTCATAGCAGCGTAGAGCCTGAAATCCTTTTCAGTGAAACCTGACTAAATCAAGAGAAGCCCTTAAACAAGTATAGGCACCAAGAGAAGACAAGGATGAGGAGGGATTATGCTCTTCTGTACACCTGATAAAACCTTTTCTTCCATGCAGGACTCTTGAGTGACAGAGGAGCTCTCAGGGGCAAAAATTAATGGCTTTGGCAAATGCCAGGGAAGGAAATGTTTTCTTTTTCACCTCTGCTTACAGACGGCTTCATTTTCCTCAACTCCTGCTTTCATGGAGCATTTCTCAGGAATTTCATTTCCATTCCACAGAAGGAGAGGTGAGCTGAGGAAGCTCGATTTGCTGGCTGCTAAGCCAGTTATGCTTTCAGATGCTTTCCTGAGACAAGGATACTGTAAAGAACAAGTCCTTGTAGTGCTTGATGATTGAACAAGGCCCAGGGAAGCCCTGGTGGTGTTAATGAAAAGGTTTCTGCAGTGACCTTCAGTGTTTGTAGGGCGTGAGGGCAGCTTAGAGCACGGGTTATTAACAGCTGTGGGTGTTGGAAGCCCAGGCAGTGCTTAGAGACTGTGCAGGTCCTGTAATGTCTGTGAGGTCAGGACTCACTCAGTGTGGGAATTCTCTCCTGGATCTCCTGAGTAGAAGAGACAGACCTGGGCTGTAAATCTGAGCACTGCTTCAGTGCAGTGTCATAAATACGGCGTTTGAAGAATCTGAATATCATGCTGCAGTAAGTTTTTGAACCACTGACAATTTCTCTTCCCAGATACTCTACCTGAAAGCTCTGATCACTGCCTTGGAGAACATCCAAGGTTGTTTTTCAAGATTGCTTCTCTCTCTGTTTGAGAAATAATTAACCTTCAATTACAACTCATGAACAACATCTGTGCAGAGTAGATCCTTGTTAGTACTTGTCTGATTTGTATAGTAACGTGTTTGTGTGGTCTATTAAAAAAAAAAAAAAAGACAAACCCCAGAACTTCAAAAACAAAAAAGCCATTGTAATTGTAGTTCAAGGATTTGATGCATAATCATATAAGGCTTTCACAGCCTCCTTTATGAAAATTTTAGACTAACTCCATTGTTTATGAAGTTTAAGGCAGGAATGTACTCCTGCAGAGTAGAAGGAGTTGGACCATTTTGGGCAATTACTTGGGAATGCTTTGGAAGACTGGATATGAACAGATCTGTAAACTTACACTCTTAATTCACTAAAGATCATTTAATTAAAAAGTTCCAGGTCACTTCTTACACTTGTGCAGTAAACAGGAGCTCTTCAGCCCCTAAAATGGAGCAGAATGTTTGTCTCACCGATATTGACTTGTCTTATTGATTTTTCGGTGTAACTTACAGAAGGGTTATTTATTTTATCTTGGATACACTTAATAGCCATCATTAATACTTAGATGGCCAAATTTCATCTTGTACCAGGGAACAGAGGGTGAAGACAGTTTATCCTGTTATTGAATGACTTGTGCCACTACAGGGTGAAATGCTTTTGGGCTGTAATGGAGGAAAGATACAAGAGGGACAAAGTAAAATAAGGTCGGGATGCAGTTGTAGGAAAGCGTGATGGGGAGAAAGGAGAATTGTGCAATTTTTTTTCCCTGTGGCTTCAGGTAAGGGGCCACTTGCATTTGCCAGGTGAATGTCAGCTCTCATTTTGGGAGATCCTTGGGAATGCATCCCAGCACACGGAGCAGCCGTGCCCTCAGAGCCACCTGCACGGCTCTGGGATGGGGCATTCTGCCAGCTCTCTGCTCCTCACACCCTGCCCAAGCACAGCTCCGCTTGGAAGGGCAGCATTTTCCTCTCTTCTGTGGAATTCTGCTCTGCATGGAGTGGAAGAGTTTTTTCCTGTTGCAAAATGAATGTATTAAAACAAAGGTGTATTTGAATGTGGGGCGTTGTGATTTAATTTCTTTTTTAACGAACCAAGATGGAACAGAGCCTTCCTTTTTAATGATTGCTTGCTGCCTGCTTCATTTGTCTTAATTCTTAAAATCTCTGCAGTAGCTCTGTTTCAGGTGAAGAGTTATAATTTTTAATTCAAATTGCATCCGCACAAGGTATTTCCTGATGTCCTTTCTAATTGCTTAATCCAGTTCAGTGATAAATTGTTATGCAAACGTTTTTTGTTGATCTTGCTCTGATAGTCAGCAGGTTCACGAATTGGTGGATCTTGCTTTAAAAGCTGTGAAGTAGTGTATTTGTTCTAGTTCTAATTTGAACACTTTAAAATACTTTAAAAGGGAAAAAAAAGAGTTTAAGCCTTCCACTGCATTTTCTACTTTAAAAAAGTAAGTCATAGTGTTCTTTACACTCTGACTAGTCATATCTTGATGGCATAGACTGTGCTAAGATTTACAGAGAAGTCAAGGGACTGTTAAACTACCTCGTATTTGTCAAGGACCAGAAATGGTACGTAAAGGAAATTTTTGTTTAGATGAAACACAGCCATTCACTGCTGGCTCTGACCCTGCCTCTCCTGCTGGGTTGTCTGTGGTCCCCACAAGCCTCAGCTGTAGTGTAACTAAAGCCTTCTCCATCTTTTCCAGAGAGAGTTCTAGAGCTGAGTGGCTGCCAAGCAGCCTTTGTTTCCCAGGAATAAAAGAATAACTCCTCTCTTTGTAAATGAGAACATTTAATGAAGTGAAAACACGGCGGAGAGAAAAACCACTTAAACCTCCTCTGAGCAAGAGCTGCTCTGAGGGGAAGGTCCCTGCACAAAGCCAAGGGGAACTGTGCTGCTCGGAGCCTGGCTGGGACTTGTCCTTGGAGGACTTGTCCTTCCAGGGCTGCCTTCAGAGGGGAGTTTCTTCCCAGAGAGCTGCCTGCCTGTTTGTTAAAGATGATTGTGCTTCCCCAACGTGCAGTTCGCTTCACGTTCCCTCTTCCCGGTGCCTGGGAGTGTTACCTTACCAAAAACCCTATTTCTGGAGCATTTTGAGGTGTATCCACTGTAACCATCTGCTCTCTTGCACACACACCCCCGAGCTGATCACTCCCATGTGAGCTAACACCCCTCAGAGTCACTGGCACCAAGATCACACCGCTTTGTTCCAGTCTCACGATTTTTATACTGCTTTGAACAAGTGTCATGATTTCTATACATATGTATGGATTGCAAAGGGAGTGGTAGAGAGCTCTGAACAGCAGAATACAGGGCATGCAAAGTTAGTTGCTGATCTGTGTGAGTTCATCCAGAATTGTTTCTTTCCGAGTTCCGCTGCCAAGAATTTGAAACCTCTTGGTTGCCCTCCCAAGAGTCCCTGCTTTTCCTATTGATCTGCAGTGCTCTAATGCAAGGGGAGGAAGGGATGCAGTGCTCTGCAGGAATGATCAGGGTGCTGGAATGCAGCCTGTGAGCCAGGGCAGCATCCTGCTTGAGTGACCCTTCTTGTTTCTTGTGTTTATGAATAATTCAGAAATCCCCCACAATGGGAGTGGATAGGAGAGCACAGTGAATGTTGGTGTGCACTTGCACATTGGTACAGCACATGGTCAGGTGCTGCAGGCAGAAATTAAAGTTAGCACCCAGTGCTGCAGACGAGATTGGACTGCCAGGATGAATCTGTTTCTGGGCTCTCTTGAGGTGCCCTTGGAGAATGTGGTGCTGCTCTTGGAATGCTGCTCTGCCAGCAATTTCAGATAGAAAACATAAAAAAGAAATAAAACATCCTAACGGCTTGATTCCTGCCATTAAGCTGTTAAAGCACTCAATATGCTTAATTTTCTGAATGGTAATTGAAATTCCTCCTTATTTCACCAGGTTAGAATTCCTGTTTGGAAGATTCACCTACTACAACAGCACAGCATAAGATTGCTTGGAATGCTTTTTTTCCTCTTTCAAGAATAGAAGTTAGTTTTGAGTCATTTAATGGAAATACTAAATAATCCCCGTCCTTGAAGGCAGGAGACTGGGATTATATTAATCTGGCCAGAGAAGCTGAGTAATCTGTTTGCATAAATGACTGACTGTCCCCACTGAGGACTGAGCACATGCTTATTATCAAGGTATTTTATTAGCCGTAGGCACTGAGAAGCAAGAAGCCAGAAATCTTTGAAAACTGGGTTGGGGTCATACGTAAGTGCTGTTTTAAAGGTGGTATTTTGAAAAGAACTCGTTATTCCTGATATTAGAATTCCAAAATCTAAGGGCAACGGCAGCAAGTACAATTCTCTTGGCTATGAAAAACGACGGCAGTGGGTTTAAAATAGTCTGACTTCTGAATTGCTTTCATGTCTTCACACTCAGCTGAAATACTAGCAAGGATAAAAGTGGAATAAATCCTGTTATTTTGACTCTACTCTGAACATGAGTTGCTAAGGGAAGCAGTTGGAAAAGAAGCTTTATTACAGTGCTATTTTGGTTGAAATTATGCTTGTCAGTGCTCTTGCTGTTAACATGCATTAAGAAAGTTAAATTTGCGGTTCAAGCTGCTTCACCAGACTGTGTTTTTCTTGATGCACAATGCATCTAATGTATCAGAGTACACAAATGTTCCAGAGGCTGGTGGGAAATGTAAAAGTACATTATTGAGGAACTGCAGAATTGCAGGATCAAAATCACTTTTTGAAAGATCTGTACACAGGTGTCTCAGCCAAGGAGGTGTTGTGACTTCGTGTCGAGCCCAGCAGCAGCTGCAGAGTTTTGAGGACGTGCACATCTGTGCTTTTGACTTGTGCTCCGTGTCAGTCTCCACTCACCCTGTGTGTTAGATGTGGTGGGGAAAATAGTAACGATGTCATGTCCTTGCAACACCATTCGTGGGTGCATTTCACTCCTGTGTGGAGCCCTTCAGGATTTTCTGCAGCTGCTTCTCTTTTGAGGAACTCGTTGTCTTTGATTGTATCTGTACAGTGAAATTGGAGCACTGAGACAGAGGTGTGGGATATCTGATTTTATTTGTAAAGAGAGACCTATCTGTCCAGGTTTAACCACAATGCTGTCATACAAGGAAGGGGCAGTATTATATAATAAACTCTGCTTTATCAGCCTGCTAATGCACTTCAGTTTTTTCCTGTCTCCAAAGCCATATTTGAGACAAAATTTCTGGTTCAAAACACTTCAAGAATGCAGCAAAATCCCTTCAGTTCTGTTGGAAAATAAAAGCAGTATTTGATCTTTCTTTAATCTTCTCGTGCTCCTTTAATAGCTTCAGTCTTGGCCATGCATGTGCTGCTCTGACTCACATGGCTCTTGCTGTGTTGTACCACAAATTACAGGTTTTCTTCCTGTGCTGCGTTGGTTCGTGGTGGAAGCTCTGTCAGTGTCCTGTAGCCTTTAGCAGCTTTTTCCTGCCCACTCTGCACTGTTTTTGTCCCTTGTGGAAGACACAGCCATGCTTGAATCAGATTGAGAGTTTTGACGTGGCCGTGGTTTGCTCTAATCACCTTTTATTCAAACAGGGCTGTGCTGAGAAATGGTGTGTTACAAGGACATATTGGCAGTGGGACATAAAGAAATAAAAGCAGCCTAATTTAAGAGCCCAATAAAATTGACTGTGAACAGTTTTCTGTGTGTATGTTCTTCAGGGAGAAAGAATCCTGAGTCGCTCTTAATCTCTTGGAAACCCTCAAGTGCTTTGCTGTAAGCATTCAGCTTGCCAGCTTCTGGCAGATAATTATTTTGTTCTCTTCCAAATTGAACACATTCAATTCAGTTTTGCCATTTGAAACAACACATTCTTCTTGGGCTTTTTTTTGTTCACAGTTCAGCAAACACTCAGGAGCAGGTAATGCTCTGAATTGCAAATGTTCACAGGGCAAACACGAAGTGTTTGGAGGACTAGGATGAGAAAAGCATCAATATATGCAATGAAGGAGACTTGCAAAGGCTTTGGCATAAAGGGGGCTGTTCACATGGGGAGAAGTTGTCATCCAAGTGTAAAAAAGACTTTGAAAAAAGTGAGAAAAATGTTAGATAACTACTGCCCCTGCTCTGTCTGTTAAGTAATTATAACATAAGGGCCTCAAATAAAATAAAAGTATTAAATGAAGCAATCTGAAAACCAGAAATACTTCTAACTTCTGCTTCTTCTAGAAATGTTTTCTTTTTCTGACTTTAACAACGTTTAACTACAGTCATTGCAGTTAAAATAGAGATTAATACAGAAAGAATGCTGAAACTTTTTCAGGAAAGGGCTGAGATACTCATGAGCAACTAAAACATACAGCCTTCTGTCCAGAACAAGAGCCTTATAAAATAAATAAAAAACTTCTTTGCCATGCCAACAGGACAAAAGGAACTTCTTATACCACATTAATAGGACCCATCCTCCCTTTGTCTTGGAGCTGTGAAAGATTTTCTCCCCCACTGCTGACTCTTGTGTTACAACACTGCTGCTCTGTCACCGCTATTGTGCACACATCTCTGAGCCCAGGAATTATTGCTGTCCTTCACTCAAACCCAACCAGCTGTGCACAGATGAATTCTGGAGAAGGGAGTGTGTGTAACCCCTTCCCTGGCTGCACTTCTGCTGCCTTACAGAGGCGCTTTATGAACTTGGGACGGTCATGCTGCAAAAATGGTTTAAAAATATGCACAAGGGGGAAAAAAGCTGACACTGTTTTAGTGCCTTACACCACTGTCACCATAGTAACACTGCCTTCAAACTAGGTTTGAGCACTGGTAATAAACTGAAGTATTTTAATTGTTCTAAAGGGAGAATTAAGAGACCTTTTCTGTTCCAGCCCCACCACTGCATACTTTGTGCAGCTGCTGCTTGTTTTGTTCCACACCCTCTCCCTCTTGGTGCTGAAGCCCAGCTGTTTTCAGAGCAGTTGAAGTCATCTAAAAGGACAGAGTGGATATTTTACCTCTTTTAAAGAGTTGTTTCATGATGTTCTTTCAGATTTACTTTATCTAAGCTTTCTTCTGCATTGAGACACTTTGCAAAATCCTTCCTCTTCACCAAAGCTGGTGAGGTTCTGATAATAGCAAAAATGAAGGAATTCACTATATGGAAAGCAGGCTAAAGAATTAGTTGGTTCAGTGCTACCCCATGAGGAAAAAAAAAGCCAAAGAGAAGCAGAGATACATTAGAGACTGTGAAAGAAAAGGAAAAAAAAAAAAAAGAGCTGTCTTGTATTCTCCAGCCCCAGTGGTTTTAAAACTAAAATCCTACAAGTTTACAAATGGGGATAACACCCATTTTCCTCTTACTTGTTTTACTGATCCCAAATCCTAAACTATCCTGTCTATGTCTGATTTAATACCATCTTCTCTGTGTGTCAAGTATTTAAGAGGTGAAGTTATTTACATGACTGTGTTCTTTAACCCAGATCAAAGCTGTTGCTAGCTCTTCATTATTGCAAGAAGTTTTACATTTTCAGAAGTGTGAAATGAGCTCATTGTATTAGACTGACTGTTGTTGGACAAAACTGTGAACTGATAAACTGCAGTGAAATCATTAGGAACACTCTGTGCCCAGGGAGCTTGAGAGCTCTATTAGCTTAAGAAATAGCTTTAGAAATGTTTTTATTAGACCTTGGGGAGCTGTATGAAATCCCTCTAGACAGCTTGGTGAAACACCGGTAATTAGTAAGTGGATTTTTTAAATCCAAGACATAATTGTTTTGTCTCGTGGTGTTTTAGAACTAGAGGGTCTGATTTTCCTGTTCCTGTTATCAAGGGGCTTGTCGGGGTACAGAATGAACAACTTCCTTTTCAGAGGGAGGGGAGGAATGGGTTATTTTGTGTGGTTTAAAAATTGCCTTACTGGAAAGGAGTCAATGTTATTTATATTAATAAATGGATTGTTTGGAATGCACTGTGACTCTTTCAGCTGTAATGTGGATTCAGGAAGGCTCAGCCCCTTCCATGGAATCTCTGAAGGGCATTGAGCCTCCAAATGCTGGTGATGCCAATGACGGAACTCTGCACACCCTGAGGAATTAATGGTGGTGATTGTTTGTTCTCTTTCCGTGGTTACAGGCCTATGAAAGGAGGTTTCCCACGTGCCCTCTGATCCCCATGTTCGTGGCCAGTGACACTGTAAACGAGTACAAGAGTGAGGATGAGGCCATCCACGTGATCGAGCGGCGCTGCAAGCTGGACATCGATGCACCACGGCTGCTGAAAAAGGTGATGAGCTTTGAAGTGCCTCTTCTGTACTTCTGCATATCCCTTCACCTGAATACTGTACCTTAACAGAGCCTGTGCATCCTCCCCAGATTGCAGGAGTGGACTACGTCTACTTTGTCCAGAAGAACTCTCTGAACAGACGAGAAAGGACTCTGCATATAGAAGCCTACAATGAAACCTTCTCTAACAGAGTCATCATTAATGAGCACTGCTCCTACACAGTGAGTAACAACAGGCCCTTGCTGGGGCTGCACATGGAGCTGAGGCAGTGCTTAGATCTCAGGACTCCAACAGAACTTGGGTTGTTCCTGGCTTTTGCCTTGCATGAAAAAATAACCAACACACCGCCCTGAGTGATAATTGTTACTGTTAAATGTAACATGCTTGCCTCAAAACTGAGACACGTTTGGCACCCTCTTGCTTGAGCATCTTCTCAGAGAGCAGAACACAACATAATTTGCTGGGTTTGACAGCTCTGTTTAGGCAGATCTGTGCTCTATAGCAGCAGTGTGGGACTTGCTGAGGCTGATGACACCCTGACAGAACTGCCACAGGAAAGTTCAGCTGATTTGCCTCCTGCTCAGCTCAGACAGAAGTTCACTGAGTCAGCTATGTTTTAACCTATCTTTTTTCATTGTTCTTGGTCTTCAGTGCAAATGTTGATGCAGAGGAGTCTGGTGGCAGGCCTGCTGCTCTGCTCTGGTCATGGTTTATTTCTGAATGGCTCAGCCCATCCTCATGGGCTCTTACAGCACATACTGTAGCAGTAGAACTTCAAATTGATGTTGAAGGTCAGATCAGAGCTAACAAATGTAACTGATTTATTTGTATTGTAGCACTCTTTTTATGTGCAGGTCATAACATTTTCTGTTGTGTTTAACCTGTGGTTAAAAGATCACTGGTGCCAAACCCACTTGACACTATTATCTGATCTTTTTATAATTATTTCTGCTGTAACTTCCAGGGCAAATTTAAAAATACTCTTCCACTTACCTGCAGTTTTTATGTGAAAGCTCTGTTTAAACAGGGGAAATGCTGTACAGAAAAGTGCATGTGGTAAATATGTAAAAAACACAGCACTTCTCTTTGCCCATTTGCTCTACTCCATCAAGAAGTTAGGTAAATACAAAACCAGGTTTTTAATGGAAGAATAAAATTTTTTTGAAAGTTCATTTTTATTAAAGATAACCTATAATTGAATTTATGAAAATACAGGAAGATTCTTAAATGATGTTATGATTTGTACTTAGGCTGTATGAGCTAATCTTGTACCTCCCATTCCCTAATGCAGAAACAGAAAAGGAAGGGAAAAGGGGTTTTTTTTGGTAGTTGTCTCCTTTTAAAGTGTTGATCCTGTTCTTAGCCAAATTTAGCATGTTTTGAGGGGGAGGGGAACCCTAAGGCATCAGGCCAGTTGCATGCTCAGAAATCCAGCCTTTCGTGATGTTTTTATAATGACAAATTCAGAGCCCGGCCTAGAAATTGCTTGAACAAATCTATTTCAGCTGAAGACAGTTTAAAAAACAGCTTTTTGTAATAGTATCAGCATCAATCAGGAATTGTTTAGGTTGGAAAAGCCCTTTAAGATCGAGTCCAACTAAAAGTCTGTTTCAGGATCATGTCAGTAAACCAAGAGGTAATGTAAGAGGGAGGTGTCAGCTGAGTGGGGAGTGTGCATTTCTGACTGTGGCATTATCAGGGGAGAACAGACTAAAACAGTTTCCATTCTACAAGATGCTGAGGTACCTCACAGGTCAGGGAGGAGCAGTCTTGGCAGTCTGTCTGTTGGAAACATGCCTGGACTCCAGTGCTTGGGAGTGCTGCCCCTGCCCTTGCTGCAGGGCTCAGCCTGGCTGAGTGGGCCCTGGGCTGTCAGCCACAGCAGAGAGTTCCCTGTGGAGGCTTTTACCCTGTTCCACAGACATCCTGCAGTCCCAGCCCTTATCTAGACTGGCACAGTGTATAAATGTGCAGTCCTCTGGCTCTTGGCTGGTGCACTTGTGTTTCTCCACCCTCTCCTTCCTTGTTAAGACAAAAAAAAAAAGAGCTGTGGGACCATGGAAGAGCTTCTCAGCTTTTTGTCCTTTGGTGTTGCCTCTTCCCAACCGTGTTTTGCAAGTGAAGCAAGACACTGCAAATTCCACTTGAATGTTTTTGACTGTGTGAACCTCTAAAACAAGAAATATTTCAAATATTGTGAGGGGGAAGAGACCCCTAAATGGATAACTGAGCTGTGTGATCTTTTGACTTGCAGGTTCATCCTGACAATGAAGATTGGACCTGTTTTGAACAGTCAGCAAGTCTGGATATCAAATCTTTTTTTGGTTTTGAAAGCACAGTGGAAAAGATCGCCATGAAGCAATACACCAGCAATATTAAAAAGGTGAGCCTGCAGTTGGGAAGGATGTGCCTGGCTCCAAGTTACCAAAAGACAATGAGGCTGCTGCTAAGTAACAGGCTGCTCTGCTCAGAAAGCTGGGCTGTTCTGCTAAAAGCCTGGGGCAGTGTGTCTGTGTAGGGCTGTTTAAAGTGGAATCTTTAGAGGTCTGATCACTTAATTTTCAGCCCAATCCTTTCAGTGTCTCAGTGGGTGGATTTTTCAATAGCTGAAGTAAATTTTCTTTTTTAAAGGGAAAAGAAATAATAGAATACTACCTGAAGCAGCTGGAGGAAGAAGGAATAACTTTTGTCCCACGCTGGACTCCTCCTGTTGCATGTAAATCAGAGAGCAGCACATCCCACCCGAGGAGACCAGTGTCACCTGCCATTAATATCCCAGAGTCTGCCACAAAGGAGGGCTTGAACAACAAGGAGATCCTCAACAGCTCCAGCAGCCCCTCGGAGCCCACGGCAGGAACGCCCGATGGTATGGGGGTCTGATGTGTTCTGCTGGGGTGCTTTCTACTGGAGAGGCTCTCAGCACTGGGCAGCTTCTCCTGGGCAGCTGAGGAGCTCCACGTTGGCTCCTTGCAGTGTTAAAGTGTGGGCTCACCAAGCAGTGACTGATAGATGGCAGAGCTCAGGGAGCTGCTACAGGCTGAGCTTGTGAGTGGAGGTCAGATATGAGCAGAAAAACTCTTTGCTATTTATTGGATAGCAAATGAACAGTCTACTTCTTGCCCTGAAATTCAGGGAGGGTGTAACTGTAGGAATAATGGGGACGAAACAGCTGAAGCTTCCCTAGACGCAGTCTTCTGGGAATTTGAGAAAATTGTTGCACTGGGAGATCAAAGCTTCTCTAAGTATTTCTAGAAGCAGCAAGCCCAGTGGTGCTGTGGATTGATGAGTCTGAGTATACTGGCAAAATGCTTTTACAAATGTCTGGTTTTGCTCCTTCCTTAGCTGCAGAAGGAGAATTTTATCTTCTTAATGAAAATGACTGTTGCCTTGCTCATCTTTTCATTGATTCAAAGGAGCTTTAATCAGTTCTGACTGCGCCAAAGCAGTCACTTTGAGACAGCAGCAAATGAGATCACTTGGTGCTTGGCCTAGGTCAGTTCAGGACCACTCTGATCACCTGTAATCTCTTCTTAGATAAGCTGGATGCAGACTACATCAAGAGGTACCTGGGGGACCTGACCCCGATGCAGGAGAGCTGCCTCATCCGCCTGCGGCAGTGGCTCCAGGAGACGCACAAAGGCAAAGTGAGTTCTGGGGGTGTCCAGAGTGTGTGACACACAAGGTGGGCCTGAGGAAGCCTCCTGCCACACCCCCTGGGTCTGATTCTTTCTGCCAAGTGGCCCCCCATGATCAAAACCTGAATTTAAGCAGTGGCAATAGGAGGAGTTCGTTGTGACTGTCCAGCTGACCTTGCAGCTGAGGTGCTTCAACAATTAGCACGAAAGCCTCTCAGACTGTCAGTTAAACTGCCACAGGGGAATAACACCAGTTTTATAACGCTTCCTGGTTTGTACAATGACCTTATTTTTACATTTGTTTGTTTTGGCCAAACATCATAGTCAAATACTGAAACATTGGTAGCAGTGGAGCCAGTTAGGTCACTGATAGCAAGGCTGGGGTTTTTCCAGTGCCTTGTGATTTGCGTGTGTGTCTCAGCTTCCTCTGCCTTAACAATAAAATACAGTCTGTGTTCTGTCCTGATTTATTTAAATTGGACTGGCTTGGTATGGTCATACAGGTGGAAATGACTGCATTAAGAGTTCATGAAATGTTTATATCCCTTATGAAGGTAGCTGCAGTGCCTGACAGGGCTCATGATTTGGTTTCAAACAAAGGCTGATTTCCTTGAGTAACTCCCGGTGTTACACACCATCCTCTTGCATTGGTGCAGGGCTGCACATTTTTCAGCTTCTTTTGTTTGGGTTTCTTTTCTTGTTTCAAACCTTCAAAATTGGGTTTGGTTTTTTTTAATAGATCCCAAAGGATGAGCACATTTTAAGATTCCTCCGTGCCCGTGACTTCAACATCGACAAAGCAAGAGAGATCCTTTGCCAGTCACTGACGTGGCGTAAGCAGCACCAGGTGGATTATATTCTGGACACCTGGAATCCTCCCCAAGTGCTCCAGGATTACTATGCAGGAGGCTGGCATCACCATGACAAAGGTATGGTTTCAGTACAAAATATATGTTGAACAGCCATTTTATGTTTTGAATCAAAGGTGATGGTTGTCCCTCTGTTAGCTAGAGGTGGCTGGTCAGAACTTCTCAGTTGTTACGTACCAAAGACACTTAAATCCATAGAATCTTAGAATGTTTTGGGTTGAGAAGTAATTTGAAATAATCTTATTTTGTCTCCCTGCCATGGGCAGGGACACCTTCCACTAGACCAGGTTACTCAGAGCCCCATCCAACCTGGCCTTGAACAATTCCAGGGACATCCACAGCTTCTCTGGGCAGCCTGTTCCAGTGCCTTTGCCAGCCCTTAGACTCCTGGATCAGAGTCTTTCTGACTAGTGCTGACATACTTAAGTCTGCTTTGCCAGGAGCTTAAAAAAAGTGATTAATTGCACTTCCGTAGTACTCTGAGTGCTTAGAAGGATGTTAGGCAAATGCTGAGTGTGCTCTTTCAGTGATTAAAAGATGTTTGTAAATAAGTATATCTTTGTAATCAATTTATTTCTGGTGTTGTATAAGTCTGCTGATGGCATAAATGAATATTTATTTGGCAGTACAATCAGCTTAATGATGAGAAGTGGAATGTTGCAAAAACATCAAATAGAGCAGGTTTGTTTAAGAAGAGATGCGGCTTTGGCTGAATTCCCTTTGTGCTGTGAGCCACAGCCTGACACCCTCCCCTGTCCCTCTGCTTTATCGTGCACTGATCTTGTTGCTAATACATACATAGAAATGAAACACGTTGGAATTTGTGGCTTGAGGCAAGCTGGGCTCTTTAGATAAGGAAATGATCTCTTACTGTGAGCGATCTGTGCTCTGATTGAGTCTTTTCCCACCAGGCACCATTGTTTCTGCTCAGCTCTTCCTTTTTCAAGCAGCATATGAAACAGGGCAGGATGCTGTCAGCACTAGTGGCCAGGAGACAGGGAGGACGCAGCAGAAGTTTAATCACAGAGCTTGAATGGTTCTTCCCTGCTGCTCTGGGTTTGACAGACCTCAAACTGAGAAAATGGAGAATGAGAATGTGCCTGTAAGGATCGTAGGGAAAAAGACCTGCTAATAAGTTCTCCCTTTCAGCCCGTTCCTTGTCTGTCCTTTGCAAAGACTTCCTCTGTCAATAGCACACAACTGGGTCCTGCCAGTGAGCAGAAAGGTGCAGAATGCATCAAAGCCTTGTTTAATGTTCTTCTGAGAAGTTCTCCAGTCTTGTGGTGAACTTCATGCCCCCTCCCTTCCCCTGCAGTTCCTTTGATCTCTCTTGCAGCATGCCCACAAGTAAAGCGTGGCTTTGTCAATAATGGAAACGCGATTTCAGAACTGAGCAGTTCTCTATAATTTAAAAATTTTACAGCGGTAGGTTCTTTTTTTAAACCCTCTTTTCTAGTATTGCTCCTTTCCTCCTACACATGCTAAATGTGCCAAACTTAAGCTGGCTGAATGCTGTGTGGCTTTTAGTGCTACAGCAAAGGCAGCAGTGGTAATGAAACATGTTGTCTAGAATGAGCTATCAGTGCTAAAGAAAAGTTATTATTTTGGCTTGCAATTAGCACAGTTTTCTATACATCTGAGTGGCTTTTATTTTGACAGGAATGCTTCAATCTAATGTCTTTTTAAAACCACAAAGCTCTAATGGAATATAAATTGTACAGTGATAACACAGCGCTGTCAGCTGAAGCTCTCCTTCATGTGTCATTTGGGTGGACCAGGGTTACTGAGCTGGTAGTTTGGGTTTGGAGGCATCTGTGTCTGGGAGGGAGGGAGGGAGACCTGCTCTGAAGCTTAATAGCAGTTTTTGTTTAGTGTTTCAAAAGCTAAACAGTACATTCCAAGATAAGTGTGTGCCGATGTTAAAATAACATTTTCTTTTAGTCCACCTGATAAAACATAAAACACTGTGAGCTTTCATGGGGGCAGTGTCTTTGCCAAATAAATAGCTTGCCTTGACTCTGCAGTTTCGGTTGTTTGTTGGTTTTTTTTAATCGTGTATTTTTTTGCAGTTTCTCCCCTTGTGTCCTAAAGGACTTAGTGATAATTTGATAACCTCCTTTGCAGCTGTTGGAGGGGAGTGAAGCTGCACAGACAACAGGACTTGAGGGAGATTTTTATGTAGAAAGCTTCCTTTTTTTCTTCTTTTTATATTGTATGCTAACATACTCACTTTTATAAGCTGGTGATTCTTTAGCCTGTGTATTAGAATACATGAAGCAAAGCTTAAGAAGTGCATCACAGCTTTAGGAGAAGGCTGGGAGCTGTTTTGGACAACTGAGAGCCAGAAATGCAAACTTAGATTCCCAATTTCAGCCAACACAGTAATTCAGCTTAATGCCTGAGTATCCTGCCAGTGTCAGGCTGCCCCAGTGTGCAGGCAGATGCCTGTGGAAAGGCAGGGCTCTGATGCAGAGGGTCCAGCTGAAGCTGATCTCTGGAGCAGAGTCTGTTCCCACCAGGCCTAACCTGCATGAGCAGGGCTGTGTGCCAGTTCTGCACAGTGACAGAGCTGGAGTGTGGCTCCAGCAGGCTCTGCAGAGGGCAGGCTCTGGGTTAACACTTGGTTTCATTAATTTCCAGATGTCAGGGTGGCTATTTTTCCGGAAAGGTTGCTGTAAACTCTCCAGAGCAGTGTTGCATCACGTGTGATAAAAGCCTTACAGCCTCCCTCACAGCTCTGCAGTTACAGGAAAAGCTTCAGTTCATTGGTGTACCTGAGCTGTCCTGGAAGCTAAGAATAGTCTGTGTCATTAATTGTGTATACCAAGGTCTGGAGTGTACTGATGTACTCAAAGTCCTTTGAACTTTCCATGAAGGTCAGGGAGCTATTTTTGAATCAGGATATCTCCATTTTGCAGCTCATTTACAGGTAATCTGTTGGTGTAGCTGCACAGCGATGTTTATGTTGCCATCTGCTCCGGATCCTTCCTCTTGCAGGGGAGGTTTAACTGTTATGGTTTGTTTCCATGTGAATTTTGCAGCAGTAGCTCTCTCAGGTGCCCTGGTTGTGTGGGTGAGTGCTGTTGGTTTGTGTCTCTGCAGACGGGCGCCCGCTGTACGTGCTGAGGCTGGGCCAGATGGACACCAAGGGCTTGGTGCGAGCGCTGGGGGAGGAGGCCTTGCTGCGTTACGTGAGTGCTCCTAGCATGGATATTTGCATTTAGAAATTCCCCCTGCCACAGCATCCAGCACTGGCTGTTTTGATGTGCTCTCTGGCCATCAGTTTTTGGTTGGAATACGTCTGAAAGCCCCCAGTAGCTGTTCCTGGGGTGTTCTTTCCCACTGCAGGCTGATGGTGGAAAGGTGGAGTTCTTGGCAGCTCCCATGGTTTTTGCTTGGCATTTCCACAGATTCTTCTGCACTTGTGCAGGGCTTCAATCTCCAGTCTCTGCTCTCGTACAGAAGAGAAAACGCCACTCAGGTTTTTGTCAAGCCTGTACTCCAAGGATAAGAATCATTTATTTTTAAAGAAAAAGTGCTTGCTTGTAGTTCTGCCTTCTCTAAAGGCATCACTCAGACTGTTACTGTGGATCTGCTCAGCTTCCAGGCAGAAAGCTGGCAGAATTCCAGGTTTGCCCTAACTTTTTTTGACTCCTAGTAATGACAGGAGCAGCCATAAGTGACTATTAAAAGCAGGGACTGGATTTTACTTTCCTCTCCTAGTGGCATTTCCAAGCAGACACTAAATTTTGTTTGCTTGCCCTACTTCTGTTGCAAGGTTACTTTCTGTGATTTCAAAAGGGGCTTTAATTTCTGAGTAATTAGGGGTAATTGTAGAAATTTCTAGTTCATTCTTTGGCAGGGGGAAAAGTTTATGCTGGTTTGATCTCGTAGTTTTAATTAATCTTTGGATATAAACATATTTTCTTTATCCCACCTACTGAGTTTGAGACTGTCTTTTCTAAACCCCACTCTTTCTTGTGCAGGTTCTTTCAATAAATGAAGAAGGGCTGAGGCGATGTGAGGAGAATACAAAAGTATTTGGCAGACCAATAAGGTAAAATCTGCTGTGTGGGAATGAGCTGCTTTTGTGGGGTGTGTGGGGGCAATGTCAGGCAGTGGAACAAGCAGAGCCCAGGCTGTGTCTCACATGCAGGTGCAAGCACAAGTACAGTTAATTAAGAGCCTCCCCAATTAGTGCTAGAGGGAATGTGCCTGGGGAAGCCTGAGGGACACACAACATCTACCCCAGCAGCCTTGTGTTCATAATGGTTCTGTTGGGCCTGGTACACTTCAGCTCTCTTTGACTGCTGGATATCTGCAGAGCAGTGCAGCCTAACTCCCAAATCTGTTTGGAGGTTGGATTTTACAGGCATTGGTACAGCCCTCCAAAAATCAGGCCATGATAATATCATGAGTAACATTTCTAGTAGTTTAAGGTGTGGCTTCCATGTCACTTGTTCATCCATAGTCCACTCCAAGGCTCATTACACTCAGTTCTGCTTTGCATTCTCCATTTATTGTATGTGGCTACTCAGCTCTTGATCCAAGGTGAGGTTATGAGGCTCCTGTGAAACCTGGGATCTAGTTTTCCAGGTTCTGGCATGACTTCATGTGAAGTTCAGTCAACAGTGGTTTGCTAGCCCATCTTTAAGTCATTGTAGGTGTCACTTGTGAAAGTGGTAACTGGATTTAAGGGCGTGGAATGAAGGCAGAACCAACCCTGAAAAGATGCCATGTTTCCTGGACTCTCTCCAGTTTCTGCCTCCTTCCCCTAATCTGTAAGGTGCAGGGATGTGTGGTATGTCTGCTTATCCTGCCCCTGGTGCAGACCTTGCTGCCCCAGCTCTCCGAGGGAGGTTGAATCCAAGGAGAGGTCTCATGTGTGTAACAGTGAAATGGTGCTGCCTGCTGGATCTTCATTTGTAGCCATAATCCTAAAGGGCTGCATATTAAACATTTAAAGTGAAACAAAGAAGGGTTTGGTGTCTCATAGAAGCCTTATGCATAATGTAATGGCTGCTGGCTGGTGCAGCACAGCTGCAAATCTTGAATTCCTGCCCAGGGCGAGACCTGAACTTGGAAAGAGACTGAAACACATGCTGCAGCTCAGTAGTTAGTATTAAGAACATATCTCTTCCTATAGAAAAAGCTTCCTTCCCTTAGATCTGACAACAGAATTATCTTTGACGTGTATTGGCACCGTTGTGCACTGTGTTAGTAGAAAATCTGCACTGTGAATGTTAAATTGCTTCAGAGCAGCAGCGTGGCCACTTAATTGATCTCCCAGTAAAAGCAATGGTTTAATGTTTGGGCTGACTGTTGACAGGATCTTTTTTTGGCTCCATGTGAACGGAACCTTTATCTGGAATCTGAAATGTCTGTGGGGGAATGTGCAGGGTGTGCAGAGTGATGATTGCACACCCCTTAAACTCCATTGTCTGCGGGCAGCACAAAGCAAGGAGGTAAAAGAAGAAACCAAAACGCAGAGGGTCCCCACATTTCAGTAGGCTGGGCACTTGCATAAGCAAGGAGAATTTTGATGCTATTGAGATTTTTCTTTTTGTCTTTCTCAAATTCAGCTCTTGGACCTGTCTAGTAGATCTGGAAGGCTTGAACATGAGGCATTTATGGAGACCTGGTGTCAAGGCCTTGCTGAGAATCATCGAGGTGGTTGAAGCTAATTACCCCGAGACCTTGGGTCGTCTTCTTATCCTAAGAGCACCTCGAGTATTCCCAGTTCTCTGGACACTGGTATGTGTGTAATAATCCAAGGTATTCCTCAGTCCTCTCAGTTTGTAAAAGCACTTCAGAGATCAGGCTGTGTGTGCAGCAAGTGTTGCCATTTGGAAACATGTCATTTATACAGGATTCCTGGAGTGGGTTAAAAATCATCACCTAAGAACCTGCTTACTCAGTTGGTTAATTTGAATTCTTTGTAGTGTGGACTTTGCATAACCACAATGGTAACAGTGTGATCAAAACTGATTCCTTCAAAATTGACTTGAAAACAATGTAAATTGACTTGAGAAAAATGTGAGGGCCTGATCTGTTCTGTTTTTCTTTCTTTGTAGGTTAGTCCATTCATTGATGACAACACTAGAAAGAAATTCCTTATTTATGCTGGAAATGACTACCAGGGTCCTGGGGGACTGCTGGATTACATCGATAAAGAAATTATCCCTGATTTCCTTGGTGGAGAGTGCATGGTATGAATATAAACTATTGTGTAAAGCAACTTATTTGTATTTTTTTTTATTTTTCCTCTTCTCTAAGCAAAGAAGTCTGTAAGCACAGAGTGATTCCTGCTGTAGTTTGGAGGTGGGGGCTATGGTGTAGGATTCCAGGCTCGGTGCTGTTTTCTGGATCCACTTTAAAAAGACCAGTCCAATGCTTCTCTGGGATGAGTGTCAAATACCTTATCAGACCAGCCAAGCACAGCTAAAAGCCATAGTCTGTTCCCTGAAAAGTTCAGGCAAACATGGTAGCAGGGCTCTGAGCAGGAGCTGTCACCATCAGCTGATCCAAAGAGCCTGTGTCACCTAAAAAACTGATCCCATAAGGAGCCTATGGGAACATGTGGCACATAGGAGGGCTCAACAAACAGCCCAGTCTCCTCACACAGGGTGTGCAGTGACCCTCAGCAAGCCAGAAAAATGGTTTTACTGCAGGATACTGCAATTTCTCAGTCCCTTGTCACATGCCTTGATAGCTGTTTCCTGCCTGGACCTTGGGTGTCAGTTGGATCTGGCATTTTAACATCTCACTGACACTGTGAGGTTTGTTTCACCTAATGTTTTTGACAACACAGGCTCGCTGTGTTTTCAGCCCCTGTACACTCTCTAGATTAATTTCTGTACCATTCTTGAAAATTCATCTGTGTCTGTTCCAACGGAGTCTCAAATGATAATGAAGTACAGTTAGATGTGTTGGAGCAGAGCACGTGTTTATCTCCAGTGGGCTGCTTTTTGCTGCAGCAGTAGCTTTCAGTGTTATCTAATTTGGAGCTCAAAGCTGGCAAAATCCACTGCTTAAGTAAGCAAAAGTGAATGTTACCAGAAAGCAAATTGCTACAATACTTCCTGCCAGTTACAGTCTCTCTCTTCTTCTTTACTGCTGGGTATTTGAACAAAAATGACTTCTCTGAGACCTTTTCAATTCTCTGTTGTAATTGAGTTACCAAACACTTCTACTTCCCCAGACACTTCTGTGGAACCTGTTGTCAGCTTCATTGCTACAGGCTTCTTAAAACAGAAGTTTGCTTAGGGAAGTTGTGTCATCACTTCCAGTACTGAGCTGTCAGACAGCTGTAACTTCAAAACTGTTCACTTTCCTGGCTGCAGTGGCCTTTTACCTGCTTGGAAACTTACTGTACCTCCCCACTATCCATCCTTAAATTCAGCTACCCCAGTTCTTTCAGGTCTCTGTAGCTCTGTTTTTCAGACTTAGTCACTATTGCCACTTCCCTCAGGATTCTGAACTGTCTCCCATCTTTCTTCAGTGTAAGGTGGTGTAAATTATAATTTCATTTCAATTACAGCCTTTGCACAGACCCTCTCTGGGGTGCTGGCTGCTGTGAATGTACAAGATCTGTTCCCCTGGTGTCCACTTCTGCAATCACCTCACACAGATCATTGTAAAAAAGAATTACATATGTATCATGTACAAGCTATAAATTACTTCCAGACTGTTCCCTTCTCCAGGGTATTGCTGAATGTTTGTTTCTGAAGCTGGCAGGCAGAGAACATGATGGCATGGTCACAGGAGATAATTTTTAATGGTTTTTTGGTTTTAGTGTGAAGTACCAGAGGGTGGGCTGGTTCCCAAGTCCCTCTACCGGACAGCAGAGGAGTTGGAAAATGAAGACATCAAGCTTTGGACTGAAACAATCTACCAGTCTGCAAGTGTCTTCAAAGGAGCTCCACATGAGGTACAGCTCCAGCTGCCCTTTGCTTTCATCTCAGCCCTCTGCTCTGAACTCTGTCTCTTGGCCTGGGAGTCATTTATTACTTGTTTATTTAGTTGTTGTGCTTCCACCTTCTGTAGCTGGTGCACGGTGATGCTTTAGTAGCTGAAGTTTGTGACTGTTCTTCCTGTTATTTTGTTGCCATTTAGAGAATATCACTGCTTTTCATTCTATTCAAAACCATATTTTTCTAAGCAAAGCAAGCAATATTCTCAGAAGCTGCTTGAAAGCTTCTGAAAGTCGTGTGTTAAAACAGACACCCCATCAGGAGGGAATTTGTACCTGCAATGCCTTTTTCAACTATTAAAAAGCCTTTTTAATAGTAGAAACTAAGCCCAGCAACAAAAAGCTCTGTTCTTTGTCTTTTTTTCCTGTAGGAGTTTGCCTTTACTGAGCAAATTGCTGTTGTCTAATGTGTCTTTCCTGTGTCAGGTTCTCATCCAGATCGTGGACGCCTCGTCTGTGATCACATGGGATTTTGACGTGTGCAAGGGCGACATTGTTTTTAACATCTTCCATTCCAAACGAGCCCCACAGCCTCCCAAAAAGGACTCTCTGGGAGCCCACAGTATTACATCCCCTGGTGGGAACAACGTCCAGTTGATAGACAAAGTCTGGCAGTTGGGGCGTGACTACAGCATGGTGGAGTCTCCCCTGATCTGCAAAGAAGGGGAAAGTGTGCAGGTGAGAGAGCCAGAGCCTGGTGTGGGGGCAGATGGAGCCCAAAGTGCCTGTTCCTACTCACAGCACTGACGACTGAGTGGTGACTCAGTGCTGGGCTGGCTGCTTGCTTTTGGCCAGCATTTCAGCTGCTGTTCCAGGCTGGCTGCTGCAGGGAGCAGGGATGGGATTTACGTGGGATCTGCTGCGAGGGGAAGTTGCATCAGTCCGGCAGTGACTGAGATGGATCAGCAGGGAACCTGGGGAGGCCACCTGAACTGAAATGCTCATCCAGAAAGTAGCAAAACATGCTTTGTGCTGTAATTCTGACAGTTATTTTCTGAAGCAAACAGTCTGTGTTTGAGGAATATCACAGTGCCTGCCCTCAGTAATGAGAGAAGGCTGGAAATCAAGTCAGAGCTTCTGTGTGTTTGTCCCTCTAATGGGCAGTGTAAGAGCTCCTGATGGCCAAAGCTCCTGAAGGTTTTTTTATGCCATTTACAACCTGTCCTTTAACTCCAGGTTTGATATAACATGCAGCATGTTTACAGTCACACACTGCCACTGCTGTTCCTGTTCACTTGAAATGAGTCAGCCTCTGAAAAAGCAGCTCCTTAAGTCACCAGGATGGAAGTGTTAAACTGGAAATATGGGCAGTGACCTCTTGAACTGAGGCAGGAGGCTTGACTGCTCTTTTCACTGTCTCAAAGGACAGCTGCGAATGAAAATAAATGGAAAAAATGGGTATTGTTTTAAAGCAGAACTTGTCCTTTCAGGTTAAATCCTAATCCCCCGACACTGTTGAAAAGCTGGAGGTGTTCCATCCCAACTTTAATAAGGATGTTGTGTGGGGGCAGAGTCTCCAACACTGCCATTTGCCTGAGGAGCTGAAATATTGGCACTGGGGGAAAATTCTGGGCATGTAGGCGCTTCTTGTAAGCTTGGAAAAGAAATGTCAAGCCTCCAAATCTCTTATTAACCAAGTTAATTTTTGATTTTTGTTGTGTCTGCTTGCAGGGCTCCCACGTGACCAGGTGGCCTGGCTTCTACATTTTACAGTGGAAATTCCACAGCATGCCTGCCTGTGCTACAACCAACCTGCCTCGTGTGGATGATGTGCTGGCATCTCTACAGGTGTCCTCTCACAAATGTAAAGTGATGTACTATACAGAAGTGATAGGATCTGAAGATTTCAGGTATGTCTGGCCAAGGTCAGCCAATGTCAAACCTCTCTGATTATTTGGATGATCAAGTCAGTGTCAACTTCACTTAAATACAAGTAAATTGTGAGGGCAGCTAATATATAAAAGGGGTTAATCAATTTTCTCATGGTAATCATCTTGGCTCTGCTTTGAGAGCTTGTTGGGTTTGGCAGATTGTCCTGTAGAAGGGGGTGCAGTTCAAATTCCAGTTGTTGAATTTCATTTTCTGCCAGTGGATAAACTTGACTGAAATTACATCTCCATCTTTTTGAACAGCATCTGGTTTTTGAAAGGGGTTCAGTGTCCTTGTTAGCAGAAAAACTTTAGAGTATCTGCACCAAAGCTGTTACTTGCTTTTTATGCAGTGTGCAAATAAATACAGTATAGAGACAGAGCAGAAATTAAAATCTTTGTGTGTTCTGAAGCTTTAAACTGCTTTCCTCTTTTTTTTCTGCAGGGGATCTATGACGAGCCTTGAATCAAGCCACAGTGGATTCTCCCAGCTCAGTGCTGCCACCACCTCCTCTAGCCAGTCCCATTCCAGCTCCATGATTTCCAGGTAGTGCCACAACAGCTGAAAAGCAAATGGATGTGATGGCTGGATCCTCGTCCGTGGCAGCTGACTGCAATACAGCATATTCAACTGGCAATTGTGCAAAAAAACCCCACCCCAAAAAGCCTTTTATAGATAGTAAAGTAGCTGTTTGAATTTTACACTTAGTGGTTTTGGTCTTTGTTAGATCCAACAGCTTGTCTCTTAACTTTAACACTTTTTCCTAACTCAGCCATAAATATTTTTGCAAGTGTGCTTGCACAGATCCTAACTCTGAACACAAGGGCTCTTACTGAAAAGGAGAAACAACCAGTGCATCAGTTAAGAATGATTCTTTTTTTCTTTAACTGTGTAGATATTAAAAGGCAAAAAAAGAAAAACCCTACCAAAAATGCTCCGTAGTGCATTAGAGATCAACTGCAAGTCTCCTGTCAGGACATTCCTTGCCATCCTGAGAAATCCCCTGTGATCTTCCAGTGCTGCAAACTGTTCTCCTCTTGCCACTAATGATGTCCGAGACAAAGAACAGCAGTTGCTGGATACTTGACTTTGTGAGTCCATTTTTTTCAAAGCGTGCCCACAGAGCTGTGGCCAGGCTGTAACACTAAATACAACTTTTGTATGAGCACATTTCTGGGGAATTTGAGCTCTGGGTCTTGCTGGGTTAAAGCAATTTGTTCTTTCTTGGAGCACTGCAGAGAGAGAGGCAGAGAGCAGGCTCTCCCTCACTGTGTCACGCTGGGCTCCCCCAGAGCTGCTCTGAGCATTGTTCCCAGCTCTGTGCTGGAGCTTCACTCTGCTTCCTTTGTACATTCCAAGCAAATTGATTATACTGAGATTCTCTTCTTGTCAGGAATTTATGCAGAGCTTCAGCTTGCCGCTTAAACCAGTCTGAAGGAGGTGTGGCTTCCATCCTTCTCTGAGCACTTCTCCCTCCCTGGGGCCTCTTGTCCTTCCCTGTGCCTGGCAGAAACAGAGCACCTGAGTTGTGCTCAGCCTTCTTGTGGGCAGGGAGCACAGGGATCTTCCTCTGAGTGATACAGGAGAAGATGCTCTAAGGATTTTCTCCACCTTTTTCCTTACTGCCACTGCCAGAGGTGATCTGCCATTTGGGATTTTTTCCCTGTTTCCCAGGCCCAAGTTGGACACTTGCTGAACTCTGTTCAGGTGTTCAAGCCCTCTCTCTATGCACAGCAAAAGGCTCCAAACACTGAACTGTCAGGCAAGTACAGACCACACCTGGCAGTGGAGCAGAGATTTTGGTCTGAAATGCGGCAGGATTTGCACAGTTAGACCCTGCTTGGTCTTTCCTTACCCTCACAGAGCTAAATTGTCCATGCAGGCACAAGGAGCTTCTGTGCTGGCTGCAGTCCCTGCTAGGAAGTGGGATAGGCTCTGGCTTGGTCACTGGTGGAGGAGCTTACAGAGATGTTGCACTTGGACAGCAGAACTCACGTGAGATTCTGGATCCTCTGCCTGAGGGAAGCTGGTTCTGAACTCAGTGCAAAGCTTTTTTATGGCTGCAGAGCTCCTGAGAGGCAGGTGACAGACCCCTGAGAGCAGCTCTGCTGCAGCCCCGTTCTGGCTGTGGCACGTGGCAGAGCTGACAGGTATTTTAGTAACAGAGGGACTCAGGGACAGCCTCCTTAAACTGAACCAAACTGGTGTGTTCTGGAGCTGTTTTAGGACTCAGAAGCTGAAGATGGAGGTTAGGCTGTTACTTAGGCTGCCAGAGTGGGCTGTTGTGTGAGACAGGTCACTGCTTGGGTGTCACACAGCTCCCACCCAGTGTCTGCACAGCAGCCTGCACAGGCTCTGGCTCTGGGGCTGCTCCCAGGAGCTCTGCCCAAATTCCTGACACCAGAAATCAGTATTCCCAGCACAGGGAGTGCAGCTGGAGCACAGTGAGGTTCACCTGCTGACACTCACAGCATTTCTGCCCACTCACCAGGCTGTAAGGGCTGAAAATGGTCCCCTTTCTCTCTCTCTCTCAGATGGCAATTTTGCTGACAACTGTAAAGAATCTGCTCCGTTCAACACTCCACATCTGTCCAGGTGTCTGGCTTTGTAGACCTTTTTGAGTTGCAGTCCCTTTTCAAGTCTGAAGATCTATATTTTTGTTTTTCACTTGAGCTGGCTCAAAAGTGGCATTTTGGGTTTTTCCTGCTGTTGATTTTAACACATCTTTTAGAGCTCAAAGCACATGACAGCACAAACAGCTGGGGAGATAAAATTCCAGAAAAACAATAGTTAATCTTCCTCTAAGCGAAGTGCTGTGGCAATATGACTTGATCACTGCAGTCTAACTAATTAATTTCCCATACCCTGGTCTTTCTTTGTGTGATATTGCTCTTCCTTCCCTCAGCCAATGACTCTTCTGTTGGCACCTTTCCTGTTATCAGTGTCCTTCACTTCCCTGTCCCTCCTCATGAACTGCATATCAAATTCTGTAAATGTTTTGTATACATAATACCTCATTCTTGGTAATAAAATACAGATAGTCTTTAAAAGATTTTTTTATTGTTATCAATAAATGTGAACTGTTTGGAAAAAAAAAAAGGAAAAAGAGGGCAGTCTCTTTATTTCATTCATCTGCTGGAAAGCTTCCAGGTTATTTTATGTGCTGGATTCAGGTCTGCCAGTGCTGGGTGAGGGAGGGGCTCCCTGGCTGCCCCCACCACTGACACCTCGGGCAGGAGGCCGAGACAGTCACACTCAGGAAATGAAGGTTTTTAATTAGTAGAAATAGACTAAGCTTCAGCTATTTTTAAAACAGGAGCCAATAAACATCAAAGTGGGGGTTTTCTAACTCCTGGAGCTGCAGCAGAGGCTGCAACATGTTTATGGTCAGTCTTTCAAATTTCATCCAAGCTGTGAGGTTTCTATAAGTGAGAATCTTTACCCATGGTCATGGAGGTCTGTCAGCAAGACCAGATGGCTGCCTGACCTACTTGAGGCTTTAACATGTGGGCAATATTTCTATGCCAGCACATAATGCTGGACCAGCTTTCTGCTGCTCAGGACCTTACAGAGTGCAGCAGTCCTTGAGAAGGTGTTGTGCAAGGGGGTGGCTCTGCTGCTCAGCTGGGCTGTGCCTGGAGACGTGGGGGAGCTGCCTTTGTGGCCAGTGCCCCCCTCTGAAATGGCAATTAAATAAACCCGAGCCTGAGCCCCTGCTTGAGCTGGGCAGGTGATAACGGTGCAGGCCAGGGCTGCTTCAAACAGCTCCTCTGGGAGAGGTGTCAGCCTGGTTGAAATGTGTGGTTTGGGTTTGTTTGTTTGGGTTTTGGTTTTTTTTTTTTAATGTGGATTTTTATGAGACAGAACAAAATTCCTGGAAGAAAATTTAACCTGTTTTTTTTTTTTTCCCACCTGCATTCCCTCCTCCCCACAAAGCTGAGGGCTCCCTGTTCTCCAGGTGTCTCCTTGGCTTGCCAGCGAGCCTGTAATTCCCAGTCACCCCAAGGGAAGGATCCTAACTGCCATTCCCGAATCTCCCAGAGTCTCCCCTGCTGGAGCAGGAGCTGGCCCTGCCCAAACAGCAGCACCCAATCCCTGCAGGAGCAGCCAGGGCTGTTTGCTCCTCCATCCCTTCACAGGATGGGCTAAATCCCGTGCTTGGTGTAGGCAGGCGAGTTAAAATGGTGATGGAAAGAGGAATTCTGTCATGCTGGGAGCGCCCAGGCAGTGCAGGACGAGCAGGGCAGGGTCACACGGAGCCCTCCCCTCCGTGCCAGCCCCATCCTGCATCCCCAGCGCCCTCCCACAGCATCCCAGGGAGCTCCTTCCCGGGGCGGGGGCTGCTCAATGCTGCCGGGAGGGACAAATCCTCGGGCGGAAGCGCCAGGTTTTGGCTGGCTTTCCAAAGTCATCAGCAGCCAGATCTATTATTCAGGCTCTAAAAAAAAAAAAATAAAAATTGCCATCTCCTGGGTTTTCTTGGAAGAGTAGGAAGGCACTTATTTTATTTCACTAGCTCATGCTGGTGTAAGAGTTTGGATGCTGAGAAGTAGAAGGTCTGGATTTTGCAGCTTGTTTTTCCTTTATTCACTTCCCTGTGACCACTGCTGAACTCATCCCACTTTGTGCCATCACCCTTGGTCCCCTGTGGTCCCCTGGCAGCGACAGGCCAAGGGGAGCAGGGAAGGGACCCCGGATTTGGGGCCCTTTCCCCTGTGCACAGGGGGGGAAACAGAGGCTAAGAGGGACAGAGCTGGGCCTCCCCAGCACTCCTCCTGGCCTAACAAACCAACAAATAAATAAATAAATAAATCTCAGGCTTTTCTCAGTGCTGATGGAGCCTTCCCTTGTGCTGTGGGGTGACTTTAGAGAGGCAGTTCTCCCCGGGATGGGCATCCTAAGTGGGGAGTCCTGGATCCCAACATCCCTCAGGTGGGGATTGGGATCAGCTGTGACCCCAGCACTGCCCCTCAGCTGGGGACTGTGCTTTGAACTGCTGGCAAAGACAAGGGGAAATGAAGGAGAGGAAGGAGGAGGAAGAGGAGAAGGAGAAAGAAGAAGGGGAAGAAAAAGGGAAAGAAAAAAAGGACCACACACCCTTCATTCTGCCACTACCCAGCAACAAAAAAGGTGCAGGGCCGCCCCAGCCCCAGCCCCAGCCGTGCCCCAGGCCCTGGTTTGCACACCCCCGCTTCTCCTAATGGCGTTTTGTGCAGGGAACATCCGACTGGGTGTGGAAGAGCAAGTGTGGGGGACCCTGAGTGACGCCCCCAGGCCAGGCTGTGCTGGGGAAGATCCAGAGCCCAGCCCAGGGTGTGGGGTCAGGGGCTCACCCAGCTGTCACCCCACAGCCCAGTGTCCCCTGCTGACCCCTCGGACCCCCATGAGGGTTCCCAGCCCGGGGGTGAACAGGGTGAGGCCAGGGCGATGCTGAGCCAGCCCAGGGGGTTCCCAGCTCTGCAGGCAGCCCCTGTGCCCCCAAATCCACCGCCTGGCACCTCAGGCACCGTGGGGGCACCCACGGGGGGATATCGGGCACAAATCCACCCAGCCAAGCCCGGCGTGTAGGACTGAGGGCACAGGGCCGGGGAGACCCCCGAGGGGGAGCCCGGGGCCGTGCTGGTGCCCCGGGGACAGGGCAGTGACAGGGGTGGCCGTGGCACGGCCGGGCCCCGCACAAACCCCACTAGATGGTGCCAGCAGCCCGCGCACGGCCCCGGGCACCGAGCGCTGCCGGGGGACACTGTGCCCACTGTCCCCACTGTCCCCACTGTGCCCACTGTCCCCACTGTGCCCACTGTCCCTGCTGCCAGGGGGACACTGTCCCCACTCTCCCCTCTGCCCCCACTGTCCCCACTG
>VWZT01016357.1:66894-80441 GCA_013397055.1 Pachycephala philippinensis | reverse complement strand
AGTGGGGGGCATTGAGGGGCAGTGGGGGCCGCTGTTGGGGGCAGTGAGGTCCAGCCCAAGCTGGCAGCCCCTGGGGACATCTCTCCACTGCAGCCCAGGGTACAGCTGGCATTTTGCAGCTTTGCACTTTTATTTTCACCTTCAGAAAAGCTGCCCACAGCACTGCTTCGCCCTCCTTGCCTCAGTTTACCTTGTGAAAACAAATCTCTGCTCTCTGCCCTTGCAGAGGTTTGCCCTCGCTCCTGCAGAGGTTTTTAGCAGCTCCCTGCCCAGCCTGCAGCACTCAGAGGGATGGAGCTGAGGAGCTGGAGCTGTGGATTGAAGGCTGGGACTTTTCCCTTCCCACGTCCCTGCTGTGAGCCCAGGAGGAACTTGGCCAGCGCCAGCACAAGGAGCCACATCCATCAGCGCTGGGTAAATAGAGCTGATTGTTCCCAGCGCTGCAGGAAGGGAGAGGAGGGAAGCACAGCAGCACCCACACGGGTCACTGCACGAGGAAAACGCAGGCAGGGGCTTGGGAGGGCCTGGCTGACCCATGGCCCCGCTTGGGACATGGGAAGAGAGAGGTATCCAGGTCCCGGTGTCAGAGCAGCATCCCCTCCCCTTCCAGTGCCACTGGAGCCACGCTGGCCTTGACAGAAATGAGACCCGAATTTGAGCATAAAGCAGCTGCACAGGGTAACTCACCCCTGCCAGCTCCTCTCTGCTTCACACCAGTGCTGGAGAAGGCTGATGGAAGTGAACATCATTCCCCAGCTTCAGAGCCAGGGGAGAGGCACAGAGCAGTGCTCAGGCACTTGGGAGCAGCTCTGATGCCAGGAGCCACCACAGCACAGCCATTCCCTCCAGCCCTGCAGGGAGAGGGCACCGAGCCCCCATTTCCTGCAGTGTCCCCAGCCTGGCAATGTCCCCAGCCTGGCAATGTCTCCAGCCTGGCAATGTCCCCTGCCTGGCAATGTCCCCTGCCTGGCAGTGTTCCCTGCCCTCCAATCCCCTCCTGCAAAGGGGACTTTGGGTTCTTCATCTCTTTATCCCAGAACATCACCTGAACAACCTGATCTGGTGGGTGGCCAGGGCAGGAGGTTGAAACGAGATGATCTGTGAGGTTCCTACCAACTCAACCCGTTCTGTGACCTCATGGTTCTGTGACCCCATGGTTCTGTGACCTCATGGTTCTGTGACCCCATGGTTCTGTGACCCCATGGTTCTGTGACCCCATTGTTCTGTGATTCCATGGTTCTGTGGGTCTGTGGTCACTGCTGGCTCAGCTGGCAGCCTGTCCTGCTGGGGACAATGTCTCTGCTCACAGAGGGACACCCTTGCTCAGTCACCCAACCCAGGAGGGGACTGGAGCAGGTTTACAGGTGACTGCAGTGCCCTGCAAACCTGAGGCATGGCCCAGCTCATCCTTCGGGGCAGGGAGAGCCCCACCACAGCAGCCTCCAACCACGGGCAGCCAGGGCAAGGTGCCATTCCTGCTCACCAACACCACTTGGATCCCTTCCAAGCAAAAACCTGGGGAAACCAAAAAGAAGGAGCTGTGTGGACACCAGAAGTCATGATCCAGCTCGGAGCTGGGCGTGCAGGGGCTCAGCAGGGAGGTGCCCCGGGCACGGCCAGGGCTGGCTGCTGCTGATGCTCCCCGACAGGAGATCTGTCCCCAGCCTGAGGTGTCCTGACAGGCGGCGGCTGCCCCCGAGCCCCCGGCAGAGGCTGAGGAGCCACGATGGCACTGCCCCAGCGGGGCTGTCAGGAGCTCTCAGGGTGACAGTGGCACCGGCGAGGGGCTGGCAGGGAGTGGGGGTGGGCAGAGGGTTCCTTCTCCGAACCCGAGAGAGGAGAGGTTTTGGGGGCAGCCAGACCAAAATGCTGAGACTCCACGGCTGGAGGAGCTGCCACCCCGTCCCCTGGCTCACGGGTCATGCTGCGGGGCCTGGCGCATTCCTAGGGAACGCCAAACTCTGGCACATTCCTAGGGAACACCAAACTCCCCTGTAAATGAATGCAAACATCATTTTATTTTAACCTTGCTTTTGGCTAGATCCGTCCTTTGCTCCCGCCCTGAAAAGGAAGGAGCAGTTTGACCATGAATGTGTCTAGGGCAATAATCAGCTCAGATCCAGCGCTGAGGTCACTTCTGCCCCATCATGTGAAGTTTATTCAGTTATTTAAGGACAAGAAGTCACTGGGGAAAGAGCTGGGAACTGTGGCATGAAAGCCCAGGGAGCCAAGGCCATGCAGAGAGAGGGGAAGGCCCCCGTGGGCTGTGACAGGCGGCCCCGGGCAGGCAGAGCACTGGGGGATGTTTACAAAATGACATTTTCATACACTCTGGAAAGGGGAAAAAAAAAGCAGTTTGTTTTCAGGGTGAGAGCATCACGTCTGCCTGGCTTTGCATGGCATGGAGCACTGCTCCCAGCAGGACAGGGGCAGGGGAGGCTTGTCCCTGACAGCCTCGGTGACAGCCTGGCACGGAGGGATCCTGGCTCAGTCCAGGCTCCAGGAGCATCTTGGAAGGGTGAAGACCCCCTTCTGTGCTCCTGTCTCCAAATTTGGGGTCTTGGGCATGTCCTGCCAGCACCAGACCCCACCACACCCTGTGTTAATGGAGGGAGGGGCACAGCATCCTGCCTGTCCCCAGCCCGTGCACCACTGCCTTGGGCTGCAGCCCCACGAGGAGGAGGTTCAGGGTTCAATCCCACATGGAGGAGGCTCAATCCCACATGGAGGAGGCTCAATCCCACATGGAGGAGGCTCAATCCCACACGGAGGAGGCTCAATCCCACATGGAGGAGGCTCAATCCCACATGGAGGAGGCTCAGGGCTCAATCCCACGTGGAGGAGGCTCAGTCCTGCTCAGAGCAGCGTGAGGAAAATTGGCTAAAACCATCTGCCCACGTACCTGGTAACACCCCACCTGTCTTTACTGGCTTTACTGGCCCTCCAAGTGGATCAGCACTAATATTTAGCCTTATCTTGTGTCTACAGAGGTTAAGGCACGTGCCAGGTCTGGGCTTCCCTCCCCGATGCCACTGCAGTGGGCAAAGCTGGGCAGAGCCAGGCACTGGGACCACTGCGGCCACACTGGGACCACCTCAGCCTGCTGCAGAATGGGCTGGGCTGGGACTCTGCTCCCCCTCGGCACCTCAGGGCTGCAGGAGGCCTCGGCATCACATATTTCATCTCCTGCTGACCCGAGAGCTCTGCCGTGTCACCCCATGTCACCCAAGGAAAAGCCGTGCTGGTGGCCTGAAGAGAGGTGAGCTCTCTGCTCCAGCCAATAATCCAGCCAGAGCAAGATAAGAGATGTTATAGAAACTCCTCTGAGCCCGAGAACAGCTACACTAAATCCCTTTAGTCCTCGGCGAGATATTTGTTTACGGGGAGAGTGGGTTTTGTTACTCGAGGTGGTTCGGTACAGGCTGTCCGTGGTTCCCCGCCCTCCCCGGGGGGAACAGGGGCTGTGACAGGAACCGGGCCTGGGGTCAGGGCGGGGTTTCAAACCCCAGGCAGCCTCTTTGGCATGGAAGGGGTCATCTGGAGGAGGGGAGAGCACCCATGCCAGGCTCAGCTCCCAGTGCCCCTATGCCTAAACCTGGGTGCCACAGCCGTGACCCCAGGGCTGAGCTCCCTTGCTGGTGGCAGCACAGGTGACAGTGGCTTCCAGGAGGTGCCACTGAAGTTGCCCTGAAGTGATTAGTGATGCCAGCAGGGATCTCCTCCCATACCTCCTCCAGTGGCACTATCCCAAACCCAGCCCCACTCTCCTCCCTCCCCACTGGGGCTATGGGCAAACCTCAGCCCTCCCCTCCTGCAACCAGCTCCTGCCTCTGACCCCAGCTGGCACTGGGGGTCACCAGGTAGGAGTTTGTGTGACCCTCTCAGGCACCCCCCAGAGGGGCTGTCCCCCCTCGGAGTGCCAGGTGGCCCCAGGGTGCGGGGAACAGGATCCGTGCCGCGCCAGGCTGTTCCAGACGGGAGCACCACGTATGGCTGATCCATCTATGCATCCCGCGGCCCCCTCCCGGCGGGGGGTGGCAGCTATAGGGCTCGGATTTCTCCTCTCACCTGTCGCTACATCAAAGGCCATTTGGATTTAATCTCCGGGAGAGGCAGGTTTAACCCTTTCGGGTGCAGTTTGTCCCCACGCCAGGGGAGGACCTGCCTCGCTGACCTCTGCTCTGCCTCACACAGCCCTTTGCTCTGCCCACAGCAGGCAGCAGCTTCTCCCCTCTCCTGTTCTCACCTGGTGTCCCATCCAGGGCTCATTCCAAGTGGGAGAAGCGATGATCCACCCCACGAGGCCATTACTCAGGCACTGCCTGCAGGGAGGGGCAGCAGCTGGGGGCACACCAGGCAGTGCACATGGGGTTCCTCATTGCTGCCCGATTCCTTCTCAGCACCTCAGCTGGGACACCGGGAAACCCGGCTGGAAACTCAGCCAGCCTCACGTCCACCATGAATTTATCCACGGGCAGGAACAGAGGCAGGGGCATA
This sequence comes from Pachycephala philippinensis, assembly GCA_013397055.1. Classification (NCBI taxonomy): domain Eukaryota; kingdom Metazoa; phylum Chordata; class Aves; order Passeriformes; genus Pachycephala; species Pachycephala philippinensis. Next base: position 75,944 of record VWZT01016357.1, on the reverse strand, counting down.
AGAGGGTGGTGGGGCATGGAATCACCACCCAGGCTGTGCTCGCTGCCCCGGGGTGCTGCTGTGGGGTGCACAGGCACAGGGTGCTGAGGCACTGGGTGCCCATCGCAGGAGCTCCCAGCAGCTCCCAGCAGCTCCAGGAGCTCCAGCAGCTCCCGTACAGCTCCCAGCAGCTCCCAGCACCTCCAGCACAGCTCCAGCACAGCTCCAGCACAGCTCCAGCACAGCTCCCAGCAGCTCCCGGTAGCTCCAGCACAGCGCCAGCAGCTCCCAGCAGTACCCAGCAGTACCCAGCAGTACCCAGCAGCTCCCAGCAGCTCCCGCACAGCTCCCAGCACAGCTCCCAGCAGCTCCCAGCAGCTCCCAGCAGCTCCAGAAGCTCCAGCAGCTCCCGGAGATGGCTCAGGCTCCTGGGAACACCTCACGGTGCTGCAGAGTGCTCACCACCCCATTACAGTGATGTTTCACTGCCTGCCAGCACTGGGCCCGGCCCAGGGCTCCTGTCACCCCCCGTGTGACCAGCGGTGCCCATCCGGGGCGCCGTGTCCGGGGCCGGAGCGGTGCCCAGCGCCCGCAGCTCCAGCGCTGAGAACATCGGAGCCGCCGCTCCCTCGGAGCTGTGAGAGCCGGGCACTGGGACAGGAGCTCCCCAAAGCACGCCCAGGCACAGCACGGGCTGCTCCTGAAGGTGCCAATTGTCCTTCTCCCCTCTGGGAGCAGCAGCAGAGCTGGGGAGCACTTGGCCGGTGAGAAGGGGTCTTGTGCTCTTCTGGCTTCCCCTTCACTCAATCACTTTCAGACACCAAACATAAGCTTAAAAGCGAAATAAAAATGAATGTTTGTAAAAGGTGCTGCAAAGCTTGCCAGGACATCAGGATGTTTTTAGGGAGAGCTTCACTCACGCCCCTCCAGCAGTGGAGCTCTGTGGGCTCGTTCAGGGACAGAAGAGGGATGACCACAAACATCTCCAAGCACCCCTGGCTCCAGACCTGCCTGTGAATGTTGGGGGTGTGACTCCACCTGCCCCAAACCCACCCCACAACTCACTCCTGCTCCATCCCAGCTCCTGCCCAGCACTGCTGTTGTCCCTCCATCCTTCCCCCCACTGCCTGCCCTCCTCCCTGCCCTGCTCAGGGCTCTGTTCCCTCCCTGCTCCCTTGCAGGCAGGTCACTGCCTTCCTCCCTTGTTCCCTCTGTCCCTGGGGCGTCACGGTCCCCTCTCCTGTGGGGACAGCCCAGGGCACGCTCTGGCTCAGCTCTGGCAGAGGCTGTGCCCCTGCCATGCTCCAGTTGCTGTGGGTGCAGGATCCAAACTCCACCTGGATTATGAAATCCCACAGGATCCTGGTCACGAGCCACCTCAGCTCTACTCACCACCCCAGAGCGTCCCTGCAGATGGATGCTCAGCTCTTGGGATGCAGGGCTTTTCTGTAGGGCTCATCCATCACTGTCCCCACCTCCAAGTGCCCATCAAGGCCCTGTGAGTCTTTCCCTGAGGGAAACACAGACTGAAATAATTATTTTTTTTTTGATAATACCTGATCCAAGCTGGCCAGCCTTGAAAAATTCAGAATTTAGGGACATTACTCTGAGCACAAAGGGCTGCAGTGGAAAATAAGTCACTGTGTTCATCCTTCCCTGTCTCTTGTCTTCCCTGCTCAGCCCCCCGTGCTTTGCTTTCCCTGCTGTCAGGGGCCATAAGCTCACAGGGAACGAGCTATCCATGCAAAAGGCCTTTGGAAATATTCATTGCTCATCTCCTAACAAGATTACCCTGAAATCCTCCATTGCTCTGAGGGAGATTTAAAACCTTTCAGGCTCTCGGTAACCATAGCAGCACAGATGTGAGAACCGAGGGGAGACAAGTGATGTGAAAAATCATGGGGGATGCAGAGCCTGGCTGTGTGTGACTGTGACTGTGTGCCCACAGTGCCACAGCTCTTTGTCTCCCAGCCCGGGCTGGCTCCTCACCCTGCCCACCCCAGGCAGGACCCTTCCATCTCTGCAGGAATGACCCAGACCAAGGACAGAGGTCGTGATGTGACCCAGTCCTGGCTCCCACAGCACCAGGGTCCCCTTCCCAAGCTCAGCTTTGGAAACCCTCCATGGATGGCACTGCTGCCTGGCATCTGCCAGCAATAATGGGGATGGTTTAGAGCCAGGATGGGGTGCTTGGAGCCTGGGTTGCCATTCCCTCCTGCCACGGGTTCCTCCTTCACCCTGGGCATCATTTCCACACCTGTGAGAGAGACACTGGGTGTTGTGAGGTTGAACAGATCCATGTTTGAGGCCCTTTGGAATGAAATGCTGGGAAAACAAGCAGCAGCAAGGGCATCCCAGTCCCCCAGCACATCCTGGGAGCCTGCAGAGTTTTGCTGTAGCAGCTGGGAGGAACTGTGGGAAACCCCTTTCATCTCTTGAAAACCAAACACAAAGAAGCATTAACCAAATTCTTCCCTATTAAAAAAATAGGGGGTTGGCTTTAAACAGCTTCCAAAGGCTGGCTTGAGATTGCTTGTCCTGCCCTGCTGCCTCACTCTCTCCAGTTCCTTACCTCCACTGGTGCCGAGGTCACACCAGGCACCAAAACCCCGTCACTGCTTCCTTCGTGCACCCTCTGCTCATCCCCCCCTTCTCCTGGTTTTCAGCCTGTCCAGGTCCCACAGCTCTGCCATCAAATCTTCTGCATCCCCAGCTCCTCCCAGCTCCCACAGCTCAGTCCTTGGCACTGCCTTTGGGATCTCCTCACGGCTCAGAAGAGTCCCCAGGGAGAGGTTTGTGATGGAGAGTGAAGGGGCATCACCAGATGATGCCACGGGGCACTGGACACCAATCCCACTGTCAGTCCTGCTGGGGACCCAACCTTTCCCTTCTCCCTGGGCAGGCTGACACCAGGACAGGACTCTGCTCATCCCGATATAATCTCTTGGCTCTCCTGATAACAAGATTAGCTGGGAAAGCTCCTAACATGGCTAAAACGTAACAATAAGTGGAGAATTAAAAGGCAGGAATGATTCCAGTGAAAAGGGTTTTGGAATCAACAGAACAAATTCATCCGGAACTAAATGCTGGAACTGGTACTTGGCTATGAAAAGAAAACCAACTGCACTAAAGCTCCAAAAAACCCAGATCCACAAATCTAGGCTAGAAACTTATTTGAACTTCTGAGTAAGTTCCCTTTGTATTTGCACTTGGCATAAATCAGCTTCGGAGACAGCTCCAGCACGGGCTGGAAGGTGAGTGCTGAGCAAACACACCTGGACAGGGCAGCCTGTGCCTCCAGAGCAGCCCACTGCTGGGTCAGGGCCGGTGCCTGCCCACGGCTCCCGGCATCTGCTCCGCAGAGCGCCGCGCATCGTCTGCACGGAGATTTTATTTCCCCCTCTGGTTAAACATTTCACAAAAACCACCGGATAAATGACAGCTGAACGAGGAGGTTATGACAGACGGGAGAGCTTAGTTTCCCCCTCCAGCCAAATATTTCACCGCTTCACTGAAGACTTGGGCACGTTCGCAGCAACCCCGAATGCAAACGAGGGCCCGGCCCCGGGTGCCGCTGTCCAGCCGCTGGCCACGAGCCACGCCACGGGTGGGGATGGCCACTGAGTGTCCCCGCTGCCAGCGAGCCCACGCCGAGCAGCTCCCGGAGATCTGTGAGGAGCTGGCGGTGCCGGACGGCCGCGGTGCCGCCGGCTCCCCGCGCTCCCGGCAGCGATGCAGCGCCGCTGCGCTCCGGGGCTGCGGTGGCTTTCCAGGACTGAACTCTGCGGATTGGCCCGGAGCACCCCGCTCTCCTCCCTCCCTGCCCTCCCTCCTCCAGCACCCACAACCCACGGAGATTGGACAGCTTGGTGCCACATGGCAGAGAGGAACCGGCATAAAAAAATGAGCTGGACTCAGGGAGCGTAGAGTCCACGGCAAAGCAGGAGGGAGAAGTTTGCGCAGCGGTGGCACCAACATTCCCCGGCTGCGCTGAGGCAGTGCGGGGAGGACAGACAGACGGACACGCCGGGGCTGCAGCCACCCAGGGACACCTGTGGGGTGAGCACCAGCTGCGGAGCATCCCGTCCCCTCTGTGCCAGCCATGTCCCTGGTGGTGAAGGAGAAGAACCACGTCCGCTTGGTTTTCCTGGGAGCCGCCGGCGTGGGCAAGACCTCGCTCATCCGCCGCTTCCTGATGGACACCTTCGAGCCCAAGCACCGGCGCACGGTGGAGGAGCTGCACAGCAAGGAGTACGAGGTGTGCGGGGCCACGGTCAAGGTGGAAATCCTGGACACCAGCGGCAGCTACTCCTTCCCGGCCATGAGGAAGCTCTCGATCCAGAACAGCGACGCCTTCGCCCTGGTCTACGCCGTGGATGACGCCGAGTCCTTTGAGAGCGTCAAGAGCCTGCGGGAGGAGATCCTGGAGGTGAAGGAGGACAAGTTCCCCCCCATCGTGGTGGTCGGCAACAAGGCGGAGAGCGGCGGCGAGCGGCAGGTGCCGGTGGAGGACGCGCTGTCGCTGGTGGAGCTGGACTGGAACAGCCGCTTCGTGGAGACCTCGGCCAAGGACAACGAGAACGTCCTGGAGGTGTTCCGGGAGCTGCTGCAGCAGGCCAACCTGCCCAGCAGGCTCAGCCCCGCGCTCTGCAAGAGGAGGGAGACGCTGCCCAAGGAGCAGGCGCTCAGGCCGCCCATGAACAAGACCAACAGCTGCTCCGTGTGCTGAGCCGGCCGCCCCGAGCCCAGGGAAGGCGCTGGCACCAGCTGGAAACTCAGGTGGGCTGGGTGGGGAGCCACAACTACCCCTGCTGCCTCCCAGCCCTTCCCTCCTCCTCCCCACCCAGCCCAGGGGAGCGGAGAGGGTTGGAGGTGACGAGGAGGAGGGAGGTGGAAGGGATGCTGGTTGCTGGAAGGGTGTGGGGAGAGGGGGAATGCCCAAAAAAGCAGGAGGCTCACCTGGGGAACGGCTGTGGGTCAGGCAGGGCACTGTGTGGGGGCTGGCAGGCACAGGCAGGGGGGACAAATGCCAGGGCTCTGGCAGATGTGGGCACCCTGCCAGTGCCACTCTCTCCAGGGACACGTTCGGGTCCGGTGTCACCTCGTCCCCAGCACCCACGGCACCTCCAGTGTCCCAGCAGTCCTGAGTTTGTACCTGGTGTAGAGCATGTGATAGGGTGGTCTGTGCATCAGCTCGGTTTTCTCTATTCCCTTTTTGTTTGGGTTTCTTTTTTAAGCATTCCCAATAAATAAAGTGTTGCAAAGCGGAGCTGGAAAATGTCTCGGTTTCTTTCTCCCGTGTTTCACGTGCTGCAGTGCCCGATATCAGTGTTTTATGCTCTTATCACTGCATTTTGCTTTCCCTCCTCTGTGCTCCAGCATTCTGAGGAGTGTCCTGGCACTGGAGGAGCCTCCCCAGCTCTCCAGCCTCCCCTGGCAGTGTCAGGACATTCAGAGCTAAGATTTTTCTAATAATTTAACCACACTGAAGTTTTTACCAAGCAGCAGAGACCAACAATAAAACACCTTCTCACCTCTGAGCGCAGAAAACAACAACCAGCCATTAAAAGACAGCTGATCCACTGAAATAAAAACACAAACATGTTAAAAGGAGATAATAAATGGCACGGGGGGAGGCACAGAAGGGCTGTGTTTGCTGTGCTGAGCATGCCCTGCACTGATTTACTCTCCCCTCACACAGCCCATCCTGGCTGTAATGAGCACTTAACCTGCTCAGCAGCCACACACACCCCAGAAATAGAGATATTAAAGCCTGATGGATTAAAGAGTCACCCCCCAGATCCAGACCCAAGAGGGATGGGCAGTTTGGGGTCTGCAGCTTTCAGAAGCCCAGCCCTACAGGAGGCACCTGGGGGTTCCAGCCCCTTCCCAGAGGAGCAGGGGCCAGCAGGGAGAGCTCAGCCTCACCATGGACATCACTTGCTGGGGCACCTTGCTGCCACCTCTCCCACAGAGGGAGTGGAGCCACGAGGCAGGCAAAATCCTCCTCCCGGAGTCTGGGGTGGGATGAGGCTGGGGACAGGTGGGGGGGGACAGGGAGGTGCCACCAGGAGCTGCTGGGGTGGCTCAGGGTGCCCTCACCCTGTCTCACAGCCACGTACCTCGTGCTGCCACCACGATGCTCTGCCAGGGCGTGTGGCTGTGCCCTGCCCAGCGCCTTGGGGACACACGGAGCTGCTCAGGATGGAGCCTTTCCTGGGGAAAATGGGAAGAAAACAGGTGAAATGGCTTTTCCTTCCCTCCTTCCTGCAGGGAATGGAATATGAACAGCTCATTTTGGGCAGCTGACCCGATGTGGTGCCCCCTGCCCGCAGCGGGGCTGGGTGTGATGGGTGCAGCCACAGGGATGTGCCCACCAAGGGACACTGCCAGGGCTGTCCCTGCCAGCCCTGCCCACGCTCAGCCCCGGCCAGGGGCGCCCCAGTGCCCTGACCCCACCTCTCACTGCCCACCGGCCCTGCAGGAGCCCCACACCTTCCAGGGAGGGTTTGTGTTTGGTTTGGGTGATGCAGGGTCAGGAGCACCGGGCCCTTTGGTTCACAGCCTTGTGCTAAAAGCAGAAGGAAATCCCTCTGCAGGGTAAAAGGAGGCAGCGGGGATGGGCAGGGCTGGCTGCCAGCCCCCTCCGCTGAGATCCATGCTGGGGGGTCCCAGCGGCCTCCCCAGGCTCGGGCTGGTGGAGCTTCCACGGGGAGAGGCTCCCCCGTGCCCCACCTCGGCCTTCCCTGGGCACAGCAGGAGCCCCGGGGGCTGCAGGACCCCAACTCCCAGGCAGCCCCAGCCCGAGACCTGCGGGGTGCAGCAGCCACTGCCCTGCGGATGAGATGCCGACCGAGGTGCTGCGGCTGCAAGAGATGCAGAGACCGAGGCGCTGGAGGTGCAGGAGCTGCAGAGGGGGTGCAGGAGCTGCAGGAGCTGCAGAGGGAGATGCTGGAGGCGTTGGAGCTGCAGGAAGAGGTGATGGAGCTGCAGGGGGTGCAGGAGCTGCAGGCGGAGATGCTGGAGCTGCAGAGGGAGATGATGGAGGTGATGGAGCTGCTGCTGAAGGCTCAGGAGCTGCAGGAGCTGCAAAGGGAGGTGGAGGAGCTGCAGGAGGTGCAGAGGGAGCTGCACGTGGTGCAGGAGCTTCGGACGCAGGCCCCGGACCCTCTCCCCGGGCCCACCTCCTGCCCCTGCAGCGCCGGGCTCCAGCAAAGAGCGGAGCCATTGGAGGAACTCTCCAGCACCAATTGCCCCTCGCCCAACGCCCGCCAGCCTTGTAGAGCCCCTGCCGCCCGCTCCCGGCCCCCCCGGGGCCGCCCCCAGCCCCAATTCCCCCGGCCAGGCCGGGCAGGGCTCGGGGATGGTGCCGGGATCTCCAGCCCTTCACCCGCACCTGCACAGCCCTCTCTGGGCATTGCGGGTTTGGGGGGTTTGCATCACTCCCACGAGTGGCACGGGTGGGTGGCCCTGCTGGGGTTGCGGTCACCTCGCTCGGACCTTGGGTCAGGCAGCTCTGGCCGTGCCGGGCCGTGGTGTGGGGCTGGGGTTGGCCATGGGGCTCTGGCAGGACAAGAGCCGTGAGATGCCCCCGTGCTGGGCTGCAGCGGGGCTGGGGAGCAGCTCTAAAGTCCCAAGGCACCCAAAGCAGCGAGGGCTCTGCCAGGACACACCCGGCTCCCCAGCGCTGCCCTGGCTGGTGCTGATGTCTCTGGTGCTGTTTTCTCCTCACAAAACACCGCAGCGAACTCACAGAACCGAGGGCTGCTCTTCCCCTTCTCAAAACACCAGAAAGATCTGGAACATCTTCCCTCTGTAACTCTCCTTCCCCTTCCCCCAGCCGCACCGCTCCGCTCCAGACTCGCCTCCAGCGCTGTCCCCACGCTCACCCGCGTCACCCGGGGAGAAGGGCTCCGTGTGATCCCTCCCGTTCTGTTCCACATCATGTAGCACATCCCCTCCGACCGCCGCGAGATGCTGGCGCTTAATTTGTGTGCACAAACAATCCGGGGGCACGGGGCTGAAGCCGGGAGCCGCACCAGCGGCAGCCGCGGGCAGGGAGCAGCTGCCCCTAATTGGCGCTGGCTGCTGCACTTCGCTCAGCCCCTGATTGATGCGCGGCCCCGCCACGGACACCCACGCCAAGGACACCCGACGGCAGAGCAAAACATTTTAAACCCAAAAGCGGCACTTACTCCTCGTTGAGGGGGTAATTAAGGGAGCCCTACATCAGGAGCTTCGGCCGAGTGAGGCGCAGCGCCGGGGAAACGCTGAGTGCTCTGCGGAGAGCCAAGCGCATCACATGAGCCCCATTAGGGCTCTCCCGGCAGGCTGCGATTCGGGGAATCGTGGGGCTCTTTAGGTTGGAAAAGACCTGGAAGGTCGCCGAGTTCCCCGCGCTGGGGAGGGCAGCGGGAGCATCCTCAGGGCTGCGCCCTGGACACGCAGCTCCCGCCCGGCTCCGGGCTGCAAAATGCCTCCAAGGAGGCTGGAGCCGGGGGGAATCGGCCTCTTCTCCCAGGTAACAAGTGACGGGATGAGAGGGAACAGCCTCGAGTTGCTCCAGGGGAGGTTTAGATGGGATACTGGGGAAAATTTTTTCTCTGAAAGGTTTGTTCAGCCCTGGCGCAGCTGCCCAGGGCAGTGCTGGAGTCACCATCGCTGGGGGGACTTAAAAGACGTGTGGATGTGGCACTTGGGGACATGGGTTAGTGGTGGGCTTGGCTGTGCTGGGTTGACAGTCGGACTCCATGGCCTTGGAGGTCTTTTCCAGCCTTGGTGGTTCCATGGCTGAGTCCATGTCCAGGCCCTGACCCCGGCTTGTCCCCCTCTCCTGCAGCTCAGCCACGGAACGAGCCCCGCGCAGCCCGGCCTCGGCACCCCCTGCCCTGCACCCCTGCGGCAGAGCAGCCTCCAGCACACAGAACTCCTCCGACACCAGCCCGGGACACAAAATCCATCAGGAATTGTGTCCAAGCAAAGAATTTTATACAGAAACACCCCCCCAGGCCCGGCCGGGGCTCGGAGCGGCTCCCTGGGCCCACCGTGTGGGGGCACCGCCAATTGCAGCC
>VWZT01016357.1:30581-56866 GCA_013397055.1 Pachycephala philippinensis | reverse complement strand
CGCCCCCAGTTGATAAAATAACCCTTTCCAGCCCAAATTCTGAAAAGTGCCCTTCATGATAGACCTATTCTAAGCAGCTTTTATACTTGGTTTTGAAAAAATCACCATACAAACATAAAAAGACGACATCAAACAAAAAAAAAAAAGCCATGAAAAAAATAAAACCTGTCATTAGCATGTGACACTGACCAAAGGAGCCCATACTGTTTCAGGAACAGTTCACAAGGACTTCTGCAGTTTCGGATTCGATATTGGACAGAGGTACTAAGGAGGGCTGCCAGTCTCATGGGTTAAAGCTGGATTCTTCATCAAGCCCGGGACTGGAAAGGGGTACCAAGTTTTNNTTTGGTTTTTTGAGGGTTTTTTTCGTTTTGTTTTTGTTTTCCTTTAGTGCTGATGATTGTTATTTCCATTTTGTTTTTCTCTCGTCTCCTAGATGGACTCCCCGCTGAGCAGATCCCCCGGCAGGAGGGTGTTGAGGGGCGTGGGGCTCCCGATGACTCTGCCGTCGTCGGTGCTGGGGGGTCCCCAAAGGCTGCTGGAGTATTGGGGCACCCCCCCCCAGAGCAGGTCACTGCTGCCCTTGCCCCCCAGGCACGGGGGGTTCCAGTGGCCGGCGTCGGGGCGTACCAGCCCGTGGGAGCTGCCCGAGGAGCCCAGGCGGCTCGGGGTGGATCCAGTGTTGGACTGCCAGCTGGAGGTGGGCGGCAGCGCCTGCCCCTGCGCCAGGAAACGGTTCACTTCTTCCTCACCAGCAAACTCCGCCAGGATGGTAGTGTTGCCCAGGACACACCTGAGGGGGCACAAGGAAGATGTGAGGCACAGGGTGCAAAGGGGGTGATGCCTAGAGAGGTCAGCCTAGAAACAGAGACTGGACAGGAGGAAGGGAATAAAGGTGGATATTTATTTGAAAGGCCTTCAGAGGCACACCCTGGGCAGGCCAAAGGCTGCACCCAAGATGGACCCCGAGTCACGAGTTCTTCACACTTTTATAGCTTTGGGCCATTTGCATCTCAACCCAATTTCACCAATTAAACTTTAGCTAATGATGGAATTTCCCCTCAGCTTGCCCCCCTTCTCAGGATGCTGGGTTACACATTTTGGGCCTAGGCCGGGCTGGGTGTCCTTGGAGAGCAGCCTGGAGAGGCTTTGTTCTGTCTGTCTCAGCATGAGAGAGCAGCAGCTCCCAGGCTGCAGGACACTGCAGAGTTACACACTGGGAATGCAGGATTTGAAAAATATAAAAGCTAAAACGTAAGGCATCAGGAGCTTTTGGTGGATATTCTGTCAGGAAAGGCTGAGGGATTGTTCAGCCTGACCTAACTGCAGCCTTGCAGTGCCTGAAGGAGCCTACAGGGAACATGGAGAGAGACGGTGGACAAGGGGCTGGAGTGCAGGACAAGGAGGAATTGCTTCAGACTGGCAGAGAGTAGGTTAGGTGGGATATGAGGAAAATATTCTCCACTGTGAGGGTGGGGAGGCCCTGGCACAGGGTGCCCAGAGAAGCTGTGGCTGCCCCTGGATCCCTGGCAGTGTCCAAGGCCAGGCTGGACAGGGCTTGGAGCACCCTGGGTTAGTGGAAGGTGTCCCTGCCTGTGGCAGGGGTGGGACTGGATGAGCTTTAAGGTCCCTCCCCACCCAAGCAATTCTGTGATTCTGTTATAAGCTAATTTTGAAAATCAAGATTAAAGTAACTAGTGATCAGTTATGCCTAAGAAAATACTTTCTGGCTAGAACTGTAACAAAAGGAAGAGGGAGCAGAAACGTACATGTGCAGAGACTTCTGGGCCTTGGCTGCCTCCTCCTTGGAACTGTATCGGACCACAGCATTCCCTTGGGTCAGGTTCAAGTGGAATGTGATGAGAGGGCCGTGTTGCAAACACAGTGTCCGCAGTGTGGAACCATCGATCTGGGAACAGGGCAGCAAAGGTTACCCGTGGTATTGTGATCTTACCTTAAATGCTTGTTAAACAAGTGTTTAAAAGCTGAAGAGTGAGTACAAGTGAAAGGAAACAGAAATACTTAATTACACACTTATTGCTCTCTGCACTGAGGGAGACATGCTGTCTTTTTAAGAATTCCCCACAGTCCAGTGCACAAATGCTCCCAATTCACGTTATAGAAATTGTATTTATCATTAGAAGTCAATAGAAATCCAGAAGTAAGTCAAAGGAAAAACACACTTCATAAATGTAATTAAATTTTCCCCAAGACTAATTTCGATGTCTGATCCAAGGTTTTGTGGCTTATGTTCTTCCTTTGGAATGACACTGTGAAGGACAAGTAGAGGACTTGACACACATATGAGAAGAACCCAAAAACCCAAAGGAAAATCAGATTTTACACCTCTGTATGTGCTTTACAACATCATCCACCTCCAAACTTACACACACAGAAATGGTGCCCACTGAATGACTAATTACAGGCTTGAAAGTTCATATTTGATTTGACAGCACTTTGAAAACTTAACAAATTCCCTGTACAAGACAGATACTTGTAATAAATGCAGTTCTTTCTAATGAACCAAATGGCCAAGGCTGCTAAATGTTGTTCTCATCATCTCTTAAATGTTGTTCTCATCATCTCTTAAATCCAAGTGTCTTTTCCTGCCCAGTTCTGTGCAATTCCAGTTACCTGGGGGGTGAGGTTCCGAAGAACCAGCCAGCTGCTTGTTCTCCCTGAGCTGTCAGTACTCCATGCAGAACCTGAAACACAAATTCCACAAGAAAACATTTCATCACCGTCTCTGGAGAGCATCTCACAGGCAAATTTATCTGGGATCACAACACACTAACAAGCCTCAGTGCTGCTGAAAACAAATCCTACAGCAGCTGCCTCACACCTTGATTTACTGCCTCCCTTGGAATGAAAGGCTGCTGAATGAAAAGCTGCTCTCGTTACATTTCAAAGATCTGTGGCATTTTTCATACTCCCACAGTAACTATTAGGGAAATAACAGATGCAGGTATGGCACTGCAACAAACTGGATCCTCAAGATGCATCAGAATTAATCTGGAAGCCACATTTTAAAAGCAGTTCTGATGTCCAAGCTCAGATTGCTGCTTGCTAATAAAGATTTTTATAGCACTGCAGCACTCTGCTCTCTTGCCAATGACAGATTAATGTGTATGACTTATTCAAAACAGGTATTCCTGCACTGACAGTGGCCTGATTGAAGGACATAACCAACAAAACCTGCTCTTCCACCCTCGGCCTGGTGCTTTACAGCTTGATGGTTTACAGTAAGAAGCTGTACAAGCTTGATATTTATGAGAGGGATTTGAGAATCACAGTGGATCCTGTGGGTGCTCCAGAGAGAATCCTGGCAGCAGCTTTATCTGCCCTCCCAGGTGGGGGTTTGGTGAAGAAACATCCAAAATAAATGGCAGGAAGAGGGAAGAACATTTAATTCTCTTAGTGTAAGCAGATTATTAGAACAGTCAGCTTTATAAAATAGGTGTAACACCTGCATATACATCTATATTTATATAGAGATATCTAAATATAGATATATACACAGCCAGATCCATGGTTTCTCATATTTGTATTAAAGCAAAACAATGGTATCTAAAAAAAAGGGCCTGCATGAAAAAATTCAGGCATTCCCTGAGGGCCCTGCAACGCCATCAGGTCCTAAATGCTTCACATCCATGTGTTCCATATTAAATTCCATGGGCTCCTCTTGAAGCCTCGTGGGCAGTCTTAGATCACACCACAAAACAGCACACATGTTTGAAAGACATTTTTAGAAATTAAGGAACTGGGAAAAAAAAAATCCTAGTTGGGAGCTCAATAAATTGGGTGATTCCTTTGTAAAATTACCAATGAGCAGCTGAAAAGATGCTTCACTTAAACTGAAATAAAGAGACAGGAGATGCCTCCCCAGAACAGAGCCACTCTGGCTGTGTTAAAGCTCTGCTTTCTGGAGCCTCACACGCAGAGCAGAAGCAAACAATGACACAAAGAAGGCAGGAGAGAGCTGTGAGTACCAGAGGAGTAAGAGCTGGTCCAGCCCAGGGGACTGGCACCCCACGTGGAGGATGGCTTGGTGTTGGTTAAGCCTGGAGGAGGTCTCGTCGGAGCTGTAGTGTTTCTGGGTACCTTCCAGAGTTCGTGGGACAGAGAGGCTTGGGTGTGAGAGATCGGGCCAGAGGACCACGTGGACTTGATGTCTGACAGTTTACCTGCAACAGAAAAGCAATGTATTTGTGTATTCTTCATTCATGGGTATCATGGGTTACATTCTTCCAGCTTCTCAGGAGGAAAAGAACAACTTTCTGTACTATAAATGCTATATTTGAACCTACTTACACCACTGTTTACAACTTCAAGTAGTTTTGTGTTTAGTGAACCTCACACTACCTGCTACATACACAGCTCCCTTTTGAAAATCTATTGCTTTGCTTTCTTGTAAAAGATGATACGTGGAAAAAAGTCCAGAAAATGGACGTAGGTATTTGAATCTGATTTCACCAGAATTATAATGAAACACTTCAAGATTGTGTCTCTCAAAGGTTTAACAGGACTTCAACACTTTTTCCTGCACAACTAATTTTATCTAATATTAAGAATCCAGTATATCCATATGTTCTTCTGAAGCATTATTAAAATTCTAAAGATCAAAGACCAACAAAAACTTTATTTCTGAATATTTGAAATAACCTATACTCTTTTTTTCCAAGTATCTTTGAGAAAAACTAAGTCTTCAGAAGATCAGACCATATCACAACCTGTCAGTCTTTGTAACCTTTTGCTGTTGCTTGTTCTTTCCCTGATCAGTTTTCAAACTCTTACTGCTGTTCCTGCCAAATCAAAGTTTTATGAAATAACACAAACCCATGAACAGCAAACACAGTACAGCATTCAGAGGGGCAGACAGAATTAATTTAAATAATGGATAACAAAACAGATATTTTTTCACCTTTAGACTTACACATCCCTTCCTTTCCTCCTCATACCAACACGAGCTGTGCAATTAGAGCCCAATTTCCCTGTCACAGCACAATCCTGCTGTGACCAACACTGGCAGCACAGGCAGGGCTGGAATGGACTGAAAGGAAAAAAATCCTGCATCTTCTGCCCCAGCAAATGATGCTGTGACTGTGCTGCCCTAATGCTTTAATGCTGATTGCAGAGAACAAGAAAATACTTGGTCTGACAAAGTCCAAGATGCAAAAATCTTGTGAATTTTTATAAAACTACAACAGGAAGATATAAGTTTATACTGGATTGGTGCTTTAAGGCATCAGGCAGCCACTGAATAATTTTATGAGTCCTAAAGCCAAATCTACCAGTTGCAAAATCACAGACTCAGTTACATACACACACACTCCCCAAATTGCCTCCATTTATCTAAATCGTTTAACTCAATTATTTCATATTGAATCATAACAATTTAAGTGAAAGGGCAACCGCTCTCCCATCTTCTGGCAAATTGTAGCGACAGAAATAATTTGACAATGACAATGAGGACATTAATGAGTGTAAAATGGTGGGAGGAGAGGAGCAAGTCTGAGTTTGAGAGCTCAGAGCAGCCCAGCCTGTGATGGGGCACCAATACAGGCACAGCACCACAGGTCAGATGTTGCTATGTCACTCCTTCTCATGGGGGTAACACAAACATTAGATGACACTGCAAAAACAACAAAAAAAGACAGCAAATAAAGCAGAAATGCATGGCAGATAAAGAAAAGCAAGCCACTCCTTTCTTTTCTTTTCACTGGAGGAACACATCCCAAACAAGCCCTTTTTGTTTTGCATTCTGCAGCATGACCCAGAGGCTGCACCTTCAGAGAAGTGGAGGGTTTTCAGTGGATCAGCGTTTTCTTATCTAATCCACCTATACAACCCAACACATTTTTATAATGGGACAAACTGGATTATTTGGGTAGCTAGTTTGCAAGCAAAGTTTCCATGTTTTGCAAAAAGAAGCTCCAGAATTTAGAGCTCAGTGAAGAAAATGGGGTAATTATTTAGCTCACCTCTCAGCTCAGCCACATAGGGGAGCATCAGGCTTTGCCTTGACTATTAAAAGACAATGAAGAGCCCCAAACCCAACCCCTCCAGAGCCATGCAAAAGCCCCTCCTGGAGGTACTACTAAAGCTTTTCCTGAGCTGAAGATATTTCACTTTTAACAGTGAGTTCATTAACACAAATTTCCCATCAGCTCTTCCTGGAAGGGTCTGTTCCTGCTGAGGCCCTCGACAGTGTTCCTCCCCAAAGATCTTGATGCCAGCATTGAGTGGCACCAAGTGGAATAAATCCATTTTTCCTCAGCACAGTTCCAGGCACACCATCCACCACTCCCCACCACAGAGCTGACAGGAGAGCTGCCACCTAGCACAGGGCTACAAACACACTCCTGCCTGGGGGAGCACTCCTGTAAGCACTGGCAGAGCACTCTCTAGGGCCTTTTCCTGGGAATGCAGAAGCTGTGGAAGCAGAAAGGCCGTACCTGCAATGCTAGGTGCAGATGCAATGCTGCTGAAAGAGCTACTGTAGCCGGAGGCACTAAGCGGCCAGGCACTCGATGAAGGCAGCGTGGCATTCTGAGATGATGTTGGGGATGACCCTGCAGAACCAGCAGAGAAGCAACTAAGAAAGATGGGCATAATGATGTTTGGTGTGACATAAGCAAATCTTTCACGTGCAAATACAAACCATGCAAGGTATTCTCCTTAATCAGCCCGCTTCCTGAAGTCTAGGAATGAAATGTTACTGGACGCGTGATAGAAGTGAGGCAGAAGTCTTTAGAAGGAAAGAGAAGAAAGCTGGCACAGGAACAATTGTAGTGCAGAAGGTAAATTCTGCATTTCCTTTAAGATACATGACTCAAAAAATCAGTGTTGAAGTGTTTAGTCTCAAAGGAACAGGCTTCATTTAGAAAGGTCCTCTGCCAGCTGACTTAGGAAATGGCAACTGTAGATGAGCAGAGATGTGTATGATAAACTAACCTCTTACCACTGGTGATCTGTCCTAAATTACTCAAGGTAAACACTTCCCCTACATCCTAATGCCTACAAATATCTTTAAGTTTTTGCAGTCTTTCAGTAAAAGCAAGGATATATTTCAGCAATCTCTTCTCAAACTGATAACAAAAATGAAACAGCACGAAACCACCTCAATAAATCATTTACAATCTGAGCAGCTATCTAAGCATACGTACAATTTCCTTACTGGCAGCAAATGAAAGAAACTGAACATAAAATAAAAAATCTTCATTGCAAAGACCAGGAGAGCTGGAAGGATTCTCTCCAGCCACCAACAAAATCAAGTGTGTATCCTGGGTGACTTATCATCCCTGACACACAGAGATGGGCTGTGATACTGAAACATCTTTAACTGATTAATAAAAATAGGTGAGCTCTGTAGCAAAGAGCACTGTGTTGAGGTAGAAAGGAGGAAGTAAAAGGACAATCACATCCCTCACAGCTCAATAAAAATACAGGCTTTGTTTTCAACTGGAACAGCACCAACCAAACTGTACCTTAACCAGACTCCCTGAGCTCCAAGGGACACCAATACAGACATCAGTTTCAAGCAACACAACTCTGTATCAGGCCCTGTCTGGAAATAATCTATTCCCCAGGCAGGAACTATGGAATTATAGCAGATTCAATAGCCCACAGAGCTGAAACTGGTCCTGATTCCTCATGGCTACAACTCTCAGCTCAGAGAAGCTGATCCTACAAAGCTTCATCAGCAAACAGGGCAAAGCAAAAATCAACCCAAAAGCTTAAGTTTTGCCTGTTTTTAAGTGCACAGGGCAAGGACAGCACACCCCACAGCCTGACCCTCTAACTGGGGAGCAGCTCTGTCAGCACAAGCTCTGTGCTTCAGGCTGCAGTTACACAAGCATAAAGAAACAGATTCTGCAACTGTATTTTTTATTAAACTTCTATTATTACCAAACGAAAAAGCTAATGAGGAGAGGAAGCACAGGCCAAACCCCCAGGCACTGCTTTTCAGAAGGTCTGAGCTCTTGAGGGCCTGTTTATTTCTGCAAAGACCATCTCTGCTGACCCTCTCTAAGGAGAGGAGTTAATTCCTCACTCCACACGCAGATCATGCACCAACAGAGCTCGTGTTCCTTCTCTAAAGCAGCAAGCCCAAGTATCACCTGATTTACAGGTACAGCTCTGTGGCTTTAGGCTTCTGGCCTGGAGGGTATTTCTTGGGTGCATTGTATCTGAAGTGTCACTGAATTACATCTTTATGCTTTTCTTTTTGTAACTTCAAACCTGCCTGCCCCCTTGAAGCACTTTGGAGTCATTAGAAGTTAATTCAACCTTACTCATTACCCAAATACTCTGTGTTTCAGCTGAAGGAAAGGCTGCTGCCTGCTAAGAGACAGCTAAAATCACTGCAGGCAGTCAACACTCTGGATTCTTTTCCCTCATGTTTCACATCCCTTGCCTGAGGTAACAAGCCCAGAGCTGGACACCCACTTCAAGGATAGTCCTGATTTACAATCTGTGCTGGTACCACAGATGTAACTGTTAGAACAAACCCCACATTTTTAATCCTGACAGGCCCTTCTGGACAGCCTGATTATGCTATTCCTGTGCCTACTGCAGTGCTCTGACAGAGTGCAGATAACTTGGCTATTTTGGCACTCAGATCACAATTAACCAAGCCACCTTTCCCTTGATCAACTTCCAGCACATGTAGCTGACAAGTAGCACAGTCACAATGCTTTATTGGTTTAGAGAACTCCCTTTTTATTCTGAAGTAAGCACTGCCAGGACAAAAGGAATGGAAATAGCACTGGGAAATTCTAGTTTACTACTCAATTCCCTATTTTTTTCTTTTATGGTTTTGGAGATAAAACAGTTCTAATTTATTTTGCTTATTGATCTTCTAACAAAGCTACAATTAATTAGTGTACCAGAAGCCTGCTGCCTCAGCAACAACTGTGGAACTTTTGTATTGTGTCTTCTGAGAATTTCACAAAGTGTATGGAGGAGGGTGGGCAGTGTGGAGAGCAAAATCTTGTTCAAAACCATGTGACACAGGTTAGAAAAACTTCCAGTGACCACAGAAGTTTAAAGTACATCTCACAGCCTTTTCCAATATAAAAATATTTACATTCTCATGGAAAACAAGAAACTTCTTAATCCCTTCTTTAAAACAATCATTTCTGGATATTCAGCGACAGTTCCGAGCAGAAGCATTATCAGATTAGGAGCACATGCAAAAATATGCTGTGTCTGTAACAAACGAGGTCAACTTTTTGGGAAGGGAAAAGAAAGTATGCCCAGATGTGGCAGCAGTTTGTGTGTTTACCTCCACTCTTGAGCAGATAGCGATTCACATCTTGTATCGTGGTGTTTATGGTAGGCCCAGTTGGAACACTGCCAGGAGTAACATCGGGGTCATTTTCAGGATCAATATTCTGCAGTCCTTTCCATGGCACTCCTGGGTGAAACTCTGTTTCAAACACAATAAAAAGAGAAGCGTGTGAAGTCGTAATTCTCCAAAGCTCCCGTGCATCAGAAGGACTCGACAAACCCACCCACCAACGCGTTTTAGGGACAGCAGTTCAACACCAAGGCTTTGGATTGTGTTACCTGGTGGCCAGTTTATGCTGGAGCCATTGGAAATCTTATCACTATCGGATTTGGCACGTGACCAGCTGTGAGGAACAGCTACGGGTGGGCTGGCAGGAGACTCACTGTTCTGGATCAGATCATAGCGGCCGTAGGAGTCATCGAGGGAGGACTTTCCCGGAGGACCAATGCTCAAACCTCCAGGGATAGCACCTGCAAGGAGTGAAATGGGGATTTTGGGTATGGAATTTCATCAGGATATAGTCTGTTACTGTTTTCTTTTCTTTCTGTATTACAGAGATAAAAAGGAAACTAAAATGCAAACACAGTAAGCCAAGCTTAACGGCATCTGAAGCCTTAGCAGGGATTACAGCTGAGACACACACTGCTGGTACAATCTAGACACTCAAGTTAAAGAATTCTGCATTAAATTCCTGCCAAAAAGAGACTGAGTAATTCAAATCATCACACTGATGGTAAATAGGAACTTGCTGAGACAGCATACCAAGGAATATCCCTCATCTCATCCTTCCCTAGGCATTCAGTGCTGACAGGATGGATGATTTGAAATGGCTGTTCTCATGTTCCTACAAACTATCAAACAACCATTTGGCATCAGCAGTGCAGCTACTTGCAGAATAAAAAACTGCTGTAGAAGAAGTAGTTCATGCTGCTCATAATAAAATCCAGGATATAATAAAGTTAACAGAGCCCCACATTCTAACAGAATAAATTTGGTACAGGAAATAAAGGAATAACTGGCTCAGGATACTGGAGGCGTTAGGGATAAAGGTGTTCAAACAGATTAGCAATCACTTCTGGAAAAATAAGAAGTCTGTGTCCCTAACTCTAGGCTCAGTACCTACGTAATCCATCCCTTTGTACAGGGAAAGGTTGAAGATACTGGAAAAATTGTGGGAGAAAGCCAATGTAAAGTTTTTTTGGATTGAAGGTCTCCAGGTCTGGAATAAGGGGAAGACTGTGGGACTTGTTTTGCCAACACTAAGGGCTTGTTTTACTTAAACTCCATGTTCTCAGCCACAAAATCCAAGAAATGAAAAAAGCATTCCTACATTGCATGTAGGGAGTGACACCTGCAAGCCCTTCTCTGCAGAAACCACCTATAAAACCTCAGGGGCTCAAAGGCGCTTGGTACCAACCATTTGTGAGCATTTACACAAAAAACCAACACGAGAGAAATAATTCCAAGTGCACTGTGGCTGGAATCACCAAAAGCCAGGCTGGCAGGGGTCCAGGGGGCATTACCGTGCTTGCTGGAGTTCTGGTCAAGCGAAGAAGCAGCACTAGACAGATTATCCATTGAGTTGGGGTGTGTCCACTGAGGAAGGCGAGACTGGGACTGAGAAGTGTCCTTCACTGACAAACCACCAGTAATGTCCATGTTATTTACATTCATGTTCGGGTTCAGTCCAGCTGGGGGGGAAAGAGATCCTTAGATATCCATAATATACCGAGGGATTAAAAAGCTGTGTTTGAAAATCCAGCTGCAGAATTACTGAACATTGATTTTCAGACATCTGTATGCACGTGTGGCATTTACAATGCACGTTTTCAAGAACTTTTGCTTTTACTGAACAGCAATAGAATTCCCATGAATTCAGAAAATGCTAAAACCTTGCTAAAAAGGGGAGAAAAAAAGATGTAGGGATAATATTTTAAAGCTGTCAGTGTTTCTACTTGCAGTTTCTTCACTTGTCTCGGAAGAATGCACTGGAATTTTGTGTTTAAACCAGTCTGCAGCATTCCAGGGCTAAGCCAAAATATTCCTAATGTCTCCCCAGCACCCCTCCACGATGTCTGCCACTTCATTTTGCTAATAACGTTTTAAAAATCCCAAAAAAGCAACAAATTAAAGGTCAGACAAAGAGCTGCTGTTCATCGGAGCGGGTTCTGCACTAGCTGGGCTTCTATTTTGTACACACGGAACAAAATCACTCAGACTGTTATTTAGGGAATAATTTTGACATGCTTCTGTGACACGAATCTGGGTCTTTTTTGATATATAATCCTGAATGTTAGCAGATCACAGAAAGCTGAGATATCCTAAGAACTTCTTAGACTTAGGCCTTTAATTCACAAATTCTTTTGCCTTCTGATGCTCCCAGCCATAACAGCTCACCACAGCAGTCAGAATTACCTTCTTAACTGCTGCATGGCAGATAAAGCTTGGCAATACTATTGTACCCAGCAAAAAGAGAGTCACAAAGAGATTAAATTAATTCCTTTATGTCATAAAGGAAGTCTGTAGCATACATCAAACAATCACACAGCAAACAGGTCTGAAAGGTTGCTCTGTTCACTCTGTCTCCAGACCAAATCAATTATTTGGACTTCAATCGTGTTTGACAGATCTATGTCTAACCTACCACAAAATGCTGGTAAAGAAGATTTCAGGAACTTCCCAGGTAATTTATTCCAGTAACTCCACTCTGCTTAAACCAAGTGATCCTTAATGTCTAACTAGATCTCCTTTTATGCAACTCAAGTTTATTACCTCTTGCATTAGGAAATGAAAGAAAACTTCTTCCTAGCTCTCCTTTACATTTTTGAAGATTCTTGCATGCCTCTTAAATCTTCTCTTTAGACTGCTGAGCAGAGGATTTCATCTTTTCCTTAACAGTTGTGTTTTTGAAACATTTAATCACCTCCATTACAATCTTTCTGCATTCCTTCAAACTGATCCATGTATTTCTTGAAATACACTGACCAAAGCTGATGCCTCACCAGTGCTGATTACAGCAGAAAGATGACTTTGCACAACTTTCCCAGATGATATTCCTGTTTATCAATATGACATTTGTGTATTTTATAACATGATACGACATTTGTGTATTTTACAACATGACGCCGTTAATTTATATTTAGTTCATAAATAGCAACATACCTAAGCAGTTAATTAGGCAAATCTTCTGCTCTGATATTTGTAGGCAGAACACAGGTGAGCAGATACAGCCCACCTGAACAGCCACCACATAGGCACGATTTTGATTTGGCATTTCAGTGCTATTTAAGAAATATATATATTTATATCTGTGTTTGTTACACTGTGGAGCAGATATTGAGATGGTGATGAAGGAGATGGGCTCCCTGGCAGGAGGACACTCACCAAGAGGGTAAGGAGCAAAGGTGTTCGGTGAAGACTGTTGCTCTTTGGTCTGCAGGTCAGGTAGGCCGGGAGCCTGGGGATGGGGTGAAAAGCTATCCATGGCTGATTTGCCTGCAGAGGGGTGCAAAGATAGATGTGGAGGGGGAGGCTGCTGCTTCATAAGCAGGGCCTGGGCCAGCTGGCGCTGGTGCTGCTGGATCTGCTGCTGCATGTTATTGATTGTACGTGCAACCTGCAGAGACAGAGCCAACAAACAACTGTCAGGTGTCAATCCACAAAAACACAACACATCTCTATGCCTTTCTCTACAGAGAAATAA
This sequence comes from Pachycephala philippinensis, assembly GCA_013397055.1. Classification (NCBI taxonomy): domain Eukaryota; kingdom Metazoa; phylum Chordata; class Aves; order Passeriformes; genus Pachycephala; species Pachycephala philippinensis. Next base: position 43,871 of record VWZT01016357.1, on the reverse strand, counting down.
CACACTGCATCTCCTTACAAATAAAAACTGGCTGCATTAAGGGCTGAAAAGCTTTCCTCCAGCAAGGCTTGGAGCAGCTTTATCACTCAGCACCTTCCCTGCCCAGCACTCGAGCCATGCACTGCATTCCTGATTTAAGGATGCTTTAGCTGCTTTGGTAAATGCCACTCAGCCTCTCTAAGCTACTGAAAGCAAACTCTAAAGCAGAGATTGAGCTGGCAGGGACACCTACTTGCTGCTCCTGTTGTCTCATGGGTCCGGAAACGTTACGCTGAGCCTGTAACATCTGCTGCTGGATTTGTAAACGTTGGTACGCCTGCGGGGACAGGGACAGGGACAGGTCACACACAGCACACACAACAAGCTCCCTTCAACTGCTCTGCTGCACCACAACACAGCAAAGGCAAACTCTGCAATGCTCTGAGAACACCCCATGAAGCAACAGTAATAATCCTGTCACAAATGTATTTTATAATACATGTATTTAACTCCCATGTTCATGTTTTCAAACAAAAAAAATTTAGTAAGTCCACACGGCCAAAAGTGGTCATTAAAGATAGGAACCTACTTTTTTTTTCTGAAAAAACTGTAAGACAAAGCAAAAATTAAATAGGATAAATACCAATCATTATTTTTGGCTTGGCCATTTTGAGTTCTGACAGCACTTTGTAGTTAAATCACTTGTGCTGCTTTATTCCTGAAAAAAATCCACAATTTTCAACTGGTTGGCTCGGCAGCAAATTTTTTTACAAGGTAAGTTTTTCTGAAACACATGAATTCAAAATCCAAAGCAATTCTGTACAGGTATTTTTCAAGTAGCTGGGTACTGTTCAATTATTATGAGAATAACGCCGTGCTCCTCAAAACTAGGGAAAATAATCAGAAATTAGTAATAGTATCAAACATGGTTATCAGTAACAGAGTTTGAGCAGCACACTGAGACCAGCAACTGAACCAGTCTGTCCTCTGTAATGTTATGTTTAACCCTGGCCAATACTGAGTTCACAGTATCTCTTTTCAAAATATACTTAAAGTCCAACTAAGCATTTTCACATGCATTAAAAATATAATGTAAAATTAACAAACACAGCAAAAGTACAGAGAAGTAAGTAGTTCTGATCACATGACCTGTTTAATATATGCTCCATTAATTAAAGGAAATTTACCCTACACTTTACTTTTTAGTGAGGCAAGTTCTGTAGGTAATTCAGGTGCCCAGCACTGCCAGGATTTCTCTCGTTATGTTGTGACACGTGTCCAGTTTAATCAGTTCTTCCCACTGACATGTAACACACAGACCAGTGCTGTTTGAGGATACACTGCTATTTATACCAGTAGGAAGACAACTGACTTCTAGTTCCACTGATCAGCTGTAAAGGATAATTATTCCACAAATGACTATTTATAAAGCCCGAGGCAAAAAATATGATTTTCTTTCTTTAAAAAGAAACTTTACCAAAGAAATCAGCAGCTGATTGTTTTGAAGATCTATCATGTCATTTAAAAATTTAGTTAGTCATTCTCCTATTTTATCTTCATGCCTTTAATTCTGATTTAGAGCTTATCTGCCACGTCTTTTAACTTACCAGCTGCAGCTGATAGAGCTGGTTCAACATCGTCATATGCTGAGGATTATTAATTGGCGAGGTTAACTGTGCAGGGCTGAGACCAATGTTTTTTGCTGCAAACTGCAAAAGCTGTGCTTGAACCTAAAGAAGAGAAGAGTATTAAACATTGTACATTTACTTTTAACGGTGGCAACCGTGTGAGCCGTTAATAGGAGTCACATCAGCTGGAAAATGTTACTATCACCAGAAGTAATACCGTGAACTATCTAAAAATTAGCAAGTGGCTCTAATACAATCTTAATAACTGTACTTGAGTGCTCATTTATAAAAAAAGAGATGGGAACAAACTCCTCAGAAACATCACTGTGCAAAAAGGAGCATGAGAACGTGCTCTCAGAGGTAATTACACTATATACATGTGGGAACACCTCAGCCATGCCACATCTTCCTGCCTAGGAAATAAATAAATAACACGGACACATCCAGGCAGCAGTGGCTGCGAAGCCTCAGGAACATTACAGTGATACCTGAAGAGGCCAACCTAGAAACAGAGACTGGACAGGAGGAAGGGAATAAAGGTGGATATTTATTTGAAAGGCCTTCAGAGGCACACCCTGGGCAGGCCAAAGGCTGCACCCAAGATGGACCCCGAGTCACGAGTTCTTCTCACTTTTATAGCTTTGGTCCATTTGCATCTCAACCCAATTTCACCAATTAAACTTTAGCTAATGATGGAATTTCCCCTCAGCTTGCCCCCCTTCTCAAGATGCTGGGTTACACATTTTGGGCCTAGGCCGGGCTGGGTGTCCTTGGAGAGCAGCCTGGAGAGGCTTTGTTCTGTCTGTCTCAGCATGAGAGAGCAGCAGCTCCCAGGCTGCAGGACACTGCAGAGTTACACACTGGGAATGCAGGATTGGAAACATATAAAAGCTAAAATGCAAGGCATCAACAGAGCACATGGGAAGAGTTCCAGCGATAGGGAAAACACAGGAGTGAGGTGTTGTCTGACCTGAGGGGATAGAAACTGAGGCACTTGAGCACGAAGACTAGGCTGGGATGAATTAAGAGGTTGCACTGGCGGTTGCTGCGGCTGTTGCATGGTCCTGGCTTGTGCTGCTCCGCTATTGCCAAACATACCCAGATTGCCACTCGGTATCTGCAGCAGGACAACAGGGACACTGGCACTTAATGACACCACTCAGCACATCACCTGCATGTTACGTGTCTCTGCAGGCTTTATTCTCAGGGATTATGACAGGCACGAATCAAGAGACCAGCACATACAGACTGTACTGAAAACCAGGTTTAGAATCGGGCAGGGCAAAGATTGCTGTGTACCCAACATCCCAAACCTCCAGAACATTGTACAGATGCCTGAACAAAAGGCAGCTGCAAGCTGAAGATGGCTTTTGTAAGGATGCAAGACCCTGCAGGGTCACAAGATGAACAATGAAAATACCTGCCAAATATATTTGTATTTGTATAGCAAGGGACAGGAGAATGGAGGCATTAAACTCGCAGCAACCCCATCCTCCAGCTGGCTAAGCAGTTTTTTTACTTAGTCATTTTACAAAGCTACTGATAATGGACTTGCTATTAGTGGAGACTGCTTTGGGAAGATGTGCTTAATGGGCTGGAAGTGCTGGACAAGTATTGCCTTAAGAAAACTGACTTTAAAAGAATATAAATAATAAAGAGCCACAAGAGAATGACGAAGTTTTCCTGTGTCGTTATTTCATATCTTTGCTGGAACTTCAGTTTGCTGGCAAAAATAACCTTGTCATAATCAACTGTACTTTATGGCTTCTCACTCTCATGGTGGTTGTTCATCTTCTTTCTTTTCCTTTCCCTCTCAGCCTGTTCTGCGCAGGGGCCAAAATACCTCCCCTTAACTCTAAGCTCTACCTGACCCAGGTGGTGGAAGCCCAGTTTCTTTCTTGCCACCTGTTAAAACTATGAGCTGCCTTGACACTTGGAACAGGAATAAAAGAGCCCCTATCACTTCTGCCCCATCTCATCACAGAGTAGTTATACCAGCCAGGAAAGATGAACTAGAGCAATCTCTCTGCCTGCCAGTCTTGTGACAATTAGCAATGCCTCAAAAAAAGAGATTTCCCACCAATGAAGGCAGAGCCACACCAAGGTTCAGGGGTGTAAATCCACAACACTACAGTCTCTTCTTGATGGATATGTGTCATTATAGCAGGCTAATTACAACCAAGCAGTTGTTTTATGTCCTGTAAGGTGAAATGTTTACACAGCAGGCATTTCCTTCTCTGGTATTTCACATGAACAAAGCTGATGAACTTCCAGTTTAAACCCCTTTTCCCTGAGGAAGTGGCTGATGGGCAGTAGCAGCTACTCCAAGAGAGCCGAAATTCCCCTTGGGATCTCCCCAAACAGCCTTACCTGTCTAGAAGAATTCAAGTTTTGCATGCCCAGCCCCGAGGCAATCCCGCCCAGGGTCTGATTAGGGAGTGCACTGTTTGAAAGGGGGAGCTTCAGGCTTGGTGAAGGCAAAAATGGTGAAGTAGTGGGCTCTTCCACTAGGCCGCCATCCTGATTGGAGAAAGAAAGGGTGAGCTGCGTGCGGTGCCAGGAGCCCACAGCGCACAAAACAGTGTCCCATGGAGACAGAAAAGGGCGTGGATGAATAAAAAGAGATATATAAAAAAAGGTATGAATAACAGGGAATGAAAAGCATGGAGTGAAGGGAGAAGAAAGAGAGAAACAGGATTAAGGTACTGTTGTTTGTAACTTTGCTGCACTTAATCCCCAAATGCACAATCACCCTCGCCCACCTTTCCAGAGGAAAGGAGGGATTTCAGCAGCTGATTGCAGAGCTATCATGTGGCCATTGCCTCCTCCCTACTTAGGTTTTCTCCTTTCTCCTCCACCAGATTGAAAGGTGGAATGGGGAGAGGCCCAGCACATTTCAGGGAAGCCCTCAGTCTGTCTGGAAAACTCCAGCAGCGGAGCACAGACATAAAACAGCACTTTAACAACCCAAAACTTGGGAAAGGCCACATCAGCTTATTTGACACCAGTCTGGATTTGGTTCCACATCATAGCTCTGCTCTTAAAAAAGCATTTTTGCATTAATCCCCCTTCCTAAGTGAGACACACGAGCCTCTTTTAATATTCACATAGCGCAGAGTTATTAATACCCACTCTGAAACATTACACTGCAAGGCACCCAATGAACACAAACCCTCAAACCCAGTGATGACAATATCGGCTGGGCAGCCTTCCTGAACATCCCCAGGAGGAGGCAGATTTTAGCAAGGCAGGAGGAGCCCCCTCTGCTCAGTGGGCTGTGAGGAACCACGGCTGAGCGTGGAGGCAGCCCCCCATGGGGGGCAAACAGCACGGCAGAAAATAAAATAAATTACAGAAGCCCCAATCAAACAGGTAGATCTGTGCTCGTGTTTCAGTGGGGCACCGAGTTCTAGCTCAAACTGTGCTTTGATGTCTGGGAAGCCTGCGGCAAGCATGATCAAATAACGCTGTGTACAAAGTAGGGCTCCAAAAAAACAGGCAGAGAGAAAAAGCTTTAATTTGCAATGTGCCGGGCTGGTGTTTTTCAGGCAGTATGTTCATTGCAAGGAAAGGCTTTTTAAAGAGGTGAGGAGCTAGGTTATTTCAACCAATAAATTCAATGCCCAGAAGATTGTGAGATACTGGTGAACCTCCTTTGTTCAAAAAGCAGCCCAGTCTGCTCGCCACATACCCAAACAGATGACCTAATGCAGCAAGCATGCTCAGTGAATTATATGTTTTAAGTTAATCCTGAAAAATGCATTTTCTACAGCTCTCCTTTGATGCAAAGGAAAAGTTTCTTTACTATCAGGCAAAGTGACACTTGACATGCTATCTGACTATCCTGAGGGGGACACTGACATTTTCTAATGATATCCCCAAGGCCTTTCAGCTCGAGATATTTTACATTCTACTGGACATCAGTCACACTCCACAAACAACTGCAGCTTGCATGACAGTAACAGGTTCAAGGATTTCTCTTTAGATCACAGACATATGTTTACAATTCTACCCTTCCTCCTTCAAAGTGAAAATAATTTCAAGCTTGGTGCTCTCTCTCCCCTTCAGATGCCATTGTTTCCTATGTGAGCAGACCCACTGACCATGAAAGACCCTCCCTGCCCCCAAATTTATTCAAGTCTTGTCTTACTGACTTTATTTTTTCTCAATTTAGAAACAGGCAGTGCCAAGGATGGTGGAGGACAAGCCACACTGGAGACTCAGGCATTTCATTTCCAGACTCCTTCACAAGTGTGTTCCTTGGCTGAACTGCAGCAAATGGCTTTTGTGTAAGTCTGTAACACTTGGTTCATATTCACTTGGTTCTGTTTTATTTAATTTGAACTTGTTGCATTGTGCTGCACAAATCTGTGCTCTACAAATGAACTAAAATCAATTCATTTAACATGAAGTATTTTAGCTCGTCAAATTAAAGCACCCTTTAGCCATTTTAAAGCCAGACTAGAGGATGCTTTTACTGCTCACAGTGGTTTCTGACCCATTATTTCTCAGGATCCTTTATGTAATAATTGTTTCCTGAAGAACAATCTTTTCTACCTAACCTTTCCTCCTCAGTGATTTTCTTACAGATTTATGTTATACTTCTTCCTCAGGCTACTCAATTAAAAATTGAATCATCACATTAATGCTCAATCCAGTACTGCTTTTAACTTTTTCGAAGGGACTTGACACACCCATAAAATCCTACTGGTAGCAGTGTTTCCTACTACAGTTATCTAACACAAAGCACCACACCAGTGTTTTTTAGGATTTTGGGAAGTCTCTCACAACAGTCTCAAGTACCAAATGTGACAGAATGCAAGCAGAATTACTCAAAGATTTTTAGCCCTGTGAGATATGGACAATTTAGCAGAGGATGCCTGGACATTTTGGCAGTCTCCTGCCAACAACTGCCACTTCATGAATCAAAATATCTCAACAGACAGATGAGAGGCTGATGAATCTGCCAGAGGTCTTTATACAAAGTCAGATACAGAAGTAGCTGGCAGAAAATACATACTGACTTCTTAGAAAAAAAGGATTGAAAAAAATCCTTTTCTAAAAGAGGAAGTTAAAGTAATAAAATCTCATCTAAAAATAAGTTCTCTTCAAATGAAACAGGAATTAGGCAAAAGAAACCTGGAGGAAATGCAATACTCAAAGAAGTGCTCATCATACAAAGGATGATGAAAATGGTTTCAGTCATTGGATCACAGGTAGCAGAGATGGAGGAAAGAAGAATTCAAAAGTTAACCTTAAAATCCTAGTGATCATTATCCAATTGTGACGTCTGCAAAAGAATTTCTCCACGATAATACAATATCCTACTTGTCCCAAAGACAAAAACCAATCCGTCACCAGAGATTACTGGGCTCAGAATGTGAAGGATGAGGCTGAAAAAACCCAACAAACACTATGTTCAAATCAGAAACAAGGAAAAGGTCTAGTCAGAAGATTTTTGGAAGAACAGGATTGCAGCTAAGAGGCATCAAAGCTTGCAGATCTGGATTTTGCAGTAGCAGAGAAGAGATCTGATCACTGACTGCAAGGGCAGGGAAAAGGAGACTTCATTTGCAAGGTGAGAATTTCAGAGTCCGAAGCCAAACTCTATATTGAAAGAAAGATCCCCTCTCTAGGCTTATTTCTGGTATTTTAAGGATGCTTCCAGGAAAATCTGACATGTTTTTCTGACAAATCTGATGGCTCCACAAGGCACCAGGTAACATCTTCAGGCAAACCTGACACCTAAGCACAGCACGCCTGCCACCAAGTGTAAGATAATGTGGTTAAGATCACGTATCAGGGCTGGATCTTTATTCCCTCAAGGCCACTGGATTTTCTCCCTTCTCCTTTCATGGTGCTAGAGGTCAAGATAACACCCTGAGAAATAATAAATTAACAAAGCCCCGGGTGCCGAAGATTGACTCGGTGTGACACGGAATAAAGAGCACCTGCAGCAAGCAGAGAAAGCAAACACTCAAAGGTGATGTAGAATTGCACAGGCCACTCCTGATCCAGAGAGAACAGGGAGTTCACTGGGTCCAGAAGCAAATGTCAGGGTTGGAAATTTTCCCTCCTCAAATGTATAAAGTTAAAAAAAAATAGTAAGTGCTGGCTTTAGCTGTTCAGAGAAAAATGATTGAGTCTCAATGCAGGTGAGCTGAGAGAGTGGGAACAATGAATACACCAACCCAAACTACAACTTCATGAAGAGGAACCTTGCAGAACTTATTGAAGACTCAGCAAAGCCAACAAAAGGATGACAACTTGATAAGGCAGTAAGTAAAACAAGGAATGTTGGCTGGAGTGCTCTGCCCAGCTGTGTGGGGAGCTTGTTGCTCACCAAGGATGAACTAAGCAGAAACAAGACAGATCCAAACTCATGCTCTGAAACAGTACCTCAAAGGGCAAAAAGGTTTTGGAGGAGTTGCTGTACTAGCACGAGCTGTAAATCTGGAAAGAATTTCTTTGGGGGAAAAAAAAAAAATCTGTTCTTAGAGTAGAAACTATATTTATTTAATTCACTTAGCAAGTTGCTCAACACTGTGATAGCTAACAAATACAGTGTGGGATTATTTCCTTTGTTAGAGCAAAGTCACTGTGACAGATTATGCCTAGACTGATAGATTTTACTTGCTGTATGAATATTAATGATTTTAGTACTCCCTTCTCAATAGTTGTGTTTAACATATGTTTCCAGAATTATGCATCATGCTGCACATAATGCACCTCTCTCTCTGGCAAGAATTTTACTGCTGAAGGTACTGTTATCCAAGGAAAGGAAAGGCTAACTGGCATGCATGCATCTTCTTTGGCCTTCAATTAACATATTCATTAAAGTCTGCCACGGCTAAGAATGAACTTTAGATGAGTGGGTATCATTACTGCCTCACACCCTGTACACAGCTCATGTGAAATGAATTGGTTTCAGCACAGTTTGTCAAAAGCACTGATTCCTGTGTTCAGAATCCTCCACCACCCATCTCTATGAACCTTTAAATAACCTGTGAAATACAGAATGACATCTGAGATTCTTCTTTCTTTATCAATAATTTTCATGGGGGTTCTTAGGCGATTTGCTGAGTTTCTGTAGGACTTTCTGTCAGGCTGTAAATCTCATTTCCTACTGAAGATCTGGCTGCACTTTTCCATATATTCTTTTCTTTGTCACTTTGAATCCTGGACACTACAAACCTCTGGAGCCTTTTCCTCAGTCATTAAATGTTGATGGAAAATTTGTCATATATGATCATAGAAAGGGAAGCTCATTGGAGAAGTTATTTATGACTGTGCATGTCTGCTCTGAGACTTAACAAAAATACCTGAGCTCCTCATTCCTATTTAGGTACTGAACTTCCACTAAAATCTCTAAGAAGCCCAAAACTAAAAAAGGAGAAATTAAGAGCCTAATTCTTGAAGATTCTGGCCTTGGTCCTGCCTGATTGTGAATTTGGGCAAGGGTCACTGACTGGACTCTCAGAGAGTGACAAGATTTCTGTGCTTCATTTTTTGTTCTCTTTTTTCTCCATTTCTAGTTCTATTGTGTTACTGATTCCTTAGCAAGTTCTGAAGTGTGAAACTGGGGATGAGCATTTTTATCTCTATGTGAGAATGAAATCATTGATCCTTTCCACAAAGACCGAACTCCCCACAAGATTGAAAAAAGACAAGAAAAGGAGTAAAGCCGTATCTATCACATTTCTTCCTGTGCTTTCTAAGCAGACACTGGAAATCATCAGCATTTCTACACTGTGCACACTCTGACTGGTGCAGATTTCTGAGCTCACCTTGTCAAGGAAGGTGGGGCGGTCCATGGAAGACTCTTTGGAGATTGGTGGTGGGCGGCAGCCAAGGGGTTTGGTGACCATTCCATTATAGTCGGTCACTCCCATTCCACGCTTGTCCATTTCCACCTTCTTTTCCAGCAGAGCACCTGCACACAAAGGGGAAATAAATTGGAAAAGGTGAGGCAGGGAGAGTCAAGCTGCCAACAGCTTTTCAGAGAAATACGTCTTGCTTACAAAAGCAAAGCAAGAAAATAAATATTATCCAATTGCTCTGGACATAATCAGGATCATGCAGGGTTCCTGTGTTGCTTTAAAGACAAAAAAATTACTTACACAGATACTTACTCATGGCCTGATCGAGATTCATACTGTTGCTCTTCAAGGCCTCTTCTGCTGGCTCTCTCTGTCAAAAACAGGAATTATGTTAAGAGGAAAAGCAATCACATTCATATGATTTCAAAGTAACCCGACAAAACAGACACATCTCCTAAATACTGGGTTTAATATTTACTCAGCAGCCTAAATAATGCCTATGTGTGGTTTTTTCTGCTTTCAGCAATTCCCACAATTCAGGTATTGCAGTTTGTCAAGGAAGGACTGGCTCTCCAAGGTGAAACAAACTGTTCTGTTTAAACATCTTCCTGTTTTCCATGAACTACTCAAACATCACAATGATACGACTTTCTCTAAGAAACAACCCAGCTATACTCTCATTTCCCCTGTTTAATAAAAAAAGAGGAATGGGAGGCAATTATTACTGCAGTTCAAAGTAACACCTGTTGCTACAAATCTATGAACTTCAAAATATTATAAAAGTCCTCATGGAAAGCATATCACAGGTTGATCTCAGAGCATTCTATCGGTTTAGAGCAGATTTCCAAAACTCCAGGATGTGTTTAAATGCAGGTCAGAGCCACTTCCCGGCCTGGAGACTGAAGATCTTGGTGTAGCTACAGTCTGAAGCAGCCACAGTCAGAGCTACAAGCTAAAAGCTAAGGCACAGGGTGCTGGCTGAGCACTACTCACAGGGAAGCCCATGTCTGTGAGCTGTTTTATCAGACGGTTCATGATCCAGGCCTCATCCTGCTTGCTAGATGTCTTCATGCCCTTAGTAAATAAATGGGAGATTCCATTAATGGGCTGGTTTCCACGTTCATTGTAGTGAGATGTACATAAAAGAAATGGTAAGTGGTTTTTATTAATAACACATGCTACTGAAAGATGTATTAGTACATTAATTCAGAAAGTATTGAAGAACCCTCCGAGCAACGCGACTACGATTCTCTTCCCCCAAAAGTGTAAAATTTTATCTCAGCTGAATAGGTGTTCAGTGTACTATTTAGTATTTGATTTGCTGGCCACTGAATTAAAGCCACCTTTGAATTTACGTATTTCATTTTAATCCTTGGCAGAAAAATATAACGAAATAAAGCTGAAATAGTACAACACTTCCTGAAAAACATTCCCAAAAACAAGTTTGCAACCTTGAAGTTAAGAATGTTACTCAGTGTATTTTCTTAAAAACAAACAAGAGCGTCTAGATAAACACCTTTAAAAGATCTCTGTGCAGCTTTTCTATCACAAAATCCTTAAGAAGTCTCTTCCTTTCAGTTCTCCAGAAAGTACCAAGGGACAAGCGCGGATTTGTTTTGGGCTGCGGACAGTACAAGAAACAACCATACTTGATCAAATCACCGGCCTAACTGTTGGCTAATGGAATAACAAACAAAGTGGCTAAATGCATTCCCAATTCCTTTAAGTTACAGCCTGGCCTTGTCCTGAAATAAAGACTGAGCAATGGAAAATTTCCTCACACAATTGGCTACGTTCTCGGTCGAGTGCAGCATTAACACAAGTTCGCTTTGTTCTCACACACACGCACACCGTCCTCACCAACAGAAAACAGCTATTTTTGTTAAACAGCTCCATCACAAACTACTGTTTGCTTTTCCACCACCATGGCAAGAGTCTGAGAGCCCCCTTAACACCTTTTGCTCTGTTAATACATTATCATTTCTTTAGAATATATGGAAGCTTATAAAACTTAGAGAAAACAAAGGCAACAACAACAAGACTCCCAAAGCATCTGACATGCCTAAATTCAAAGATCTCCCATTTTTCCCCTGGAAACAAGGTAGGCTGTACTTGAACCACTGTAGTGGCAAGCTGTGCTTGGTGTTCACGTGTCAGAGGTCTAATTTCAGGTGTAATGCACCAGCAAATTTGTGACAACTTATTCTACACACGTTATACTAATTCCACTCTTGCTGGAGAGTGTCTTTATTTTTGTCTTACCTTTTGAAGTCCTTTCTTCGGGGCATTCCCCCAGGAATTACAGGAGGAGCTGCTCTCTTGTGAAGCAGTATTATTCCACATATCTCCTTCTTCATCTTCCCACTGACTAGTACTGAGATTCACTTCATCCCCACCACTGCCCCAGCCTTCTTGCATAGATTTTGAAGCTGGAGGGAAAGAGGCAGAAGAAAAAGCTTATTCAGTTTCCTGAAAATTTTACAGAAATATCCTCTTGTGCCATATCCAGTGTGCTAACACAAGTATTTTCAAGAGATAAAGAGGTTCATTAAATAGCTTAATTGGCATTAAAATGATAAGGACGCCTTCTTTGAAGCTAGCAAAAAAAAAAAAGGAAAGTTCTCTAATACTTAGAGAAGAAAAAGTCCTGTAAGTCCTGCTTTTCCCAGAACCACTAAGATCTGTGGTCATGGCCACTCTACTCCCACAGGAACAAGGAATGAAAGGATGAACACACACCTGTTAAGTGTTATTTTGCTTTCAATGAATCTCACCATTTTACCTGACACATTCTTCCATGAACAAACCCAAATTTCAAAGTCATTAATGCTCAGAAAGTCATTCCCATCCCAAAGAATAGAATCTGAAAGGGGCTTGTGGGCTGCAGGGAACAGTTTATATTCAGTGATGAGGTTGTGTCACTTCAGTCTGTTTTATTCTGTTTACTCTGTTTAAAGCTGGGATTACTCATCTTAAGAGCTCTCACTCCTCCTTTTATGTTTTCTGTGACTTCTAACTATGTCTCACTACGGTATTTTGCAGGAGTGAAACTCTAGGCAACCTCCACAGCCAAAACAGGAGTCTAAAGCAATCACTGTGGCCCTCAGGACATTCAGAGATGGAGGGTATTTATCAAATACCATGAGTTAGGAATCACGAAGCAGGAAATAGTTCAGGATGTCCCTGAATAGTTTTAATGGCTGAAGAAAACACCCACGCACCCAGTTTAACCCAATATGAAGTTGTTATGATTAGTTGTTCTCAGGTGTTGCTTTTCCTACCACAATCAATTCCATCTGGATTGTTCTCCACTGCTTCTCACCCCAATACAGGTTGCTTTTAGACACCAAGGGTTTAAGTCCTAGTCACGCTCTTCTGCAGTTTCACAGTTTCCTGCACCTTTACTATGCTGCTTTCCAAACATACACAACTATTCTCCTTTAAATTTACAGATTGATGCACTATATTAATATTTTTGAGTTAATTGGGTATTTGGAGTAACGTGGCCTTGTGACAGCTAAAGCAGCTTTGAGAATGAAATCACGAAGGCAGCCTGTGACTGAAATGCAAGGAAAAGCAGAAGTGGCAGAAGCAAACCCCCTGCCCTGCCAGGACAGTGGCACCCTGTGTGTACCTGGTCTGCAGAGTGTGTACCTGGTTGGCACAGAGTGTACCTGGTTTGCACAGTGTGTACCTGGTTTGAACAGTGTGTACCTGGTTTGCAGTGTGTACCTGGTTGGCACAGAGTGTACCCGGTTTGCAGAGTGTGTACCTGGTTTGCACAGTGTGTACCTGGTTTGCACAGAGTGTACCCGGTTTGCACAGTGTGTGTACCTGGTTGGCACAGAGTGTACCCGGTTTGC
>VWZT01016357.1:13674-29930 GCA_013397055.1 Pachycephala philippinensis | reverse complement strand
CACAGTGTGTACCTGGTTTGCACAGTGTGTACCTGGTTTGCAGAGAGTGTGTACCTGGTTTGCAGAGTGTGTACCTGGTTTGCACAGTGCTGGGGCAGCAGCTGGAGCGTTTGTTCTTCCGTAGGTCCCTGCTGGCTCGGCAGGATTCTCTCCCCACCCGGTCCCGCTGCTCGGGGGCTTCCCCCACGCTGAAGTGCCGTTGTCAACTGCAGCAGAAGGGGAGGAGGGCTCTCCCCAGGAAGCTTCGCTCTTGGTGTGGACAGCAGGCATCTCTCCCCAGCCTGCTGGAGCAAGGCAAGGAGAGCAGTGATGAGAGGAAAGGTTTCTTAAGCCAATAATTCAAAAAAACTTTTAATTTTATTCAAGTGATTCTCTGGAAAGAGCGAGAACCAGTAAGTACACACAGTGATTCTAGTTAAGTGTGTCCAAAAAAATCCCTGAAATTTGGTCTTGAGAGTTTTTTCTTAATTCAGTACTAATGCCAACACAGAAAGAGGGTTTTTCTCCACAGCCAGAAGCAACCAGGCTGCCAAGTGAGCACCACACCTGGTCCCAAGGAGCAGCTGCTCACAACTGCCCAGGGCCAGCACTCCGGAGACCAGGACCCCAGTGTGAGTTGAGCCTTGCTTCACTGGAAGATTTTAACCTATTTTTCACTATTTACAAACTATAAAATCTCTTTCCTCATGCCCTGGCAACAGAGTTAAGATGCTGTTTGACTGTTCCCACTTTCTGTGAAGATTATTTTTGCTGAATGTATCCCTTAAAGCTCATGGTTACCTACCTATCCCTCATCACTGACCCTCTACATTATAATAAATATTATTTTAAGGGGAACTAATCAAGACTGCAATTAGGATCCATAATCAAACCATGGGGGATGGCGGGTAGAAGCCATTGTTTTCCTACAGAGTATTACATTAACTCACTGAAAGACGTAAGCTACTCCAAAGAAACAGCCTTAGTCTGGCTCGGCTTGAATGTAATGCGCTTAAATCCATCTGACACGATTTTAGCCCTGCAGCTGAACGTGGCAGGAACAGCTCCTGAGCCTCCACAGCAACACTGACCAACACAGCAAAAGGTAAATTGAATTTACAACCTGAATTTACAACCATTGTTACCTGAGATTTGCTGGAGAGAGGACTCGGATCACAGATGGAGTTCAAGATACTTTTTAAACGTATACAAAGGGCACAACAAGCAAGAAAACAAAGTTCTCACAGGCCCCTGACACTAACCTATTTTTCTACAATTGTAAAAAAAAATTACATCCCATTACATGACAGCTGAGATCTCAACAAATATTGTAGAATTCAGTCTACTTAAAACTTCCACTGGTAATTAGGCTGCTAAATCAGGAACTTGTTCTCTTTTCATTGGAGATGAATGTTATTAAGATGAGTATTTTGTAAGTGAATGAGCAGATGCTGCTTTGCCACAGCAGTATTTCCTTTTTTTGCTCCACAATGGTATCTGTAAAAATACTCTGGAAAGGTTTCAAAAAGCAGGAACAACATTTTCTCCACAAACTGACACCCAGAATAGGCAGGCAATGGCAACGGACCTGTGTCTAAGAGTACCTTGAAATACACTAGAATAGCCAAGCAATAGTTTTACACTGAGCAACAAGTCTTTGCAGAACTCACTGATTTCCACGGAATTCCTACTTCCAGGAACTTCAGCAACATCCATTGCCAATAACAACTCAAACATTGCCTGGCAGAGAAAAAATTCAAATAGATGGGCCCAGAGCTGTCCATCGCTCCAGTGTTCCTGCATGATATATTTATTTTAGGTTCTATTCCTTACAGCCACTGCAGCTCTCTCCTGATCCAAGTGCAGATGGCACAACCCAGGGCCAACCTCTCCACTAGCATATAGCAGCTTTATAAAACTTCTTCTCTACCACCAAGAGGCACTGAGTTTAAAAGCAAGCTCCTGAAACAACCCAAAATGTCACTGTTTCATTCAAGTGATTTCCATTTGAAACAAAAATCCCGTGGTTTCGGCTCGATCAGCGTACCTTACATTTCTGGTTATTTTAAGGTGTGTAAAGAAGATAAACTGGCAGAGCCACAGATGTACCTAAATGAACCTGTACTTAACATGACAGCTTCCTTGGTGTTGTACCTGAAATGCTTATTTCAAGGTTCCTGCTTGTATCTTCAAGCCAACTTTATTTAAGGGAGGCTTTATTTGCATTTCTGCCTCACTACTCAGGAGGCAACTGGCAGACAACTGTGTGTATTTAATCATATTGGCAGCTGAAAAAGATTAACTGCAGGCAAATGAAACAGAAAACAAAACATCTCTACAGCACCAACCAGACTGCAAAGAGACAGTGCAGAGCACTAACATCTCCCTGACTTCATGCAACCTCTACTGGGAACTCTACCTAATTCAATTTATGAAATCATCCTTAAAACACGATTCATATATTAAAAAGCCAAAGTGTGCTATGTTATAGAATAAAAATCTCAAAAAAACTGGTTCTTCTGTTGCTCTTTGCTATGAATTCAACGACTTTGACTAAAGACCACACATGTGTAATGTCCAAATTATTTTAAGTGCTTTTAAATGCACTGAGCAGGAAATAATATGGGATTGCAAATAATGGGGGAATCAACCTTTACTAACAGAAAATAATACAAGTACATAAAAGCAAACAAAATAAATCAACAAAAAGTTTTCCAAACTATCTTAACAGATAAAATTAAGTACAAGACAATGGTAAATAAAACCTGAAGGCTTCTGGAGAAATAACCTGTGCACTGCAAAAACTACCCTGTAAAGTCTGTAAATTCTGGAGCACTTCTCAAGTGTAATCCCATTTCCCTCTGTGTAAATACCTGGTGTCCCAATGCTACTGTTTCTGTGCTACCTTTCTACGACTCCAAATGATTTTGTTTCAGGAAGCTTAAAGGTGAATAAAGTTACATTTTTGAATGAATGATGCAAAACTCTCCATGGCTGTTGGGAAGGCAAACCAAAACCTTTGAGTGGTCTCAAAACCTGAACCGGCCAAACGTTTTCAAAAATTCTGCTTGGAGAAAACTTACTATTTTCTGATGAAAATAACAGAGATTTAGGCTCTCCTGGTAAAAAGCTCCTTAAAACCCACCCAGATCTGCATGAATGTTATTTCGCAATGGAACGTGCTCCATTTAAAGGCTTCTTTGGCAAGAAAGTGAGGTTTTAGTAGTGAAGTTTTTAAACACTGTTAGAATTGCAAGAAATGAAAAGATCACAGTGAGTAATAAACATGGACAGAGCTTTGTTTTATAGAAATAAAAACATAATTAACATTGGGCCACAGCCAGCAGGAAATCCTCAAGGGAAAGTGAAATGTTAACTAAGCTGTGGCAGGATGCAGTTGTTTTCCCTCAAAATAACCCTATAGCCATTTGGATGGTAGAAATTGTTTTCCTTCAAGTTGTTGGTCCGTGATAAATACCAGAGCATGTGATTACAATACAGGCAAACCAAAATATTAGAGCCTTATATAGATAAGAAAAGAAATTAGGTAGAAAAGAGGTTGTTTACTAATTACACACTAGTTATTCTGGGTTTTATATACACATTCAAGAGCCACCTACAACCCTTAACCTTTCAAATCCTGATTTTCTGAAAGGGATTCCAGTTCATCACTGAGCATTCAAAAAAGCTCTGATTTGGGTTTCAGCAGTGAGGTCGCCCTTGTGTGAAAATCGAGGGCAGCTCTCTCAGCATCACTTGGCTGCCCCCCAAAACCTGGCTGTTCCTGGGCTGAGCACCCACCACAGGGTTTTAGGTTTTCACACGAGCATCCTAAAGGAGCCCAAAGCTGAGCTGCTTTCAAATCCATTCTGATGGAAGTTCAAAGTAAGAAAAACACTGTCACGTGAGCTGCCACTTATTGGCACAGGGTTATAAAAGGAACAGAGATGTTTGGAGCTTTCAGAACTTAGACTCAGTTCAGGTTTTTAAAACTTAAGCTCTTTGCTCTCTAGTAACCACGAAGACCTTAATTTGTGCCCTACAATCCCCACAGGGAAGCCTCTGTTATCTTCTGTTGTTTCCTTCCTCAGCTGGAGGATGGTGGTTGGAACCCTGCCAGGCTCTCCTGACCTTACGAGAACAGGAAAGCATCAAGCCCACTCCTCAGCACTTGGAGGGAGGATCTGATGCTGTTTGGGGTCCAAAAATCTCTTTTAATCATTTCTGTTTGCAAAACCTTTTCTCGCTTCTTACTCCCGTCATATCAAAGCTGCATGAGTTACAAGTGCTAGGAAGAATTATGCACAAGTCATTTAGATTAAACCCCAATCTAACTCAAACCCACCAGCTTTCTGCTCATCTAAGTAATTCACCACTGCCTTGGGAACAACCTCCTATACCCAGAAAGGACTATATCTACCACATTAGCTATCCCTTTCCCCCCTCTTTTCTTTCCCTTCTTTTCCAATGGAAAATGAAACTCCTTAAAGCGTTCTTCATTTTCATCAAGTGTACCAACATCTGCTTCCCATCAATGGCTTTTAAGTTCTGCCTTCAAAGGATCTGGAGAACTTCTGGGGATGGGTGACAACTCGAATAACAAGACTGCAACTTGGCCTCTACTTCCAAACTAATAAAGCATAAACTTCAACCCCAAAAGGGACTGTTAATCCTTTGTGAACCCCTAACTAGTGCTGTGCAGCAAAATTAACATCCACTTCTTTGCCTGCAGTACGTGTGACTGTGACAACTTCCATCTGCACCACACCTCCCCACTTACACAGGAATGGAATCCATGATACCTTATTCATTATATTCCCTGAATGTGACAGGCAGAATACGTCACATCCCATGCAGGTGACAAAATGCCCATGGTAACTACGTAGTTGAAGAGCCGTAGGATTTTAGATGAGCACTTAACTGTGCCCTATGGCACAGGCTCTAATGACACAGTCATGCTTTGCCTGGAAATGCTGTACATGGAAAGAACTGCTGCTGGATGAACTTGCGGACTGCAGAAATCTCCTGGTTACAGGATTCTTGTCTCCTTTACTGCAGCGGCTGGAAATCCTCAGCCAAGTGGAGAGGGAATTGGAGTAGGAAAAAGAGTTAAACAGCACAACTCCAGAGTGCAGGTCCCCATCTGCGTGGGAGGGAAGACATTCACTACTCGCTTCCCATCTCCTGGCTGTCCCAGACGGAGATGATTTGTGCATGTTTCAGCTCTGTGTACATTTCCACACAGAGCACGGGGATGTTGCTCTGCAGCTGCCATGTGCTGCCTGCACTGGGAGAAGGGGCCCTGCACTCCAAAGGGAAGTCACTGGGATCACTGGGAACTGCACTGCTGCTCTCTGTGGGTGAGATAAGCACAGCAATGGTCCCTCTCTGGCACAGCCACAAGTAAACACGGGCAGAGCTCAAGGCACAAGGGACTGCTCCTTGCTTCCATTTAGACAAAAATCCTTCAAAGTATTTCCATGTTTGGCCTTTATACTTGTACTGCATTAAGTTTATGGAGTAAAAATACTTAACATAAGGCCTAATTTATGCCTGCTACAACTTGATCTAAATTTTAATATCAGAACCATACTTCAAATCGTCTTCACTGTTACTCATTTCGTACTTTCTGGCACGCTGACTTAAGTATGTTCTGTGAGCTGGCTTTGCTTATCCTAGAAAACTTTAAAAATAAAAAGAAGCTAAAAGATTTGCTTATCTTAAAAGATCTTAGAATCTTTCTAACTCACATTTTTCAAGAAGCCCAGCACTCACTTTAACCTGGTCAGGGGGCAGCTTGAGCAGGTTGGTTACATGTTCATAGGCAGTTTTCTGACTATATAAACGTACTGCTTCAAAGAAACCCTTCCTTTGCTACTGTCCATTCTCCAAAGGAATCACTGCAGATAAACACCAGCTTTTAAATTTAACTTTCAAAATCTGAAGGGCTCAGGACTGTAGGTTTTCCTCTACAAGGTGTTAATTATTTGAATAACATTAACAATGCTGGGTATGAGCAGTTTTACAAGCGCCAATGTAATCCTCCAAAAATCACCTTAACGAAAAACAAAACCTCACCCAAACCCAACCAAAAATCCACTTTCATGGTACTTCCATTACAATTCTTGTTTCATGGGTAAAGTCTTAAATATGGCTGAAGTTAGTCACATATGTTGGGCTGACCAAGTACAAAGCCATTTAAAGATTTCTCCTTCTGGAGCACATGTTATTTTATTAAAATAGGTACCCTCCACTGTTAAAATATTTGACCAGAGTGGGAACATAAGACTATTTTTACACAGACATTAGAGCAAATTTGAATCATTCCAAAACATCAAAGAGAAAAATGATGGAAATGAGAGAACAAATCCCACTTGCAGATAAACGTGGTTAAAAAGTCAGTACTTAGCCATGACCACATGAAACAAAAACTTGGAAACAAAACTCAGATGGAGAATTTGAAAGACTACTGCATGATTAGATTTATTTTGGAGAGGTCTGTGGATATGATATAGATATGGACTGCTAGTGTAACTTTTATTTAGATACCTCTCTTTTAAGCATTTTTCTCATTTTTTATGCATTTTTATTCCTTGCTGCTTGTCTACTACAGCACCTCGCCTTCGATTAGAAAAATTCCTAAATGCTTAAAAACTTGTCTTTGAAACACAGCTGAAGTTAGGAAAACCTAACTGCAGCCACCCTGAATATTAACATCTTGAACCACTCCTGCTTTTTGAGAACCACACAAAATCCAGGCTGCTGCCCGTGCCTGAGCCCTGAGGTACGGAAGAGAACCATTTCTTCATAAAAGACAACAAACTGGACACAGAAACAGCAACAGCCTAAATTCATGCAACTGTTAACAAACATCTGTTGCCAAGAGATGTTTTGCAGAAAAGAAACAGATGCAGACTGTCTAAACACACCGAGCCTGCGCAGTGGGGACAGCAGACAAGTAAGAGAAAAGGTTTGCCAAAACCCCTCAGCTTCTCAAACGGCTGAATTAAAAGGTGTTAAATAACTGTGGAAAGAGATGTTAAAATAAATATGGATCCACAATCTAAGAACCTACCACACTATTGACCAAACACTGTTTCAAGCCTTTCTTACATTCCCTTGGACTATGGAAATCTGTGGCAGGTTCCATGGATTCTGTCCTTAAGACGAGACTGCTTCAGAGTAAAGGAACAATCCTATTCTGTGACACAAATACAGGATTTCTACCATAACACACTGCTAAGACAGACAGCATTCAGCAATTGGCACTGGCATAAAGTAACTCATAAATCTATTTAAAGAAGTATTTCACAAAGCTGTTGTCATACCTGGGCCAAGCAGCGGGGACCGGTTCGGCTGGGCACTTGACTGGTGCGATGGCTGAGGTTCAACCATGTTGGTGTTGATAATGGTGCTAGTGGTGGTGGTGTTGGTTGTGGTACTGCTCTGAATTATAGGATTATTTCTATCCCACATGTTTACAGTCTTGTTGTTGTTGTAATTTGGGTCGCCCCAAGCTGAGGTACCATCATCGATTTCCATCTTGCGGCGAATGGACGGTGGAGATGGCTCTTCCCAGCCAGTTGCCTCACAGTTCTCTTTTTGTTTGGCTGGCACTGGCCCACCAACCCACCCTGACCCCGTCTGTTTTACAGAAGCAGCTCCTCCCCAGTTACTCACATTGTTGTCCTGGGGTTTATTAGCCCAGTTTTGTTGGGGGCCTGGCTTTAAAGATTCCCCCCAACTTGTACCTGTATTAGCCTTGCTGTTTGTGCCATTTCCCCACCCACTGGTCCCAGACCTTGTGGAATCATTCCAGCCAGACCCCGATCTATTGTCAGAATCCCATCCAGATCCATTCTTCTTCCCATCACCCAAGTGTCCAGGAACAGATGATGAATCTGTCCAGTCTCCACCTCCTGAAGTCCAGCTTGGATTTGATTTCTGTCCATCTCCCCAGTTTTGAGATTTGGGTTTCTGAGGTTCACCCCAGGTAGGTGATTTGTCCTCCTGATTTGCGGTCCCACTCCAAGCGTGGCCGCTTTTGGCAGCAGCAGCATTATTAACAGTAGTAGAGCTTGCTGACTCTCCCCCCCCCCCCGGGCCATTTGGTGCTTTGTTGTTATTGTCTCCCCAACCTGTATTTGTTGGAACAGCTGCCGGTGGAGAGTTGACCCACCCAGATACTGAAGAGGTATTTGTACTGTTCATGATGGACCCATCGTTCTTCCCCCCTGAGTTTGAAGATTGAGTAGCTGCACAACCCCAGGCCTCTGTTCCATTGTCATTCTTCCGTTCAGACCTTGGGGACTCTTCAAATTCCCAGGCAGTGTTTTGCTTTACAGGGGTCTGTCCCCACCCCGTATTGGACAGGACCCTGGGGTCAAGGTCATTTCTTGGCAACTGAACTTGCCCTTGGTCTATCATCCCTTTGTCTCTCCTCCTGCCCTCTCCAGCCCCCTCCCTCCCAGTACTGCCTTCATTTTGACTCCCACCGCTGTCGTTGCTTCCTTCACTAGCCGTGGTGCCAGACGCTGCAGCTTTGGCCCAAGAGTTCATTTGTTCATTGCCCTGCTGCATGGCAGGATTCGGACTGGTAACGCTCGAGCTATCCCACCCTGTTGATCCTTTCCCATTGATGTCGCTATTGGAATGCTGGTTTGGGGGCTTGCCCCACTCCCCGTTGACACCGTTGCTGGCGCTGCGGTTGGGGTGGCCCCACGCTCCAGAATGCACGCTGCCAACCCCGCCGCCGCCGCCGCCGCCCCTGCCCCACGCCAGGACCCCGGGGCCGGAGGGAGGCCCCGAATCCCACGCGTTCGCTCCGTTTCCTTCCTTTTGCACAGCACTGCTGGATCCGTTTTGTTTAGCACTTAATGCTGAGTTCACAGTGTCTCCATTCCCCTGACTGAACCCAGAATTGCTGTTTCCTGTGGCAGGATTACCTGGGGACATCCCCCACACTGAACTGCCCATTCCTTCACCACTGCCCCCGCTGACTTGAGAAACCGCTGTTCCGTTAGCACCAGGAAGGCCTTGCAGGTGGGGCGGGATGATGGCCCCCATGCCCACGGCCATCCCCCAGTTCGGCAGTCCGTTTGTCTGCATTGCATTGATAGGGTTTGGTGAAGAGTTCATGGGGTTAGTGTTATTTGGTCCATCAGTGTTAAGGTTCTGAGGTTGTACGCTGAAAGACACATTCTGAGAAGTGGACGTTTGTGGTTCTGTGCTCTCTTGCGGCAGCAAGTTTCCCCAAGCACCTAAGGTGCCTGTTGGGTTCCCATTCTGGTTGCCCATGTTCTGACCTATGGCACTGACTGGACTGCAAATACTGGAAGGGTTGCCTGCTCCCACAGTTCCTTCATGTCCAAGTACAGGCCAGGCAGCTGGATTGGCATTAGGGTTAAGGTTAAGATTAATGCCAGCATTCGAGTTGGAAGCACCCCAGCAGTTCTGACTTCTACCGTCTCCCATCATGTTGTCCATCTTTCCATCCCCACCACTGGCAGAGCAGTGAGCTAGGCCAGAGCTGGAGCCCGCAGCCACCCCCCACACCCTGGCCGAGCTGCCGTTGCCGTTTGCTCCACCAGCTCCAAGGGCACTCTGGTTAGAAGTGCTTTGGACGAGTGCTCCGTTGGCGCCATTATTGCCATTAGTTTTCTTTGTATGTCCAGTGAAGTTGCCTTGGGCACTCCCTGTAGCCATGCTACTGTTCTCTGAGCCACAGTTGGAGGCAGAGTCAGTGTCTGTAGTACATTCTGAGGCAGACTCAGTCTCAGCTCCGGTAATGGAAGGCCACGCTTCCTTGTCAGTCCTGTCTATTATCACTTTATCCCAGCTGCAGTTGCCTTCACTCCTGAAAGCGGGCTGCTGTCCCCAGTGGGAATTCTCATAATGGTCTCCCAATCCACTGTGGCTGAGATCTGAAAGGATCCAAGGTTAAAAATGAGTCCATGGTTCAAGCACCACAAAAGCCCTCTATTAAGCACTGTTTTACATCACTAGTTACAACACTACATTCTGCTAAAATTTAGAGTACATCCTCTAACATAATACAGCAATTTTCCTCACTACAATGGAGGACGATGCTCATGTTAATTTATCTAGATTTTTTTTTTTTTTTTAATCTGGCAAAACTCTCAATTAAAATAACCAAACCATTTCATTTTAGAACAGAGCAAATGTTTTGTAGCCTCCAGTGTACCAATAAAAATAATAAGCAGGCAATAAATAAGAACAGCGAATATACTAATCGATGTGAAAAGTCTAAAAATCAAATTTGGAAAAAACACAGAAGAGTATCTAGCAGACTCTTACCATTTATTTTGACTCAATTCTCATTGTTCAGAGAAACACAAAGAAAGAGCATCCAATAAAAAAATGTAAAATGTCTGCCTGCCCTGCGATATTACATACACACCCACATCACAACACACTAAATTCATACTGCATCAAGGTTTTCAACCCTTCCTGTAAATAAAGAAACAAATACAGACAACAACTTTTGCTGTCAGGTGTCAATTATAAACACCACTAATGTATATTTTAGCAGAGAACCTGGGCTTCTCTAAATAACTGACAGTTTTGTCAAAAAACTTACCTCTCACAGGCTTTACTTGTGGTGTAAACATCATTTTACATTTGTACACACAATCCCCTGTGTCCCCAAGCCACTGAAAAGTGAAGCTGTGCCTTTCAGCACTGTCACATCCTCAAACACAGACACTAACCCAAAAAATGAACCAAAAGTTCTGGAGCACCTGCTTGCTCATCAGGGTATGAAGTTAAACTGGAAGGCACAACACATCTCATGATAAGAACTTCAAGCTCTGGTCAAGATTTTGCATTTACTTTCCATCCCAACTGCTCTGTACAAGATTACTGCTTTCACTTTCTTTTGATAGGAATTTGATAGCAAGTATTTCAGTCTGATCCAAGGGATCTGTACAGGAGACAATCTGCAGAAGAGTTCCTCTTAACTGCTTGCACATATCAAAGTAACAAATTTGGGATGTCAATTATTTTTACTCGCTTTAAATCTGCTGAAACACGGCTTCTACTCTTTGTGATTTGTGAATAAAATGAATATTTTTGTGGGGAAGATGGATGCAACAAATGTCCCAAACAAGTTGTTAACAACAAATGCCTAATATGAATTAATTTAAATCACAAATATTTTGGTGTGATTAGCTCGTCCAATTAGAGGTGTTCTGATACTGCAAAACTTATTCCCAAGATTAGAAAAAGCTCTCTCTCTCTTTGACAAAGTCTTGTTCACACATTTCACCTGTAGCTTTTTAAGGTGATTACTTGATTGCCTTACGAAGACTTTGCAAGATGAAGAAATAAAGTGCTAAACCAACCCAGATTGTTGTTTTGCTTTTTTTTTAGTTTAAATTAATTGAAGCAGAAGAAAGAATTTTATGAAAGGAAGGAAAACATTCTTAGTTTATCACCTGTCTTCTCATGATACCAGGAGAAGACCTAAATCACGGAAAGACCTAAATAATCAGAGAAAATAGAGTTGCTTGGGTTTTGACCTTAAAAATCATCTCATTCACACCCCTGCCATGGCAGGGACACCTTCCACTATCCCAGGTTGCTCCAAGCCCTGTCCAACCTGGCCTTGGACACTTCCAGGGATGGGGCAGCCACAGCGTCTCTGGGCACCCTGTGCCAGGGCCTCACCACCCTCCCAGGGAACAATTCCTTCCATAATAATTGACAAATACATGACAAATCTGAAAGAATGTGAACGGAGCCACTTGGATTTACCTGGATTCCTTCCTCTACATGCAATGGCTGGAAAGGAAGAAAGCACGTTTACTCCAGCCAAGGGCTACAGCACAGAGCTAAGGAGGCACGTTGAACATTTACCTGATGATCCAGATTTGCTACACAGGTGTTAAACAGAGACCAGAATCCCAGATAAGACATGGAAGGGGAAGGCAGGCTGGGAACAATCTTAAAAAGGGTCAGCAGGGTCAGAGAAATGAGCCGAGGAACATTCTTAGCAGAGTAGGAACGAACAAAGGGAATAAAGCAGCAGCAGGCCAGGCCAGAAGATAAGAAGTTGAGGCAACCAAGGAATCAGATAAGAGGAGTTACACGAGATTTTTTTCAACCCTGTGGGTGGTGCGACTCAGGGCTGCGTTTGAGCCTTGACAGAAGGATTTGAAAGTGCTTGGAAATACATTGTTCCAATGAAAGGTCTCGTCAAAGCCCAAAGCTCAGCTCTGTGTGCGGGTGCTGGGGGAGCGACGGCGCTGCCCGAGCCGAGCTGTGCGGGGCAGGCTGGGGAAGGAGCATCAAGAGAGAGCCCAGGACAGCTCTGTACCCACAGGAACAGCACCACGGCCGACGAGATGAGATGAAAGGGAGCTGCTTGTTTAATCATCTCCTTTCTCCTCTCCCCCAAAGATGGTGGTTAAAGCAGAGCTCAAATTTGAGAGCACTTAGGAGACAGAAAATAAAGGGAAGGGGTGGGATTGAAGATGACAAAACAGCTTCGAATGATTGCTGAGAGTAGGGAGCGAAACAATTCGTTAAGTAAGACACCAGATTTTGAGGAGCAGTAAGAGAAACAAGAAGAAAAGAAAATGATGAGGGAGAAGAACTATAAAACCCAAGAGATGGCCATATTAAGAGTAGATAATGGCCAGGTGCCTGGGCTTGGCCAAGCACAGCTGCTCCAGGCAGGATCCCACCAGGAATGTATGGCTCTAACCCCTGGGCTTCCCAAGGCTTTGCAAACCCAGGTGCTCCCTTTCCTGTACCATTGGCACAGTCGCTCTTCCTGAGGTTCAGATGATTCCCTCGACAATAACCAGGGACTAATCTGAAAGTGGTGACTTTGGTGGGGATTACAATAATTCTGTGTAGGGGATGTGAAATCAGCAATCCCCCTCTGGAGCAGAGGGTCCCTGTGCTGTGCCTTCCCTGCTCCGGAGGCAGCGAGATCCCGCCAGTGCCTTCCACAAGTCATGGATTCAAAAAATAGAGAAAAAACTAAGCAATAACCTCACAGGGTCCAACACCCACCGGAACAATCGGTTCTAACACCAGAGGCTGCTGCCATAAAGCTCATAAGAAACAGGACAGATGAAGAGAATGGAAAAAAAAAATTCACAAAATGAACAGAAACCTGCAAAAACTGGGACTCTGCTGTCAGACAAACCAAGAGGTAGAGTACGGAACTTGAAGAGAGTAAGTTTTATATTCTTGTCTCTAGAAGCAAATAACAAAAAGGTATTTTTCCATTTTCTTTTAAGTAAAAGGGGTTTGCTCCCATGAAATAAATAATGAATAGCACAGTCTTACTTACTCTGAAAGACTTTAAACATTTGGGAAAAATAATGAAAGCAAAATATTTTATATGATCAAATCTAGAGAACTTTTCTGTTTGTTTGGGGATTTTTTTTGAAAATGCAGATTTCCTCCAACTTTCTAGGAAACTAACTCTTCACAGAAATTCCTGGTATTTTCTTTTCGAAGTTGTTAAGATTGAAATGGAAAACCCATTTTAAAAATTTTTAAGAATCAGTTCCTCTTTATTTATGCAAAGATGTGAAATAAAAGCACAGAGTCCACCAGAAGCATTTCTATCCCTCCTCTGTGAGCTGAGCAAAGACTGTAAACAAGTCACGAGGAACAGGAACCACAGGTATTCCATGTTAGCAAATCCTAGTGCTGGGACACCACAGAGTGAAAACTATTTTTAAATTAATACTTTGTGTTTCAAAATCTTAATTATGCATCTTTTATAAAATATAGCTCCCTGGATCAACAACATTTCTTCGGCCACCAGGAAGGAAATATTAATTGGAGGATAATGGCTCAAATTTGTTTTTAACAAGCACAGAACTTCTGTCCAACTGCAACCATACACATGACCTGAAAAATGCACAGCCCTGATCAGTATAACCAATAGCATGAGGGGGTTGTTTTGTTTTGGGTTGCTGGTTTTTTTTAAATAATATCCTTAATGGGGTGGGAGGAGATTGCTGGTGTTATTACGTACTGTAGCCAACATACTTGACCAGCTTCAATTCAGTACTTATTAAAAACAGAAAACATTTTTGGCTGTGTTGGGTAATGAATAATTAGTTACAAAATCAGTTTAGTGTTTACATAGATTACAAATGCAAAGTATGAGTAGAGTGAAATGGGAGAAACTGTTGCATGCATTTCTTAGAAAAGCAAAATACTTTGCCTGCACAAGCAACTGACCCCAAACTTCCACCCTCCTCTGAAAATGTCATTTACAATCACATTTAATTTTTTTTTATTCAGCTGAGTTAAAAGTAACTGTACCTTCATAGCTTCCACTGCAGTAATTAGTTCAAATGCTGCACAGTAAAACCCTGTCTCCCCAACTCTAACACAACACTCAGCTGGCTTTGGAACAGAGTACGGACAGGGTACGAAATGGCAGAGCCCGCGATAAACTTTTAATGGAACATTCTTAATAAATTGTGCTCACTCCATTTTAAATCAGACCTAACAGTGACTCCTCTCTTATTACTCGTTTTATTTTTCAGTCCATGTTTGTCACATAACAACAACCAGACCCCCTGGCTCGCCCTGTGCTGCCCAAAGGACAGATGACAGACGGTGCTCCCTGCTCTGACATGCAGAACACAGAAAAATCCCAAGGGCCACTGACAGTCCCACTGGGGATTTTCCTTGGCACACAAAGGTTAGTGATCCTCAGTAGGAAGATGAGCAAAAAAGGGCAAATTACTTTCTCCCCCCCAGTCCCCAAAATAGTTTTCAATTCAACCTGAGCAGATCTTTAAAATACTATAAATAAGTTTTTCCAAATCTAAATTAAATAGGAATAGCCAGGAACATTTTAAGTGCTAAATCAAATGTAGCCTAATTTCATAAAGAAAACATGACATAAACATCTATTCTGAAGCACAAAATATAATAAAGCAGAAAATTTGGGCATTGTAGTCCTAATATTTCAGGTAACCTGCTGCATCCAGCTCTAGGCATAGAGACAGATTTGAAAACTGACAGCTATCTGAAGCCCCTACAAAGCTCACTCACAACAAGTCTCATGGATTGAGGAAGCTGAAATCTTGCACAGCACACATAACGTGGAAAGGCAGAAAAGAGATGGAAGCATTGAATAAAGCAGCTTTATTTATTTTAAAACTAAACCATAGCTAAGCCCACACAGGGGAAAGCCTGTTATCCCCTTTTCATTTTCTGCACTACGACATTCAAACGTAGTTCCTTCCCTCTGATGCTGAAAGCTTTCAAATGCATTAAGAAAACAAGCAAAAATAAACAAGATTTTTCATTATTAGTAGAGATTCCACTAAATGCTACCTCTCCAACACAAAAGCAGCAGTAGAAAACACCAAATCATTGCATTTTTCTGCTCAGTGCAACATATCTTTACAAGCAGCTCGCTGCGAAGACGCCATTTTATCAAACCTGAAACGCAGCCAAAAGCTCAGGACGCTGTGCTGCTGCTCTCTCGCTGAAATGTTATGTAATAAATTGATTTAACAGAAGCAGATGCTATTTTCTCAGGGTTAGGGTTACTTTCTCTCTTTTTTTGGCTCTAAAAAAGGGCTGATGGGTAATAAAATACCTGAAGAAAGGAGCCGCCCAACCATCCTAGGAGACGCTACATTGTGTGCAGAGCTGTTTCTACTCCTGCCTCTACGTTCTCCAGGGCTCCCGGCTTCAATATGTCGGCTGTGTACAGTGTAAGCCTCATCCTGTAGAGCTGCCAAGAAAATCTCTCTGTGCGAGCGCGCGCCCAGACAACCTGCGAGCTCGGCCGGGCCTCGGCTGCACTGGCTATGGAAATGCCCTTTCCACGCACAGCCCTCCTCCCCCTTCCCCTCGCTCCGCTCCTCGGCTCTAGGTGAAGGTATCAACAGAGCAGGATTTTTAAGCTTTGATTATCTAATTGCAGCTGACACTAAACCGATCTTCCTTCCTCTTTAAATTCTTTCAACTGTCACAAAACATTTTCACTTCAGGACCCAGCTACAATTAGCGCCCGTAGCTGCTTTTCTGCCGCTTTTGAAAGTCAGCCAAGAGAAGACGCGGGCGCTGCCGAACGCCTGCCCCAGCTCCTGCCTCCTGCCCGGAGTCCTCCTTCCTCCTGCCCGGAGTCCTCCTCCTTCCTCCTGCCCCAGCTCCTGCCCGGTGTCCTCCTCCCTTTCCCAGCCCCATCTCCTGCCCGGTGTCCTCCTCCCTTTCCCAGCCCCAGCTCCTGCCCGGTGTCCTCCTCCCTTTCCCAGCCCCAGCTC